>JAUCBN010000050.1:6007500-6607500 GCA_035048815.1 Abelmoschus esculentus
AGTTAAATAAAGAAAATAACGTGCACGCGATCAGAACTTCTTTACTATATATTTTAAGCATATATTTAGGTAGGTCATGCAATGGCAGCTTAGCTGCTTCAAAAGATTCTTTGAGTCTTAAGTAATAAAAAAATGATATTTTCTTTAACAAAAATTTGATAAAAAGTTTAATATTCTTGATAAGTTTTGATTAGACGTTTGTATTTTGTTACTTTGATGGTTCTTTGAATAGAATGAAAACTAATCATTTATCTAAAAAAATTGATAAAAAATTTAAATTTTATGATCGAATAAATTATCTTTTAAAACTCTTATCAATTTTGAAAATAAACAGTTTATCAAATAAATTGATATTTTCTTTGAAATAAGGTTTTAAATTTAATTCCATTTATATGGTAGGTTACCTTCCATTTTAGTTAGTTTTATAAATTGTTGGGTAAACCAAATTGATGATTTTAAGTCAAATTTGAGTTTGATTTCTCTCTTATAACTATAATACATCAACATCAATTCAACCATTATCATCTAATTAATCGACTCACACATTTGGTGATTTCGATTTGTGTGAATTTGAGTAGTCCACTTGTAGTTTTTGACATGAAAATTGATAAAAAATTTAAAAAATTAAATTAAATTATTAATAAAAATATTTAAATTATATTTAAATTTTTAAAAGTACGACTGCATTCCTTTTGTATCTTAATATTCCTTTAATTTCTCTTTCCAAAATATCATTTAAACCGCATTAAAATTGATTATAGTTTCATCTTTAATTATTCATCAACTTGATATAAAAAAATATCAGGTTCAAGTTTAATTTTTTAAAATTTTATTTTTATTTAAAAATGATAAAAACAACATATAATAATATTTGTATAATTAAATATAATAAAAATGTTTAAATATTAAAACTATACTGGCCAGTCTACGAGCTAAAAATTCTTGTCTTATATGCCCCAGTCCAGGCGAGTCACTTGACCCATGGCTGATGGATAAGTATGTAATAGAGTTGTTTTAACTTTTAAGGGCTGTCTAACTGTGTTTTCTGTTCCTATACCTTTTTCATATTGAAAATCTACTACCTTACTTTTAATTTCATAAATTGAGTCTATAGACTCTTTTAATTTAGTAATTAAAGACTAATCAATATTTTTATCTTTTCCTGAAGGAGAGCGAAGGCACCTTGGATATGCCTCGTGTATTAAATGTTTGGTTTATGTTTATTTATCAAGTTCGGTTAAATTCACAGAGAAATTTATTTATATTTGTTTATGTCTATAATATTAAATAAATAAATACAGATTACAGACATAAGTATTTTTATAAGCTTCAATTAAAGGATAGTAAGTTTTTATGAACCTCGAACAATCCCCAGACATAGATCTCGATATTGTTTCTAGAGCAATGGGAAAGTTTTCGTCTCAGATTTATAACATGAACAGTTGATGTAGTGTAGGGTTGTACCAAATAGATTACCAAACACAAACAGTGTTGGGGCCTGGGGGAGTCCTTTGAGATCTTAGCCCTAACTATTTCAGTTCGAGATTCAGGGTTTAAGGAAAATAAAGTCGAAGGGGACTGTACTGTACCATTTCCCATTCTTATTATGTTTCACAGGCACAGCTATGCCTATATATGTATCTACTGATGTGTTGTGTGTGTAGTCACACAAAGATATAGACAACCATATATGGCAAAAGCTGATCAGAAGTTTTTGATTTTAATGTGGTCGGATGGCAGATGTTTTTTTTTTTCAAGTTCCAACTTTTGTTGTTGGTATGAACACGAGTTGATATCAAGATTTCAGTTGATTAAAATTTGATTTGTTCATAAAATGATTAAATTTAGATTTAATCTTTCAACTGTTGAAACCTAAAACGCTTAGACGGCTAGTAAGCAATAAACTACCATAGACAAAACTCTTACAGCCTTACAGACAGGCTTAGCTTCCTGTTGTAGTACTACTACTTCTTTGTCGTCTTTGTAGTAGTTGTAAATAATATATACAATTCTTGTCTCCATTCTTATCTATTATCCAATTCAACAGCTATCAAATATTTAAAAGTCTTCTTCTTCTTCTTCTTCTTCTTCTTCTTCTTCTTCTTCTTCTTCTTCTTCTTCTTTATCAATATAAATCCATTGTTCTTTCTGTTGCTGCAACTCGGTCGTCCTTCTTTTGTTTGTGGCTGCTTTTCAAGGTAGATGTTCTAGACTTTAACACTGTTATTATTTCCTGGAATTTGTCCTTCTTTTAAAAAAACTAGTTTTGGTTTCGTTGTTTTCTTTTGCATGATGCAAATGTCGGCGGTGCTGATCTCTTCCACGCTCTAGTTTAAAACTTGTGTATCTGTGCCTGTAAGAAACATATGGACATGGCAGATAAAGTGGCTTTGTCAAGGTAAATGAAGCCTTTTTTTGTTTGTCTCATTTACACTCTTTGATCTAACCCTCTATCCCGATAAAATATAAAATAGTAATTATTAAATAAAATTTAATCAAATTTGTAGACAAGAGTTAAGTGAAGTCGTAGGTTATGCAAAAAGTGTGAAGTGAGGTCAAATAGAGACAATTCAGCTTTGTTGCAGAGGAATACGACATCTGTCCCGTCAACTTTCATTTCGTGGGAAACGACTTCATTTGCAGTCATTTACTTGTCGTTAAATACTAATTTTATTCATACTTATCTAGTTTGCAGACATCTATTGTACAGATTAGTTACTTAAGGATTTTTATACACTTAAATCGTATTAAAATAATAAAATATGTTATAATAAAACTATTAAGATGATGGAGTATAATGTTAACAATAAAAACATATCAATAATATTTATGTCAATTAAAATTATAAACATATTTAGTGGTAGATTTTTTAAAAAGGTATATTGAATTTATAATCTCATATTGAATTTAAAAATAACTTCATATTAAATTTTAAAATATTATTTTATACTTATTGAGTAATCTTTCTTTCTAGCATAGCAATACAGAACACAGGGTATCAATCGGTCAAATATAATTACTTACATTCCTAATTTTGAAATTAAATTATTCGACTCCACGTAATATTTAATTCTAGTTTTGTTCCCTATTATCAAATTTGGTTCTATAAGCGATCAAACAACAATTTCAGTGTGTAAACTCTTTATCATTTGGTACCTCCCGGCTCCCTCCTTAGTCAATATCTCCATCCCCAAACATCTCCAGACTCTGCTAAATATCAAACATGTATGCCATTCATGTGAGTTATCTTCTTATTTTTCCAGAACCTATATAAGGAAACATCTGCATGAGAATCTAGAACACAGATGTCTCTGATGTTGTTGTGTCCTAAAATCATGTTGGTGCCAACAAGACTGTTGGAAAAGTTCATTGAATCTGTATCTTTTCAGACAGAAGTGATAGGAAAGGTTGATGAACAGAAGGACTCTCACAATACTCGGTGCAATTACTTTTAAATGCACTGATAATGGATTACATTTGTAATTCAATGCCTTATAGCAGTGATACATAGTATTTTTCCCCAACCATAATTTATTAACCATCGAAACTTTATTCACCCCTAATAATATGCATGTTATGTGAATTTGCTATATGGTATAGAGTGTTGAGTCAACATGAAGTGACGTAGACAAAGAATAATTGTGGCCAAGGTTGAACTGCCACGTGATGGGTGTGTAGAAAAACTAGGGAAGATTTTGTTAAGACACAGGATATCTCTTTATGTCAGGATAAGATGATAGAGAACCTTTTGCAAAAGAAAGTTGGGGGATGCATTTGTAAGAAAAGATTGATCAAGTTGATGTTGCACAAGGTAATTGGTTGAAGACAAGAACAAAACATATGACATAACTAAATGTTTGTTTGCAGACGGTTCCTGAGTTCGACTGTGTTGAGAGTAACGAGTTAATTGTGTTTCTTAATCTTGAAATTTTTATGACAACTGATTTTGGTGTTCTCTTCAAGTTTTAGGCGCATTCTTGATTTAAAGTTGTGATATTCATATCTTTAGGTGTGTGCTTTGGTATGAACCAGGGGTGCTTGTAGTTGAACTTGTGGTTAATGTTGTATACATGGACAAATATAAATTAAAAAAAATCTAAAACAAATAGAAATTATAAATTTTCAAGGGAGGGACTGCCTCCACCTTCTTAGTCCATCCCCGAATATATAAAAATTAATAAAAATTATAAACCTACAAACTAAAGTCTAGAGCTTATACTAAATTACTAAAAATTATTTTTAAGGTTCAAAGAATTTAAGATAGAATGTATTTTTAGAGTATAGAATTTATGATTTAAAATTTAAGTTTAAAGTGTCTCACAAGTTTATGAATTTGGGGTAGAATATGTTTCACATTTTATTAAATAATCAACAAAATATAATATTCAATGATTCAACAAAATATGAGATTCAAGTGTCTCACCAGTGACCCTAATGTCCTTTGAATGGTCGGATCAGTCGTTCGTCCTTTGTAATCGGTCTCCGCTACTAACAATTGCCAAAGCAGTTTAAGAATATCTTTTCTTCTTCCATTGATGATGGTACTTCAAAGCTTTTTACAGCCTCCCGCTTCAAATCCCATGGACTTTTTAGGGTTTCCACTTACGATCTCCCATCTTCAGTTTCCATGTTCTTGGTTTCGGGATCTATACAGTGTTTCTGGGTGCTGATAACTTGGATCTCTCCCTCACAACACACAGAATTTAGGGTTTGTTGCCTGATTTGTGGTTTAAGCTGAGAAAACCGCAAAACAGCAGTTTTAGGGTTTCCTGTAAAGTAGGGTTTGGCAGCATTGGGCGAAAGTTGTTTTCACTGTTCGAGAGAAAGTTACTAGGAGTGGTCCAAATAGTAGAGGGTGAGACTTTGAGGACAAGTCCAGAAGCTTTAATGGACTCCGTTTGCTTAAAGATAGAGATGCAATTAAAGAAAGGATCCAAAGACATTGGGATCAAAGTACTTTTGTCTGGTTTTCCTTTTACGTTTCCAGTCGGACACTTATTCACTTCACATGGGTAGAACCAGCTCTCAATCAATCCTACCATTTGGTGTTTCTAGGGCAGATGCAGCTAACAAAAAAAAAACCCTTAATTTCTGACCATATAATAGAGTTTAGTTCAAGTGATTTAGTGGAGGAGATGTTAGTCCCGAGACTTGTGGAGTTGTGGTTATGAACCTAAATTTTTTTAAACTTCTCAAATTTAAACTTAATTCTTAAATTCAAATTTAAAAATTAGGAAATCTTGTGATATCACACATGAATTCATATCCAAGTGAACGGAAACATTTGATGTCAAAAACATATTGATAGATTTGATGTCAAAAACATAATTATAATGAAATTATTAAAAAATAGTAAAAATAAGATGATAATATATATGAATCTACCCATCATGTAATTTCTATATAAAAATATGAAAAAATAAAAATAAACTTAAAATAATATTGGTTATAATTTAAAATAATATGTTTTAATATTTTTTCTAATAAGTTAGTATTTGAATAATCAATGACACTAGATTGAGAATTTTACGATAATACATCTTTTTTTTAAAATTTATATGACAAGTAAGATTTAAATTTGAAATTTATGGTCACAAATATATCATTACATTTCTTGTTGAAAAAAATATATTAAAATTTGATGGATATATGTATGAAAATATCTTCTTTGATAATTTGATGAATTTTTAAGTATTTTATCAATGAAATAGAATTATTCTGTTACGATGTATGCATTTTTTCTATTAATAAGCAAGATATTTCTGGTTATGTGTCAGTTTAGACTTTTTATTGTTTTTAGCGCTCTAATCTTGTTTAGTATTATCCAAAAAAGTTTAACTTTAATAAAATATTTTCGATCGTTAAATTAATCAGTAAATCTCGTATATCTTAATATTCACATCAAAATATTTGCTGAGCAAAAATAAAAACAAAGGAATGCTGATTTTTTTGAAAAGAATAGCAATAGCAGGAAAATATGTTGGGTGCGATCATACCAGTACTATTGAACCAAATCCATTTACGTTGTCGGTTGGATTGTTCTAATTAAGATACTCTATATTAGAAGAACTTGGAGCATAAACAAGGGCAAGCATAACATTATTAACAATTAAAAGATCAGTCCACAACAAAATCCCAAAACTTAAAAGCTTGTTCATACCATATAGAAACTAAGCGCAATGCCTCTAAAAACCAACGTTTTCATAGATTGTTATTGTTGTAGGTCTCCCATGGTTTGCCAAATGACAGAAAGCCTGTGAGTTGATGCTGCAAACAAATATATATATATATAATATTCATCATATGAAGGTCTTTTTGTTAAATAGGTTTTGGTTCTAGAATTAGCTCCTAAACAACCATTTTTTCTGCTACGAAAAATCAAGTAACTTTGCTAAGGGGACTTACCTCTTGATCATTTCCTGGGTTTTGTAGACATTTGAGCATCGAATTCGGGCTCCATTTATTAATAATTGCCATGGATTCATCAATCATACCCTCATGAAACCTTAAGTGCTCGATGTTTCGAGAGCCGAGTTCTTCAACCTCAGCTACAGCGGCCTGTTGTTGAATATGACCAAATTCCCAAGGGTTTTGAGCCCACAACTGCTTTGCTTTTGTTCTCTCCTTTGCCCTCGCCCTTGCCTTGTCCCTCAAATCTCTTACAAGAGAATTGAAACTGGTTTTAGGTTGTCGTTGTTTAGCCTTTTTCTCCATGTTTTTAGGTTCCGCCGCGGACACCACTTCACCCTCCAATGTCGAGGACGGGCTCTTCACGGCAGCCACGACGCTGTTGTTCGTCCTCAAAACATGGGTTCTCGCTAGGTTCTTGATTCCTTGCCTCGCCTGCATCAGCAACCATTCGACTGTCCTACTAGCCTTGTCGTACCCCAACATGTCTTGCAGACCGAAGAACTCCCTCGCAACATCAAGCGACAGCCTCATTCTCCGATCTCTAGGCCCGTTCGCCGTGTTAATCTTGCTCGGTCGTTCTCTCTTGGAAGAAGACGATCTCTTCCCGGGTGTCTGGCGCTCCACTTCAGTCGCATCGTGGCTCTTTTTGGTACTGCTGGAACCAGGCACGTTGATGATGGTATCGGCCGAGACAGAATCAGCTGCCATCAAGGTCTGGTTATGAAGCAACAGATCATGGTTTTGTTGGAGGAAAACACCATGATCTTGCAGCACTTCTAACTCACATTGGTTGTAACAAGGAGATGGGAAATTAAAGAAAGAAAGTGACGGATCTGTAGTGAAATGTGCGTGGAGAAGAAATGAAGGGTCGGTATGAGCCATTGGGTCACTGCAGCAGCCATTGCTGTCCGAAGGATACATTTTGAACTGGAAAAAATCAAACAACCCTACCCTAAAGAGCTACGAAACTTGAAAATGACACCATTTTCATCTCTAAAAAAAGCAATCTAATCATGGTTTTTCCATTGAAAAAAATCTATGATCTGCAAGTGAAAACTGAGTGTTTATTTTCTGGGTTTCCCCGCAGCTTATAGGGCTACTTACCTAGCTGCTACCTAGCATTTTAAAAGGCAAACAAGAAAAGGAAATCTGAGTTTTTTTAACCCTTGACAAAGCAAGGACGACTACAGCATGGGAAAGACAGCAGAGATGATGAACACTATGCTATAATATCAGAGCTGTCACTGTCGTAAGAGAGAGAGAAGAAACCATGGAATTGAGTTACACTTGTAGCACGTAGGAGATTGAAGAATCCAAAACCGGGATTCATTACAAGCATAAAATCTGAGTCGTTCGACTTTAATTTGTCAAAATTTAATCATTATACTCTACGAAAACTAAGATGTGAAAATCTGTTGCATATTAAGAAGTCACTTTCAGTTTAGGTGTCGGCGAACAATTGGATTTTACAATTAAATCTTAATTGTTATAACCAATCTAACTGTTTGACTAAATTTGTTGCATACAAGATCTTATTCAAAGACAAGTGTGAAAGGTGTATATATAATAGAATCGACCAATGAGTTATTAAATAAGCTTATCAAAACATTCTATTATTGTATCTCGAAAGATAAACATTTAATATTTCATAAAATCGAAAAATTTTATGATATAACGGACTTGGATAAATATATTTATCTAAATTATTAACCCCTTTTTCTAACCAACGAAACCTTGTGATGTGAGTGCATAGGAAACACAGTCGTCTTAACAGGCGGTTGATTGACTGAGAACTCCTTCTCTGTTCTTTCTCTTTCAAATGTAGCTAAAAGTAGAACCTGCACTTGCATGCTCTCGTCCGTAATCTTAGATGTTTATTTTATTTTTCTTTCACCAACTGTTAGAAAGTCTTAGATTCTTCTCTTCATCGTCGATTAAGGTTATTTTATAATTTATTTTTTTAAAAAAAATTATTCAAATTTATTAAAAATTTAAATTTAAAAATTCAAATATTTTGAAAATTTTAAATAACCTCCTCAACTTACAAACCTTAAAAAATTCCAACCAATCAACAATTGCCACGTACCTTTGTTATTCATTTAATTAATCCAGTCATTTTGGGTTATAATTCTAAATTTTAAAATATATATTTTTATAATTTTAATCAAACTTTAAATTGAATTAACAATCCAAAATTTTTTATAACCAAAAAAACAAAGAAAATAAAACTCTTATGAAGATAAGCATACTAATAAAATTTAGAAACTTCCTTAATCTCCTTGTCTCTATCTAAACGAGATGCATAAAGAAGAAAAGAGTTGTAGATGGTCTAAACTGTCATGCAAAAAATATCGCTACAATGAATGATTTAATCAGCAAACAACCATCAACAAATTGAGGATAAATCTTTTCAAATGACTACCGACAAAAACATAAATCAAAAACTCGCATCGATTGAATCTCTATGTGAACAACAATCGATCGCTACAGTATGTTGAAACACACTATAAAGATGAATGAATAAAATCACAAAATAAAAACATATCATAAGGACAGAAAAAACATACTATTAAAATAAAAATTCTTATTAAAGTAAAAATTCTTATTAAAGTTAACGCATATTATAACAATATATTATAATTAATTTAAAAAAAAAATACTCACCCCTACTTTTAGCCGTACGATCTTATGTTGATATATTTTTTGTACAAACCATTTAAGTGGGGACATATCCAGACCACACAAAACAACATGAAAAAAAATGGGACCCCAAATATTGGTATACAAAAAAATTTAGGTTTTGAGGTTATTTGATAGATAGATGAAGCGTATAGATTGCTCATTTCCTCTGCATCCTGCAAAACAAATGACAAATTATGAACTTCTACAGAAATGCTTGAACGATGAAATGTATTCCTCGACGATAGTTTTCTTCGGATACCTGGAAGATGAAATATGTTTCTCGACCAAAGCTTTCTGTTCGGCGCTGTAAGTGTACCACATTTCTTTGGCCGCAACTAAATCCCCGACCTTGATGTCTGTACATTAGACAAATGAAATGGCATTTCCATTGATAAGCTGATGAAACCCGGATTTTGGATAATCGAGTATAGGACAAACCTTGAAGCAGAATATCTGTTTCTCCAGTGTAGCCGCTCAATCTCCAGAATTTGGAAAATATGTGACCACGGCCATCCTGAAATACTGGCTCTGATCTAACAGCGTCTAATCGACAGTCCTCTTTGTGCATCACTTGATTCATTTGTGCAACTATTAAGAGCAATGTAACAACAACAAGCATTAAAAGTATTGTCTTTCTCAATGTGATTCAAACAAAGAAAAGTATTTTGACAAGCAAAAGCAAAATCCGAAGTGCTTAAGAAAGTTGCAAAAAGTCACAGAACATACCCTCCTCATCCACTGTCTCAGAGGCCTCCAATGTTTTTTTCGAGGAATCAGACACTTCCAATGTACTTGCAAGAGTTTGTGCCACTTCAAGAGTTTGTGCCACTTCCGATTTTATTCTTGAAATAAGAGCTTCATTCTCTGAAATGGAAAGAGGAGCACCATTTTTCATGATAATAGCTTTGGCTATCTCATCCTGCAACTTCTTTTTCATATCTTTTTCCATTTTTCTCTCCTACGCAAAAAAAAAAAAAAGAAAGAGATTATACAAGCAGAAACACTAGCATTTGCGCGAGCTAAGTCATCCTATTGATGCCCTTACCCTATCCCTTTGAGTAGGACGTTTTACTTTTGCTTTCTTTTCTTTCGCAACAAATTTCGAGTTTTGTTCGTCAATCCAGCTTCTAAATTCTCTGAAGGGAAGAAGTTTTACTTTTTATCAATACATTTTACATAAGAATCTAAAATGAAGAACGTGGGCAGAATTTATCCAAGAACTTTATAACTTACGTGGTGCCTAGAACTTCATCACAGAGAAAAATTAAGAGCCTGAGTTTTTCAGAGGAATTCAATTTCACATATCTATCATCACCGGCATCTACGCAATC
This sequence comes from Abelmoschus esculentus, assembly GCA_035048815.1. NCBI lineage: Eukaryota > Viridiplantae > Streptophyta > Magnoliopsida > Malvales > Malvaceae > Abelmoschus > Abelmoschus esculentus. Next base: position 6,017,925 of record JAUCBN010000050.1, read on the forward strand.
CAACAACGACTGCTTTAATGGAGTTCGAGAATCACTAATGTATTCTCCAAGAACTTGAACCCATGAATTTTCACTTAAATCCTGACTAAAGCAAGGATACCTGCAGAAAGATGTAAATCGGATGATCGATATACCAATTAAAATAAGGAACTGAATGTTTATGATTATCCTATTTAAGCATGCATACTCTTTTCCGAAATCCTTTTGTATCATGGAAAGCAGCTGAATATGAAATTGCACAGTTGCAGGATAACGTAGTTTATGTTTGCGCTTGCTTTTTCCGGTAAATAACTCTCTAAGTAACAGCTGAGACTGTCCTTCGTTCATATTGAGAACCTAAAATCAACCAATAAATCAGATAATAAAAAACTCAGATATAAGCATACTTTTGTATCATAACTCGAGCAAAAAATTCTAAACAAACAGATAGCAAGTTTACCTCTCCAAAAGCTTCACAAAATTCAAGAAATTGCAAGGCATGGCCAACATCCTCAGCAGGCAAGTCGATGCCATGAATACAGTTTAGTAATGTGCCTTGTGGCAGTATGATATCATCATCAGGAGCTTCACTTTTGACTTCTTCATTTTTCTTCTTAGTATTTGGGGACTTACTAATTGGTTTGTTCTTTGCTATGGGGTCTGCATTGTTTAGCATTTCACCTTCTCCATGATCACACTTCTTGGGGACCTTCAAGTCAATTAGTTGGATGGCAGTGTTCCGGTCAGATATCACTTCTCCTTCAGACAAAGCCTTGTTCGAGGTTTTAGACTTTTGGGGAGTAATCTTTTGGGCTGAGAAATCAGCATCATTGCCTTCAGATACGATTTCCTCACTATTTTTGCTTCTCACTCTTTTCATCTTGGTATTTCTAGTTTCAGCCCATTTATCATTGAATTGTACTGAACCATTTGACCCTTTATAACTACTTTCCTTTTCGATATTGCCAGTAATTTCTTTTCCAGATTCCTGTTTGAAAATTTTAATGAACATTCATTCATTTTATAAAGTTTATAACCAGTAAAATAACCCTTTGCCTAATTAAACAGAATTGCATTCATTCTCAGTAAAAGAACCTTATCTGCAGCTTTTCGTTTTTTGGACAATATGGGTGCATCTTTGGTCTCTTGAGAACCTGATCTTTCAGAATCCTTAAGATGCAGCATATCTGAGACCGAAGCAAACCCATTCGCCTTTGCTGCATGTGCAAGTATGCCAGTAGGCTGGTGACCTCGCTTTTTCCTACAAGATAAAAAGAAATTCCCATTTGGATTGCCCCATAGAAAGACAAATACTAAGCAAATATTTGCAAACCATAAACACATTACTCACATGCAGAAACTACAGTTGCAAATTCCTCTACATCTCGGACAAGTCCAATCACTTAACAAAGCTACCTCCTCAGCCTTTTCTCCGTATCTGATAGAAATTAAGAAGAAGAAAACAATTAGTTAATCATATTTCAAAGTCCCTACTAAAGGAACAGCCTGATTATTAGATCTTGAACAAGCTATATCCAAAAGGTTTCAAGAAAATCTTAACAATGGAATTTTGTCTAAATAAGAACAAGATCCAGAATGTTTACAAAAGGTAAAGTAACTTAATAGGGAAACAATAGGAGAAAAATACCTGTTCAAGAGGCATTTGTGACAAAAATGGATGGTACATTGCTTCTCATTAATCTTTCTCTTGCATGATGCTGCAAAATCCACTGTTTTTTGTCTACACTGCATCATTTTCACTCCGATTTTCAACACAATGTAAATTTTCCCAAAGAAACAAAAAAAATGAAAGATTAAAAAATCAATTAAAAGGTACCTGGTGACAAGTCTTTCCATTCTTAGAATCATAGATTCGGTTATGTATGAGACGAACACCGGGAGAACTGTTGCGGCGACGCTTTGGACTGAGTTTCGGATCAGTTGAGTCATTTGGTCCTGTTGTCTCGTTGGTGTTACTCTTCTTCGTCATATTCTTCTTCTTCTTTGATGATGACGGAGAAACAGCCATTTGAAATCTGAATTGCAAGATTTTGATTAAACAAAAAAACTGAATTTGAAGATCAGTAAAAGTTTTTCAATCTGTACTTAAAATGTTTGCATCTGTTCATTAGCTTTTAATTATTGATTTTAGTGGTTCTTGATTTAATTATTATTTCTATTCGACTCTGGCGGGAAGAAAGAGAATGCAAAATAAAGAAGAGGGAAAAACCTGATTGGGCTTGTTTTTGCACGGGCCCATATATATGTTGCCTTTTCGTTTATAATTCGAAGTGTTTTCTGAACCGTAGGTGACAGAGAAAACCGATGATCCTATCGACTGAAAATATAAAATGAGTTGTGATGTAACGTTGAGAAAAAGGGAAACGACAAAAATTCGGTTCACATCTGTAATTTACTTCGATGCATTATGAAATCAGAAGTTACAATAATCTTATGATTCGAATTCTGATTTTCCTGACGTATCAATGAATAGGGTTGAAGATACGAGTACGAAAGCATCGGGTAGACATACAAATTATACAGATACAGGTAGTATACTAAGAGTAAGTAGTCGGGACGATGATAATCAGATGTATCCAACATTTTTAATAGACATGAAAGACTGTCTCACCTAACACCTAACAGACACCAATCGACTCAGTAGTGATAGTTATTAGTACATCAATACTGGACAGTTTTATGGGGATCAAGGCCCGTGACCGAGAAAGAATCTGTGGGTAATCTAAACAATTGATAGGGAAATTTAAGTGAAAATTTTATTTTAAAAGAATATGATTAAAAAAATTACAGTAGTATTCTTATTAAATCAAGTAATTAAATATGATTAAAAAATTTATTATTCCAGAAATAAGAAAAAAAATAGTGAAAAATAGATAATATTTATATTTCACATAAGAAATTAATATGAGTAATAGATTGAGAGTATTTTTCTTTTTTAAATCAGCTATAATAATTACAGTAGTATCTGTTACTTTCAAACATTGAATATTGATCGTTCAATCATTATGTTGGTATTATTAGTGCTCGAACTTATGACCTCTAAAAATAACAATCGTTCCTTTAACTACTAAGAACAAATGACTCGTGTTAATTAGTCTAAAAACGAAGGGAAAATTTTGGATTTTTTTTCTTGTTTGGTTTTACCTCTTCCTCTATTTAAGTTTTGTATACTCAAAAGTAAAAATAATTAACCAATAAGCGTTGATCTAAGTGATAAGTTATTTGATTTTATTTAAATAAATTTTGGGTTTGAGACGTATACATAGAAAATTCATTTTGAGTGATTCACCTACTAAAACTAAATGTACTACACATATCAATCTAGATTAATCAAGATAAATCATAAAAAATAAAAAATAAAAAAAATCAATTATTAATTTTAAATCCAACTTTATTTGTGCTCTTTGTAGAAAAATTCTAATAATATCACATCAGGAAAACCATGAATTTGATACACAAACTAAATTACCCCATGAAATTGATCCTTATCACTACAGTCTACACTATCCTCCCTAATGAATGCGACCGACAAATGGGTCTTGAACCACTAAATGGGTGTAGTTATGGCACGGTTACTACTTACGACCTGTGGAGAATACGGGAAACACAAAAAGTATTTAATAAAAAAATTATTGACATCAGTCTCAAATTTATTATTTAATTTTCAATCAGCAAAAATATAATTTTTTAAAGCGTGAAAAGACGAATATGGGTATGGAGAAAATCAAGTATTATACGGTACGCGTTATGTAATGAGAGTAACAATGGATGAATCAAACGCCTGCCGACATTGACGGAATCGATCCCAATGCCGTGGGTTTGGGTTGGGACTTGGGACCCATATCAATATGACCTGTACGCACATTATTCATGACTACCATCAAATTAATTAGGTTTATATTACATTAAAAATCATTACATAATTATAATTTAAAATATTATGCGATGTATAATTTTTTTATAATAATAATTATAAAAGCTATGTAACAAAATTCCTTCATATAGTATTTATAAAGCCTACGTATTTCATTTACATTTTGTTTCGTTCACTATAATAAAGACCACGCGTCGTCTATCTTGTCCGACTGTCTTACAACAGTTGACGACGACCATTCCATTTTTGGCGGGTCCCAAGGGTCTCACGTGATCTGTTTCCTTCCCTCTCTTTTTCCATTACTCCCCAAACGAAAGTCGTGTACACCACTCGCCATTACCCAAACCAAACAGGTTTGAATTTGATCACGGATGGCATGTCAGAATCTTTTATATACTAATATTTAAAATAATTTTAAATTGCATTAAATACTAATTTTAATAATTCTAATTCAAAATGTAAAAATCTTTTTCGGCCAGGAATTAGTTGGTTGATAATTACTGCTGGAGCTTCTGCTAGTATTATTTGGTCAGCATGGTTTTGGTTGTATGATAAAAATATTATTTGAGTATTTAATACTAAGATAATTAGATATATAATTAATTAGCAAACTATACTTGATGTCATGCTTTGTTCATCTTTTTAAATTATTAATATTATTGCTTCAAAAACCTATTTTCCTGTCCTTATACAAATCAATCACTGAGATTGTGGGTTCTGGTTTAGCGCTCCGCTGTCCGTCCCATTCACGTAAAATCACAATCCATGAATCCAGAAAATCTCATCGCCACGTGTTAAGCATGCAAGCGTTTACATAATTGCCAACAAATACATGAATAGAATCAAATTACACTATAATGCCACTAAAATCACTTCAGTGTAGGAAAAAAATTTAAAAGCAAAAACAATTTTCTAGGAATTTAATTTATATTCTTCAATTGACTTATTTTCAATATTCATAATTTAATTATATTAAAAATGATATTACTTGTTTCTTTGGAATTTTGTTGCCACTATAAAAAAGTAGTACTGCTATTAATGGTAAAAATAACCATAAAAATTCCTATTATAATAATACAAGCAAACTTGATTCATTATCTTAATTTTTACCAAAAGTAAAAGGGATAGGTAATTAACGACTAATTAGTTGTTTATTACTCTCCTTTTAACATTTATGAGGAGAGAACCCGACCCGATTACTACCCAGATCGTAGCTCACACGTGTCCCTTGCTGCTGCACGTTCCCAATTATAGACAAAGACGACGACGTAGGTGCGAACGCGAAGCAAAACGTGCCCGACGAGTCTACCGGTATCAAATAATTTTTGGCCGGCAAATTCAGTGACTTTCCGCCGCCGAAATCTAAAGCCACTGTTGGGACCCTAACGCTGCTCCTAGAAGACAAGTCGTAGCACGTGTCGAACAACGCCACCCCACCGGCCTTCGGCAAGTCGTGTGTTAAACTTACGAAAGCGTCTCGGAGTGCGTTGTAAGCCTGCGTTTGCAGCCGAGTTATGGCCGTACCGCAATCTACGATCACCCCTCCGTTTCCAGATTGGTCCATGTTGAAAAGGCCCGGAGGGAGTTGAACCTGCCGGCCACCCACGCTGAACCCTGTTAAACCAACGAAATAATAGGTATCCACCTTTCGGCTCCTTATCAACGGTGCGATCACTGAGTCAGCCGGAAAACCAGAGTTGAAATCCAAAGTCGACGAGCCGCCCGAGTCACGGTCCACTAGACAGTAAGAAAACGACGTCGCTTTAATCTGCGATGTCAAAGACAAAGGTCCACCACCGAGCCCAAGCAAACCGGCGGCTGCAACGAATAAGCCTTCGTTAGTATGACCACAACCCAAAGCAACACCGTTGATATTACCGGAGTTCCCAAACGACACCGTTTCGGTGACGAAATCGCCCACCGTGTAAGACCCATCCCCGTACGATACTTGGTAAAGGCATTTCCCGCCACGGCAAGCCGAGACATCAAGAGAAGAACATTGCCTTGAGTCACAAGAAACCGGGTTGTAACTGGATGATGCGGACGGGTTAAATATTGGGTCGGATTGTTGGTAGCATTCCGAACAGGGCTCACATTGGATCCAATTAACATCACTTCCGCTGTCGAGAACCATATAGAATTGTTTAGCCGGACTACCGATTCCAACCCGAGTAAAATATTCCCCGCTTCCTAGACTCGTCCCGGAAATAACAGGGGTCGAAAGCGCCTCGGGTTCGATCTCTGTAGGAAGAGGCTTGAGCTCCGATTTGTGAACCCCGTTGACAGCCAGTTCCAGCTCGGCAGTGATTGAGTTGACTCGGGATGAGTCACGTTTGAGTCGGGATAGAACAAGTTTTTTGTAGTCAGTGTGATGGGTTTTGTGCAGAGATCCCCGAGAGTGGAGTGGTACTGAAAAAACAGAACCAGAACCAGAGGAAGAATAGTTGAAGAAAACGGGTCGGGTTTCTGAAACGTACAATGGTTCTGAAGATCGAGGCTCGAATGAAAGAATATATTGAGCTTGTTTAAGTGAATCAGAGACATCGAGTGTGGCGGTTGTTGGCGGAGGGGAACGTGCTAGGGAAGAAGAGCAGAGTATGGAAAGTAGGAGGTAAATGGATAAGAGCAAGGAAAGGTTTGAAGAAGGAGAAGCCATTGTTTTGTTTCTTTTTGTTTGTTTGTTTTATAGATTGATATAGGTTATAAAGAGGTGTTGAACGTCCTGGTCAGTCTGGTTGGCAGACAATAAAAGCTTAATGGCGAAGCAGCTACCCACTGTGAGTGTCAGAGCTTTGAACATTACTATTGATGGTTGTCGGTCTTTTCCTTCGTGCATAAATAAAAATAAAAGCAGACCAAGTCGTGAATTTACTCGCTTTATACAACAGTAGTTGAATTTGTTTGGGACCGAAGAGAGCGACAGGCACTAAGAATTAAAATAATAAGATACTACTAGTATTTATAAAATTTATAGTATTGAAAGGTAAAAAATAAGCTAAAATTTTAGGTGGGGTTATAATTTATGTCAATTTTTATATATAAAAAAGATATATTGAGCTTAAATAAATAAGTATATTTATTAGATAAAATATATAAATAATCACTAAATTATTTTTAAAAATATAAAATAATTATTAAACTATTAAAAATTATATAACGGTCATTAATTTTAATTTAGATACAAAATAACCAATGGGATTTTAATTATCATTAAATAAATGATATAATAATTATACAAATTTAAATAATAAAATATTTAATCTTCATATTAATACATTTAATTAATTTAATTTTTATTATTAATATTTAAATTGATTAAATAAATTAATATTAAAGATTAAATATATTATTAATTATAAACGTGTCCTCTTTTAGTTTAATACTAGTTTTAACTTTAAGTACCTCGCCTTCTTTTCATTTTCTATTATTCCACTCCCAAAAGAAGATGTATGCACAGTGCACTACAATAGGAATGGGTAAGGCCCTGGGCCCTGTACTATAATGACGGTAGAAATAAAAAATATATTCTTTTTGAAAATTATTATAATTTCATTTTTAAAATTTAACTCATTATAAATTATTCCGTATACAAAGGAAGCATTTAGATTTTATTGTTTAAAGATTTTATTTAAGATTTATTTTTTAAATATTTTAATGTATGAGGTTAAAATTTAGAAAATATGATTATAATTTATTTATAATTAAAATATATCATATATAAGATAAAACTTAAATCTTTACTTATAATACTTTAAAAACAAAACATTAAATTCTAACCATAAGTTCTAAATTCTAATATACAGATTTAAATTTATAAATTTTAAATTAATACTTTTTAAACTTTAAAATTAAACATTTTAAAAAATTATAAATTAAATGTATATGTTACAATGAACTCTTCTTTAAAACTCAACCGTCTCATTCAATAATCTGACCCTGTAAAAGAAATTGTTATCAATTTAGCATTTCAATGGTTTGATTGTTTATGTATCATTTATTGCCATTGGTGTCATAATTAAATTATGTACACAGATTAATCAATAAGGAATTGACGTATCAAACATTATTTAAAAAAAAGTATGAACAGATCAAATTCAAATTACACCAGATGATATTCGACTACAAGACCTAGATCCTTATTCCAAGTTTTCCTTGTAATTAACGACCCAGGGGTGTTGCCATAGTTGGAGGTGCCATGGGAGTGGGACTGGCTCCGCCGTGGTTCAACCTATTAACATTGGCGAGCCATCCTGCTACAACACATAAACCAACTCATTTCAAACATGGACCAAATCAAACATCAAACAAAATGTACTTACCTATGGAAGGGTCAAAGTCATGGTTTTGAAGTTCTCTGTATTCTTGGCAAATAGCACAGAGATGGCAACAGCAATGAACAAACAAATCAGAACAAGGATTTTCTTTCAACCCGTACATGATCCTCAGCTTCCTACGAAACGTGCATGTGTACAGACACCGACAGCATATGAGCGACAGAAAACAATAAACAACCCCGGCTCGTAAACAGCCTGTGTCACGGAAAAAACGAAAGTGTTTATCGATGATTGCAGACATAACGAAAATGACAATCGCAAAAAGGAAATTTATGAGATATAATACTCGTGTTTCCTCGGTCGATGATTTCGGCAGTTTGACCGAACGTGATGAAAAGACAGCAGCAAGTGGTGAAGCCTTGCAAAGCAGAATAGATGAAGAACAAAGTTTTAATTAGAATAATATTTGTAAAGACAAAATCACAACAGGATCTGTTATATGTAATAGGGACTAAATCTTTACAGCTGGAACAATCCTCACAGCAGCCACACAGGCCGGCGGATCATTCATTTAGCTTGTAAACAGCCGGAACCAGAACCTGTGGTGGTGGTGGTGGTGCAGTCGCAGCAGCTGCTGCTGCTGATTTTGATTTCCCAGTATTATGTGGACACATTCTTGCTCTGGTCAATGAATTACAATTACTACGAATCTATGGATATGGTTGTGGATTATTTCTTGATGTTCAGATATAATTATAGTAATTATGTATTGACTATATAATTTTTTAATTGCAACTAAAATCTAGAAAAATGTACAAGTAATCATCCATGGACCTATGCATGAACTTTCGAAGAAGTAAACTCTGAAATCTTGAACTACCACCAACTGTTTCAAACTTTGATTATTTCTTCTGTTTAGTCATCAAATGGGTAATAAAAAATGTGGCACTCAGACCCAATTTGCGTAAATAATTAACTTAATTTGTGTTTTTTTTTTCTTTGGCTACCCTAAACTTATAAGTAAAATACAAAAATGGTCACTAAATTAAACAACACATTCTTTTTGACCATCAAAACTTTATCAGATCCCTCCCCAGCTTTGTAATGATGTAAAAGGAAAAGCACCATAAGATTGTTTGACAGATCATAACCCCAAATCAGGAAAACTGCATATCTATATTGCAACTGAGTTCTGAGTTGAAGGGGAAACAGTTGAACACAAAAACAGAAGGTTGACAGTAAAAAAGGCTAAAAGAAATACAATTAACCTTAAGGGTCTAGCTAGACATCATGGTGAGCTGATCACTCGATTGTAGGGCTTGGGTGGCGAAAAATCGGACATCAACATCCGGATCCTCACTCAGTTCAACTAGACATGGTCGGATTGTCTTCTCCACCACCTGTTGTATTTAGTATTCAACTATTATACAAGCAATACCAAACTCCATATACACGATAATATAAACACTAGAATTCTTCCACATGACATTAAAACAAAAATAAATATACTTACAGATTGATCGACGATAGGGATAAGTGACTGCAGCACCTTGGCCACATTAAATTTGATGTTCGGCACCCTGTGATAATGAAATTTTAGGTCTCAATTAAAAGAATGAAGAATTAGGATTAAACAGTTTCAAATCAAAGTCGTATCACTGTTACCTATCTTTTGAAGCATTAATAACCACGGGAAGAAGGTTTGAACAAGTAATTTCTGCGCCCATAACAGGGGCAAGTAGTGAAATTGCTTGTAGAATGGTCATCCGATATAGATAATGTGGGTTGTTTATCATGTCCAAAACCTGTCAATTGAAGCCAGAATCATCTTCAGGTATTTGCCTTTTCTCTTACTCGTATAGATTTATTAAAAAAACGAAACGAAAATTATGGTTAGCATCAGCAGACTGACCTGTGGAACTATGTGCTGTAATGCCCACTCTGGTCCAAATTCTTCTGCCAGACGCTTCACATTATTAGCAGCGGCATCACGGATGGAATAAACCTACAATTGTTCCAATGAAGTTAGCGAATTTTATTTTGTAATAAAACTAAACAAGCACATGAACTCCATTATTTTTGCTTGATCTCAAAGTTCCTTGCACCTTATCTTTTAACCATTGCATGCAGAGTGCACCAAGTTTGTCATCAAAAAAGCCAACACCCAACTGGCTTGCCAATAAAGGTATGTATTCTATTATTGCAAGCCGAACCCTCCAGTGCCTATCCTCTGCAAGCTCCACGATTGCTGGCAATAAGGACTGAGACAGCAAATCAATTCCAATTACCTGCAACGATGGACTTGTTAACCATGTGAGACAATGAAATATATGAGAGAGATTTGTCCCTAGTAAGCGGCACTTCCAACCACACCACCAAAGCAAATGATTAAAATATCAAGACGATAAATAATGAAACCGTGGGCAATAAGTGCCAGTCAAATACTATTAATAAAATCAATGACACGATGTCAATCCAGCTTGGCTCAGGGGGTAAGGTTGGTTGGAGATCTTAGCTTTTGCAGACTCAATGCTCTCTCTCTCTCTTTTTGGATAAATCAAGAATATTAATTCATAACACATCATTAGCTGGGAGGAACTTGGTATCAACTACATATCCAACAACTTTATTTACTAGGGTTGACGGGCAATGAAGAAATTTCCATCAAAAAGTCATTATAGATCGATAGATTGACATTTATGCTAGCAGGAAGATGCATACACATTAGTTATGGCCTTATTTAGCTAATTGATCAGAAAGGCTTGTTCATTTTGATGCATCTTAAAAGGTTAAAATTTTAACAATCTGAATCCCTCAACAATCACTATGGTCATATTAGTAACTTCTTAGTAATCACAACCAGATGGAAGAGTAACAATGCGGTATTTTCTCTAGCTTAGCAGTTAATAGTCACTGGCTTCCTTTCACTTCTCAGACAATCATAGAAAATATAAGAACCATTCAACCCAAGTCAGTTGCCGAGCTAACAGTTCAAACAAAATCTGTTGAAACTGTTATTAATAAAATCTTAAATTGTGTGTCCCACCTGATTGACTTGATCAAGCTTGCTAATGATATTCAGCCGGACATCTGGAAATTCATCTTTCAAAAGAGAAAGAAATATAGGAAGCAATTGCTCTATAGTTGCATCCTAAAACCATCAAATGAGACAACGTTATATCAGAAACCTACACTATTTCGAAAAATGAATTTCATAGAAGTGGACTGTCCAAGCACAAAAAGGACAGCGTTTTTACCTTCCCTAAAATGGGTGCCATTCCCATTATAACAGAAGCCAAAGCAGAACGAACATGTTGGGATGAATCTGTTGATAGTTCCTACAGCAGGCGACACCAAAGAACTCAGAACATAGCAAGAGTGGAGAAACTAGATTACCACTACAATTGAAGCGAAAACTTGGATGTAGCAGTCAAAGTATTCCTTAAGCAATTTTACCTTCACACAAGGAAGAATGTTCTGAATTGCTAATTCTGAATTTAGAATTCGGCAAAACTTAGTTACTTTTCCAGCAGCAGCTATTCGAACTTCAGCTTCATTATCACGAAGTAGGCGAACATATGCAGGTACTAGGTCCGACCTAAACATGCAAGCCTTACAATATCATTTGATGATAGTTGATATGCACATTCAAAAAAGTTCTTTACAAGTAATTTAAATAAATCAGTTTTGTATGGGCGAAGCATGATAAACTGACCTATGCCAACTCTATGGATTTCTAATTAAATAGAGAGAAAACATGGAAAATCATCAATAGAGATTGAGGAGAGCTGGAAGAAGGTAAAATGGCATAAAGCAGGTGTAACAATAGATGTCAGGACAACAAAAAATATAACAGTCCATGCCACATGATTATAGAGGTTACCTGGTAGGCTCAGGACCAACAGCTTCACACAGCTCATACAACTGATTTGCAACCATGTATCGGACACGCCAAGACTTGTCCTGGAAGCAATAGTAATACCATTAAAAATAAATCAAAACAATACACCGTATTTAAGAATGGGAAAAAGAGAGAACATGGAGGGGAAAAATAATTAAAATAACAATAATGTCCACATATCACTTGAAGAAGCAAGAAAAAATGCTTTAAAATTAACTAGAAACCATGCAAAATATTCCCATCAAACACATATACAAGATATATTCTTCAAAATAACAAAAAACATAAAACTTAAGCTTTGGGGTTAATCAATTTCTAGTATAGTGAATCAAAAATATTTGTAAAACAAGATTCATAATTCATGGTTTACGGTCTACTTGTGAGAAACTTTATTTGTAAAACAATAATCATAATACATGGTCTACCTGAGAGAAACTAACTATGACTGGGAGAATGTAAGCCGCACAGTCTTGGGGTTCCAACAACTTTCCAAGAGCTGCACAACCCTCAACGGCTAGTAATCGCACAGAATCTTGATCTGCAGGGACAAGAAATTGGAGCAAATAAGGATTTCAAACTCTGTTACAAATTATGAACTCAAAAACAATAATGCAAAACTAAATATGCAGAATAAAAGACATAAATATGAACAAATGGTCATATATAAGGGGACTATTTATTCTTTCATTTAAAAAAAAGGTTAAAATCCCATAAAGTGCATTATCAACCTTAGTTATGCTTTATACATGAAACAGTAGATAAATTTCATAGATTTTTGGTATAATTGTTAGAAAAGATTGGAACAAGGGAAAAAAGGGTTATATGTGGCTGGAAAGGTAAGGACAGCTCAAATATCAGTTGATCTATTTTTGGGGTGACTGTTCATCACACTTGGTCATAAGTAAAAAATATCGAATATGTCAAAAAATAGAAGGAAAAAGATAAAAGAGTGAAGTTGAAAATTCCAAAAATACAATCACTGGAATTTTCAATTCAAAAAATAAAGGCTAGAATTAGATACAGAAGCAAGCAACCCTTTCCCAATTCCACCTCTTCAAGTTTGAACTTTAATCCATCCCCCTAACACTCCCCTTCTGATTCCTAACCAGGATTGTTTAACTCAAATAAGTTATCCTGCTCTTTCATCCGTTTAAAGTACTTTAAAGCATATATTCAACAAAGAATTATCAGCAAAAGAAGTGGCCATAATGAAGCGAGAAAGATTTTAACTAGGCAATCTACAAACCATCCTGTGTCAAATCATTGAACATAGGCATAATGTCCGCCTTTAAATGAGGTGCTTCTATGGTAGCAGCAAATTTTCCAAGATTTGTTGCAGCAGATCTCCTAACCATAGGCATGTCATCTTGGCAAAGCTGACTATATATTGTTCTTAATTCAGTTTTCAGAGCTTCTGGGGCACTTGGGTACGCAATATGAAACAATCCACAGGAGGAAACTCGAGCTGTAAACCACTCACCAGCAGTCAATCTCTGCATGTTGAAGACAACCATTCATTTTATTTTAGTGAGGTAAAACTATATCAGGTATTGTAAGGATTACAGCTAAAAACAAATTTGAGTACATATTAAGTAATGTATAACACCATTAACAGGTCACTAGGCTTAGGAAAGATCATATTGTATACAAAACTTTCTAAATTATATATACACTTCACTTCAGGTAAAAAGGAAAAAAAGCACATAAAGCAGAAACCAACCTTCAACATTGGAATAAAGAACTCAACCAAGTCCTGCTCCCTCATCTGCGCACCAACTCTACACAACGACTCGACAGCCTTATCCCTCACACATGTTTCCTCAGTTATGCAAAGAGTCTCCAACGGAGGCAGCAAAACATTGGCATATTCCACACCTCCAACATAAGGAATGAAAACTCCCAATTCTTCTGCCATAGCAAGGAGAACTTCATCATCATCATCATTGTTCTCACTAAGAAACGGGATCAATTCCTTTCGAGTCCTTTCTTCCCCAAGGGCACGTGCAATTGTAGAGAGCTTACGGATCGAGTTCAAACGAAGCTGAATATCCTCATTCTTTAGCTCATCGATCAACACTGCTATCGGATACAAAGGCTCATCGATCATTGCCATGTTAACTCACAAGATATTACACCTGTAAACATACCAATAAACTCAAAATAATCATTTAATTCTATTTCAGACTTCAAAATTTTGAAGATATAAATCACAGTTAAAACCGAACAACTATTTAACCTTTTCCTCCTGGTAAGGAGAAGAGTATAGTAACAAACCACGCCCAAAATTATAACAAATATGGATTAAAAGAGATCCTGATAAATGCCAAGGAAAAGTGATCCAATCTATAAACAATTCGAAAATTACAAACAAAATCTTTGTAACTTGAATCGACTAAAGCTGCAGACCGGCGGAGAGGAGATCTATAATTCCGAGAAGAACATTTCCTTACAGTTAAAAAGAAAACCGGTACCTTTCGAGGGTTCCAGTTGAGGGTTTCCTCGAAGCTCGATCTGAAAAATACTAGAGCTTTTTGTGATTTAATTTCTATGTAATTATCTCAGACATACGAGCTCCTTTTGACCATAACTTCTTTGGTTTAAATATGTTAAAAGGTCCCTATATTGCTCTAAAATTTACAATTTAGTTTCTATATTTCATTTTTGCAGAATTGAGTCTCCATAATATTGTTTTTATTTGAAAAAAAATATTATCTCGTAACTTTACTCAATTTTATTGTTAAATACTGACCTAATGTTATAATTTTTTTAAAATTTTCAGGTTTATAGATTGAATATAGATGTTCATTTATTTTTTATCTTGTGTGAGTTTGAATCTTGATATTTATCTTAAAAATATTATTATAAAGATATTGAATAAAAAACAATATATAATCTTAATTATGTAAAAACAAAATATAAGGACTAAATTTTAAATTATGAAGCAATATATGAACTTTAATAAATTAAAACTTTCCCCTCTGATAACTAACTACGGATTTTTGTCCGCATAATACACAAATTTTATTAAAAAAATTAAATACTGACCGCAATAAAAAAAATATTATTCTTCCTAAAATACTCGTGTATGGATAATTTTGTCTGCATAATACACAAATTTATTAAAAATTAAAAATATATAAATATTATTATAAAATCACATTAAAATTTTCAAAAAAAAAAACTTGAAAAAAAAAATATGTGTAGCAAATGGTGGAGGAGTTTGGGCTATCTACTTATTTCCTATTCGGTTATTGGGCAAATTGGATTTGGGTTTTTATTTTTATTATCGGTTCATGTTTTATATTAATTAGGCTTATGGTTACGAGTTGATCGTATAGTACATATCAATTAGTTCTTCCTTTTCTTTACTAATAAAACCAAGAACAGAAAATCAATCAACTGCTACTTTCTGGCAATCCAAACAAATTATAGAGTCTATGCTAATTTCTACGTAACAAGTAGAATGAAAATGGAAGTTACTGAAATTAGTTAGAAGTATGAGTGTCCGTCAACTTTCTACTTTATAACTAACATAATAATACTAGTAATCGCAGAAAAAATAATTCAAAATTCCAACAAACATTGCATATGGAATCCAAACCTCCACCTGAGGGAGCGGTTTTTCAAGATCAGCTGTTAATCGGCTCCTCCTCATCCGGCGCCTCGTTCAAGTCCAAAACGCCGCTCTCCACCACGGCTGCCCTTCTATTATTGTTGTCGGTGGCGGATGCGGTGTTGGCTGCCATAACGGTTTTCTCAGCCTCAACCGCCGCCGCCCTCCATCCTTTCCCTTCAGCTCCGCTACCTTTGTTGAAATATTTAACTACTGCCTTCATCCTTCCCAATATGGCGAAAAACTCCTCCACCTCTTCCTCACAGGAGGCCGCTTCTTCCTCTTCCTTCTTTATTACCTTCTTCTTCTTCGCCTCCATCATCACTCCCTCTTTCCTTTCCTTTTCACTCCTTTTTCTCTTATCCTTCTCCATGCCTAACTTCACAAATGATTTCTAATGCATCAGCAAATAAACTCCAAGTGATCTTAACCAAACACAAATTTTCTTTTTCTTTTGAAAAAAAAAGAATTTGCTTTTTTATTTTTGTGAGTGTTTTTAAAGCCCCGGATTTGAAGTTTCATATTTAAGTTTGCCTCTTATTAATTATAAAATTTTTATATTGTATTGATACCGTTAATATTTATTTATTATACAGTCGTTTTCGTCCTTTTTTGTTAGCTCATACGATGACGTCATTATAATTACGTAAGCACACGCCATGGAGTTGGTGTATGAGCCGCTTGAAGACGACGCGCCGATTCGGTAAACGCGTTGGAACAGTTGACCGTGAGAAGGTGGGAGAATAATAAGGACGGGGCCCGCCCAACAGTGGTGCTGGTCTGATAACGTGGATTTGTGCGATACGCAAGGAGTGATGGGATTGGTAAACATGTGGAACTCTAAAGGAAAGAGAAATTTCCAGGATGATTCATGAAAACATTTCGTACAAGCAGGTCAACATTTAAGGCATCTGCATAGGTCAACAATATTGGAATTTTAATACCAAACTTCCATTACTGTAACAACATAAAAGAAAGTATAAATTTCAAATAATTCATGAAACAGGCATTATCCTTTGTAATAATAATAATTAAACTACAGTGCATAATTCACTGTCATTCAGCTCCACGACCAGACGGGAGATTCACGATTTGGCCATATAATTAAAGAGTCCAGCTCTACCCCCTGCATTATTTTCCAATACACTGATAGTTTTCAGAGAGAAGCATTAGCGTTGCAGGAGGAAGATGATATATCTACACTTTCAGATTCCCTACGGACACTAGTGTTTCACTCCATATAAACAGAACAATTTAAGGTCCCTTCAAATCATCAGCAAAGGCAAATTCACATACAAGAGCAAGATGGTCGCTACCCCACTTCTGCAAAGTCGTAAATTCTCGATTAATATATGTCATTCGATAGAAAATACAGAAAAATAGCTTCATAATACGATTAGCTAATCAATATATTACTTCCCAAAACAGGAAGCTTTGAGGGACCACTAGAGATGCTCTTCTCGGAAAGCTGAGTATTTATTTCTATGATATTTATCCTAGCATTATAATTTTTTTTTTTTTCTATCATGCTCAATCAAGCTCTAAATTGAAGCAGGGTTACCTTACTGGGAAGGCTTGCATTTCTTCTCAATACGTCTATGGGTAATGTGTCGAGAACTCTCACAGGAACAAGTTCTCCCGTATGCCTGATCAAAACACTTTTAAGTCGGTAACTAGAAGTTTGAAAAATACATATACAGTTTTACAATGCAATAATTCTACCATATATAATCTACAGTTCCCATAAACTTGGAGTGGTATGATGTTGCCAAGGGCTCTCCATGACTATCTCTTGTTCTATGGCACCCCTAGAAAAAAAAAAGTATAACCGCTATTTATAAAGAACAAAAAGAAAGTTCGGATACACGAATGTAAGGGCCATCCATTTATTTCCAATGTCCGAAACTATACCAGAGAGCAAAGAGATTAAAGAGAACTTACAGGAGCCCCGAGATAAGCACTGCAAAGGTTCAATTTGTGTTGCAGATGAGAGACTTGTTTGTTGCCGGTTGCGAGCGCTAATTCTTCATCACTCCATGAAGACATTAACTGCTTGTAGAAAGGCGTCCAAACATGGTGCCTGATGTACCAAATCCAGTTAAAGCAAATAAAAGTATACCTCTACTCACTCGTTGTATAATAACCAGTACTTATAAAGAAGGTAGTTCGAAGCGGAGAAAGGGGGCAAAATTCAGGATTATCCACGACCACAAATTTTGTTTAAGAATCTATCTTATCAATTCAAAACTGAATCGCTTTCAAAATACACAATGGAGAAAAATATCACATTTTTTATATAAAAAAATAAACCTGTCTATATCCTTGTTTTGAGCTCTAATTTCTCTTCTCCGTGATGGATATTCAAGCTGCCCAGAAATTCGTCGGCTATCATGGAGTTGGATATTGAGCTGCAAGGTGAAAATCAGATAATAATTAACGATGCATATAGCCAGACAACAAATAAATGTCACACTGAGTAAAACAACAACAACCAGGATTACTTCAAGAATATGGACTTGAAACACCAGAAGACCCAAAACTCACCTCCGATGACGCCAGAAATTGATACATAGCACTCTGGATACAAGAGGGTAACAAATTCAATATAAAAATGGGACATCAGAAAAAAGATAACTGTATACTGAATCTGTACGTATTCATGTAGTATAGTAAGGGTGCATGACCCCACCTGAGGAATGCTGTTAAAATCTCCTACAAGTATAACTGGGATGTTGCCCCATTCTTGTGATAGCTTGTAAGCCTTCTCAAGAAACATCCGGACCTGTATCATTGCATGTTATATTTCTAAGCATCAATGGCTTCAATAATAGAAGGCAATGGGAATCTAAACTAGGACCCCACCAGCCTCCATAGTTTTTGAAGGAATAAAATACAGGTGAGCAAAAAATAACTTGGGAGGATTTGACATTAATTTTGTGAGGTAATTAAATAGAGAACATCAATGAGCACTCAGTACCTGGCCCAGCTTTATGTCCCCACGGTTTGGGTTGAACAAAACATGTATATTTCCAATTAATAATCTCCGGCTTCGCCTTTTCCTGTATATTCAGTTTTGTAAGAAAAGTTTTAAAAAAACAAAAACAAATTCATCCAACTAATTATCAATGAAAATTTTCCTTTTGCCACAAATTATACATGAAAAATTTCATGTAAATGCTCTTAAGCTTTCAGATACAAGGTTCTAGGGTACAGTCCTTGAACCAAAAGCTTCCACTTAATACATTTAAATCAAATACATTTAAGTGGTAACAACTTTCCTTTTTTGGAAATCATTTTGAAACAACATAAGAAGCTAAACTCTGTTTATTTACAGGTATATCAGTAAAAAATCTGAGACCTAATGTTACCAAACACAGTAATTTCTACTGAAATCTATTTGCAAAAAGTTTAAACTTACTTTGATGGATTTGCATGCGAAACAGACTTTGGTTGGTGTCGTTTCATCTGTATAGGTGAACATTATTCAACATCGAGGCAGGAACCAAAGAAATTTGCTACTATAATAAGTACATACAATAGCAATGTACATGTAATAAGGAGGAGGTGGGGAGAGAGTGCAATACCTCATTATGTTGAGGGTTTAATTGGTACAAATAAAGACATGATAAATGTACAAGATAGAAGACCTAATATCTTTAGCAAGAAAATAATAAAACAATAAGATATTATAGATGGTAGAATCAGAAAACCAATTAACTACAACTGATAAACTTCCTAACATCCTTCAGAAATCACCGAATGAGGAAATTCCCCGAGGCAAACAGAAAATTACTTAATTTAACAAAAACTCAAGAAACCAACCACTTTAGAAATGGGATTAAAGCAAGATTTAACTAATTGAATAAACAGCACCATACTAAATCCATAACAAGAGGGTGAGATAAGCCAAACAGTTATAAATGATCCCCAAAATACCTTCAAAACACAAAATTGTGCAACATTGTCACGGAGGTCAAAATCCTGGAACTCTATATTTTCTTCATGCAAAAGGGTAAATCTGCATTCAGAATTAACATTTTAAAAGTTGGAAAAATGAAACAGTTCAAATAAAATATGAGCTCACAAGCAATGGATCAAATTTTGAAGGGGTCAACTCTATGGAAAAAGAAAAATACGATCATAGTTAACTGCCTGCTACATCTCTCACATTTGAACGAGGCAAATGAGTTGAAAGTAGTTGTCGCGTCAAATAAAATAATAGCAATAACAGTAGCTCGTGTTTATCTTCAATGCGTCAAATAAAATAAACATCTAGGCATGATTTCACTACCATAGAAAATAAATGCTGCATAAAAAAGCAACAATTCTACCCAATCAAAGTTATAGTAATATAAAAAACTTTAAACATCATCGAGGGAGCTTGATAAGATTACTTTTTCTTGTTCCAGAATAGAGCACAACCGTCACATACATCACCTGTGCGACCCTGGAGTCATTGGTAATTACAATTATGTGTTAACAAAAGAATTTGAAAGCAGATCAGCTAGCCTTGAGGGGGGGGGGGGGTAGTATACCTTGTAAACACCTTTAAAGCCATCCTTATGTAGCAGATTGTCCAAATCCTTAAAACGGTCAACCTCCTATGGCAGTTAGAGTGGACTATAAGAATATAGCTAGCAAATTAATTTTCAAGTCATTCTGATTTCAAGTACGTGAACTTACATGATTTCAATCCTATAAGACAAGGATGGTTGTCATGTAGTATAATCCGATTCATTGGGCTAATAAATAATAATTTTTTCACTCATATTAAAAGAGTCAAACACACCTGAAAACACAGGATGTCCGCATTGTAATGATTGACCTCCTTACATATTAGGTCTTTACGCCTATCCCACTCCAAGAACTTTTGTGGGACATTTAGATACAAGTCAGGATGCTTTGCCGCATTTTCCACACCAAGTATATTATATGAAACAATCACAACTTTATCTGCAGAGCAAATTACAAAATATATGAAAAATTCATCTTCCCAACACGTTCAAATTTTCTCTCATTCAAATATCTGATTCAAAAAAGGTTAATATGGAGCAATAGTAGTCAATTACTATGTCCTTCAGCTTTCAAATTTCAACCAGAAGATAAACATTGAAATGTGTCTTTTACTGCTCGCAGTAGATAAAGGAAAATACATTTGAACACAAATATAGAAAAAACATGATTTTACTTTCGAATATAGTAATAATGTTAGAATTGGCATTACAAATTAATCGTTAGATATATTTAGATCAATTAGGATTTCGGTTCTACCATTCCTTCCATAGCAACATATGTCAATTATTCAAACCTCTTGTGTTCTACCAAGGAAGCAAAAATTAATTGGTAAAACAACAAATATAAGTGATTAAATATAAACATAAACCAATAAATAAACTTATCATTCAAAAGATTCAGCATAGATTTTAACAGATATTAAGTATTAACACCAAGTAAAAAAAATATGATATTTGGCTAATGGTCAATGCTTTAACTAACAAAAATACACTTATCATAAAATATTGCATTTTATATAACATACGAACTCCAAAGCCGATACCTTTACAATCGGAACAATCATAGGAAGAGAAGACCCATTGTCGAGACGCTCCTGAGCTGCTGAAATTGCTTATCTTCTGCCTCTTTATGTGCACCCTAGACGATGAAGATGAAAACGAGCAGGGACGAAGGGTTTGAAAACGGTTCGAATCCGTCGGGTTCCGTCTCGATTCGGGTTGTAAAGTTAGGGTTTTGGTTTTACTTCCAGTTTCAGAGGACACCCATTCTTTCCGCTCGGTTTGTCTGCTATGGTCAAATTCTTCAAAGTAAATATGCTTCCTCTTAATGGCGGCGCTTGACGTCTCCGCCGGTATCATCCGGCATTCGTTTTTTCTCATGCCGCCGGATTTTATTTATTTTTGGATGAACCGACTTGTGTGTTTTTATTACAGTGAACTATTTTCATATAAATTTGAATCAAAATCTAGCTTAAAATAATAAAAAATGCTTTAGTTATTTAATATTTGACAGCAGCAAATGGGCTGGTTTGGACATCCTTAACTATCTGACCCAAGACCATATATACATATATTTGGGTATGACCCTGTTCGGTAATCGCATTAGGTTTCATTTGGGCAGCATTGGTGGAGAAATTATGAAACCCAATGTGGAACATGTTGGGCTTGGTAACAACATAACAACTTCAGTTAAGAATCTAGTTGAGTCAATGGGGTGAAAAATCGTCTCTTTATTTATTTAAAAAAATCGTCTCTTACTAATTATATGCCGATTCTAATTTAAGATTAATCGGTTAATAGATTTGATATCAATGATTATAAAATATATACCGAATTCAATTAGAATCGAGTTGAGGACATGTATTAGGGTATACCGTCGAGTGATCAAGTCACTGATATAAGATATATGTCTATATAAAATTTAGAATTAATTGTATTATTGGTATTTGAAATAAAAAACAATTAAACTCTTAAATTATTAATATTTTTTTAATCAGATTATTCTGATCAAACGATATAGTTTGAAAAAACTATCACAAATCTCAAAACATGAACTATAAAATGAATATAAAAATTAAAAAAATATTGTATGAATTTAGAAGTTGGTTTTGTTTAAAGAGATCATTATGAACCGAAAAAATAATGTATCTTCACACACATGTATGATTATAAGATTTGATGTTCCATCGAGTTAAAAAGTCTTATTTTATAACTTAGATTTTATTTAAATTTTTTAATTAAATAAAATTTATAATTTCGGATCGAATCAAATTGAGATGAATTAATCAAAATTTTATTTAAATTTAATCATAAATATTTATAATATTAATTAATTTAAATTATTTTCTATAACCACCGTTTATGGACCACATAGGAGAGGAGAGTGAGTGAAATGATGAAACATTTGAGCATGCATCTGAAGAATCTGAATCGTATGCATCTTGGAGACAAGACAAATACAAAAAACCTTATCAACCGTACCCTCCAAGTCTCCTCGGAACTCTAACAAAAGCAATGTCCCTAAAAGCAACCTCATCCGCTCACCTTCCTTTCCATTTCCTCTCACATGGCCAAAGGTTTCAACATCAGGACCCTCCCTTTACAATCAAACGGCTAGGGTGGTGAAACTGGCTCGATGTGGTGGTGGTCATGGCCCATGCAGTGGTGTGTGTCCGAAAGCTACTTCACGTTGTTCCATTTATATGCATCATTCCACTGTGTTGCTTGTTTTGTTGCATGAAAACACAGGGCAGATACAAGATGTTTTGTTTTGCAATGTGTCGAATGTGAATCTGATGAGAATAATGCGGTACGAACAAATCTGTTCAAAGATTTCACAAAATCTATAAACGACAACAAAACCTGCAGTGACATGCGTACGTAAACACACACTTTTGTGTTTTGTTCGAATCGTTTGTCATATTCTTTTCAAATGGCATGAAACTGGCCCTTGACCAATGCCCAAATAGAATGAAGAGAACATATATTATATCATCGTATCCGTATCGTGTACTTTTATTTATAACTCTTTGTATTATGTCTCGTTATCGTATCATGTTTAATATTATTCGTAAATTTAAAGAAAGGATCACGATCATGAATATTATCTCTATATAAGAATAATTTCGTTATCGTTTACCCTTTCTTTTAAATATAGACCATTTCCAATTTAAAAAGGAAAGGAGAAAAATCCAACATAAATGAAACAAAAATATTAATAAATAAATAAGTTATTGGACCAATTATTCTCAAACTATGGCCATTATTTAATAACACCTGTTTGCCGAGTAAAAAAAGTTGTGTCAGGTACGAAGAACATAAAATTTCTTATAAATAGGACTAAATGTTACTTGCAACGTCGTAAGGTGAGGTAAAAAAAAAAACTTAAATAATTTTCCGTTTGTTCCTAACCTCACACTCAAACGAATATCACCACTTTCAAGACATGTTATCTGTGTATTTAAGGAAGCAACAATGGAGGAAGTACATCGTCTTGTTCCATGTTGAATGAGGGAATGAGCTCCTTTTGGTCCAATTCAGGGGGCGGAGAGGTGGACAGAGCTGCCATCTCATGCATTCGGTTCTGCTCAATGTCTGTAATCGGAAGATGCTGAGTTCAACCAGATGCATGGCGTGGGAGCAACTCTATCCCCAGTCTTTGCCCACTCATTGGACTGAAGGGAGCTCCTGCTTTTCATCACCTACACTGCACAACACTTATCCATAACATCTTATTTATACAACTATTTGTTTTCTTTTTGGTGTAGGGTTGATTATTTTTTGAGTTTTAACCTTTTTTCAGGTTTTTATCCGACAAGAATGGTGAGCAATAACTGACGTCTTCATTAAATCGAGAAGTAAAGAATTTGATGTACTTCGTGAATTCTTGATAGTATAAAAAGCTTAGTTCGTGTTTAAAGATTTAATCCGATTCGATTCCGAGTACGGTCGGAATTCATACGGCCATATCGGACAACAAAAGAAGTGGAGAACATGTTTTCATTTGTCAAGCTCAGGATTTGTCAAGAAGGAAGACCCCCCCCCCCCCATATTTTGAACATTGTAACAGTTGTGTTTAAGATTTGAAAAGTAGAGACCATGGTTTCATTTGTTGTTATAAGTAAAATTTTATTTATTGTTTTTCCCTGTATTTGAAGTTTGTATCCATTTTATTGTTTTTTTTTTATATTTTTGTTATTTATATGATCGAATAAATTTGATTCGAAAAAGTTATTTTTTTATTCAAGTCAAAAAACTTGAATCGAGTAATAATTTCACAAACTCGACTTAATTTTTTAAAACAAAGTTCGAGTTATAAAATGAGATTCGAATAACTCAAGCTTTTTAATAATTTGTGGATTAATTTTTAAGTCCATATCAAGCTCCTTAACTTTGTCTGATGACTGATATATGTATATCACATAAGAAATATATGCGTACATCGATGGCTATAAACACTGGTGTGAATTACAACCAATTAGTACCATAATATTATAATATATATAATTAAATTTGAATAGAAACTCAAATAATTTAACTCAAAATTTTTAAATAAAATTTGAGTTATAATATATTACTCATCAACTCAACTAATTCAAATATTTTACTCAACTCAATTGAACATTCACCTTTAACTATTCACATTAATTAAAATAATTCTTTGATTCAAATTCGATTCAATTAAATTTATTAAATATTTAGATATACAAAGTGATAATCACATTTTTTTTCTTTTTCATGTTTATTTCAAGATCTGATTTGAGAATTTAAAATTAAATAAATTTATTAAATCACCCTAACAAAATATATCACTAGAAGAAAAACTTCCAGATCTGAATTTAAATTTTAAATTCAGAAAGTAATACTTAAATAATTACCCCATGATTAATAAGAATATCAATAAAGAAAGTACCAATATATCCTGGCACTGCAAACACGTCATTCGAAGTATTTGTTCTCCGTAGCTGAACCGTGTTTTGAAATGTTCTACGGAGGTAATAAAATTGATGTCGTTGCCATAATATTTTAATTACATTCTAATACGTGTAGGATTAGGATTAAGATTAAATTATATTATATTATTTCGGGAATAAGTTATTATCAAAAATAATAATAATAATTGGTGAATACGTTAAAATTAAAGTAATAATGATCTACCTGCCAAGCTAACTTTCAAACTTTGAAGTTTTAATATCTTATTATTAAGAATATTGTAATTGAAAAGGGCTGAATGTGGACAAAAAGGTATTGCAAGCAAATGGGATGAAAAAGAAAGATTCCTGATTCCTTTGGAATATTTTAAAATGTTTATAATCTTGTAATAAAATAAAATATTATATCATTTGAAGCATTATTATTCCAATAAACATTGTAACTGTTGCTTGTACATGTAGCTATGAATTTTCTTATAAATAAGATCTTCTGTCATTTGAAACATTACATCAAAAACTCTGAATCAAAGTTCTTTGTTGTCCTCAATCTTCTAATATTACATCAGTTTGGTCCATGTGTTTCCTTGTTCCATGAGAGTTTGAATGAGGAAAGGAGCTCCTTTCGTTCCAATACAGGGGGCAGAGAGGTGGATGGAGCTGCCACCCCATGCATTCGGTTTTGCTTAATGTTTGTGATCGCCGATTGGAAGTTTCCGACGTATAAGATTTCGTTTTCGTTCGAGATTCAGTATGGGAAATTTTAAGTTTAGCCCGATGCATGGTGTGGGAGCAACTCTTTCACCGTGCTTTGCCCGCCCATTGGACTGAAGGGAGCTCTTATCACACATCTCATTTATTCATCTGTGTTTCTCATTATCAACTCCTTTTTATGCTTATTTGCTGACTCTTTCTTTTTTCAGGTATCGGATCAAAATCTTCAGAAAATCAATCAACGATTTCTGTGAATCAGATTTTGTAAAGTTTGGTTGGAAAGATTCATCTTCCTAGTCGTCAGCTTCGTATGTTTTTCGAGACGTTTTTTCGAGCTTCGGTTCTTTTGCACTCAATAAAGATCAGCTTTACATGTTCAAAAAAAATATTACTTCAGAAAGTGCTACCTAGTGTAAGTAAGATCAATTCTTAACCCACCTAGAAACATTTTCAAAGTGTTCAAAAATGGATTGTACACAGGAAAAAGAGCACTTACGAATTCCTTTTTCATTTGCTGGTTTTCTCCGATTCAGAAATATGCCGACTCAGAGCCTACAAATAGTATGATGTAAGACATAAAAGTAAACATGAAACAACTGTTCAAAGTATAACAATAAACACAGAATGTACGATATCAAACCTCATGGCGTTGCATTACAACCAACCGAGCGCTTCAATGCCTTGATCTTTGTTAGAAGGCTTCTTGGCCTTATGCTAATGAGATGACCGTAATTTTTTCCAGATAGTAAATGAGAGCATATCCTTTGGGGACTGGTTCTATTGTCATCCACCACTTTCATACTCTAATAACCTTGCTGTATCTTCGACAAATGCAAGGGTCTTTTGTTTGGATATTAGCTTCATACGTTCTTCAACAGATATATCTCTTCCCCAGCGAGCTTGAGCTTCATAAAACTCAGCCAAAGTACCTGCAGGTGGTTGTCCTTTATCTTCACCTGATCGAGCTGGATCAACTGCCCTGACCCGCACTTTCTTCTCATCATCTTGAATCTGTTTTGTCAGGTCTTGTCTTTCTGCCAGAGCAGCAGCAACACTTGGTGGAAGGAAATCTTTACCGCGGTATACAACAATAAAATACTTGTTTCTAAGCAGAAATA
This sequence comes from Abelmoschus esculentus, assembly GCA_035048815.1. Lineage (NCBI taxonomy): Eukaryota > Viridiplantae > Streptophyta > Magnoliopsida > Malvales > Malvaceae > Abelmoschus > Abelmoschus esculentus. The sequence continues at coordinate 6,044,861 of JAUCBN010000050.1, forward strand.
CAACTCCAGTTCTGCAAAACTGTTAGTATTTATGAGCAGTATATTCTTGTACCTTTTGGAAGTGTAGGGTACAACTTAAATGATGAAGAATCCAAATAAACACATGAAAAATGTCATACAGGGAGCAAACAGATGATTATGAGATAATTGTAGTGGTCAATGCTAATATTTTATCTTGGATAAAAGTTTCAATGCTCCTTTAAGCAGGCAGATGTCTTCCTTGTTCAAGTCTCACCTTATATCCACTAGAATCTTTTTCTACCTGAATGAGATTATTACACTTTTTTCTTTCTTTCTTTGGTTTAACCACTGATATCCAATACATTGGCTGACTAATACGGATAGGGTACTCCAAAGGCCTATTATGGGGTGACCCTCCCAACTCAATTTTCTCCATTCACAACGCCAAGACTTGAACCCCTAACATTGTTTAAGGGATCTAGTGCCTCGTCCCACTAGACCAATTGGTTACGTTATTTCATAGAATTAAATAGTAATAGACCAATTGGTTATGATTCAGCATATCTGAGGCCTTTAAGTTGTAAAAGAATATACCTAGCTTTGTAACAAGGCTTTTCTCCCAATGTTTAATTCTTGCAGCCGCCAATCCCTGGTGGTTTCTCTTCCTCCCTAGAAGAATATTTACATGGAAAAACTCAGTATAAACTATAAATTCACGAACAGAAAATGTAGAGAAAGCAAGGAGAAAGGTGAACATACCCAGGGCAAAGTGACAAGGAAGTATTTCGTATTTTTTTCGTAAATTTGTCATCTCTGAATTTGTAAGCCGTGGTCTCATTCCAGCAGGAAGAAGCCTGAAAGGTGTTTTATAACCAGGTATCCTTTGAGTAAGTAAATCAGCATCAACTGGAAGAACCCTTGTACCCCATCACTCAACAAACCGAGGTCCAAGGCCATCTAGTAGTCTGTTATACTCAAATTCCTCTTCAGTCATGCTTTCACTACGTTCTGGTTTCACTGCAACTTTATCACACTTTTCTGGAGTTGAACTTGTGCCTGTTTCACTTTCCCTTTCTCTCGCAGAAGAAACATCCGGAATAAAAAGAGCTTCTCCTTCTAGATCATTCAATTGGAATTTAGATGGACCTTCACAGTTACTCCCACGATAGACCACCATAACACTTTCAGATCTCCATATATGATCATCAATACAAGCTGTGAATATTATATTGTAATAAACACTCAGAACTCAGAAGTCAAAAACAGGACATAAGATTAAAGCAGGGAAGCAAGGAATTATAGAATTTGGCTACGAATATCCTAGTTATTTCAAAATCAATTAAAAATGAAAACAAAAACAATTTGATCTCTCACTTAGCATCAAATACTAAATGGCATGTTACTTTTATGCCAAGCTCCTTATTTACGTGCAATTATGATCCATTTCAAATGAAAACTAAGTTAATACTAATACATTGGTATTTTAGATTTCTTCCTAATATCTAAATTCTCAACCCTTATTCACCAAGTAAAACCAGAAAATTGAATGATATACAACCACTCTAACCTACAACAATCAAAATCTTATATAGTTCCATGAGAACATCATTCAATGTTCTTTCAGAAAACAAAAATCTTAGATATAAACATAATCACAAGGCTTGATCCTCAAGCCATAGGCATGCATACATGAATAACAAAACCATTAACATAATTTCAAAAGTTTAACGTTTCCAGTGATTATAGCAACAAACCAAACTCAACAACCTCACGAGCAGTCTGCATTTAGACGGCAAGAAACCCATGAAACTTAAGCCTAACTCCTTCCTCCACTTATCATGCATATGCATTTTCTTCCAAACCGCCTTGGGCACATTGGTTCTTTCCCTTAAATACCTCCCCATCCTCCTCATCCTCAATCGTCATCTCAGCCAATGTCGGCGCCCGGAGTCTCCTCTTTTTTAAACCTCCATCCTTCAACACCTACGCTTCCTCTCGCTCCCACGGCAGTAAATCTTCCTCCTTTTCTCTCTCTATCAGCCTCGTATGGGGACGAACTCATTCTCTCTGCAATAAATCACCTAACCTCTCCTCTCCCGTCAACGGAGTCGAATTGTAACCTTCGGTTTCATCGTCGTCATCGTCTTCCTCATCTTATCCTAACCCAAGATTTCGTAACCTGAAAACAATCCTGCCTATAGCGCTTCGACTTTTATCTTTATCGAAATACCGCCTCATAGTCACAGTCCGATTGGATGACTTTTTCTGAAGAGGTAGGCAAGGCCTCGAGGGAAAAATTGGCGCCACCGGAGTTAAGAGACAAGTGAAGGAGGATAGGCTGAAGTACCACGGGTGAGAATGACGGTTCGAGATGTAGCTCGGGCCGATTACGGACTGGAGAGATAAGTGAAATGAAGGCTTTGGGAGTGAGTAGAAAAGGTTGAGAGAAGAAATGTGGGAATAGGAGACGAAAGGGAGTGGAGTTCTGAGTGGCAATTCCGTCAGTTTTGCAGCAGTCAAAGTCATTGCTTTGCTTTTGATATTGTGGAGTAGCTGCCATTGTTTTAGCCTTGATAGCTCCAGAGAGCTAGAGACTGGGAAACTGGTGGAAAGTCCTTTTTTCCCCCTGCTCGAAGCGATAAGATTCTTTCTTTCTTTCTTTCTTTCTTTCAAAATAGATATTTTGGCAATGGATATGGCTCGTTTTGTTGCTGATTTTTAAAATCGAGATTCGAATTTATGTAAAATGAAAGAACATTTGGAATAATTTTCAATACTATCAATCAAAGGTTCTCCAATATCAACAATTTTTAATAATACAAATTCAAGAGATACAAACTCATCATACATGACCTTATCTACCATTTGTATTTGAATAGCCATTATGCAATCCTAAAAGCAATACAAATAGTATCAATCAGCCAAATCTATGAAACAGTGATGCCTATTCCATGATGATTATTAGGCCGCATGTGATGTGCATGATCATTTGTCCGTAAGCATTTCCGGGTAAGCGAAACTGTATCGGTAGAACAATAATGTTAATGTGTAATATCGGAAGGTAAAGAATTGCTTTAACTTTGAGAAGATATTCTGCTTAGAGAAGGCGATGAGTTTAAAATCTCCTGACCAAGCTCCTTTATCTTGTTCAGTAGAAGCATCTGCTCTGTTTCGAGCTGTACCATGTATTCTTCTTGCATATCTTGAAGACTTTCGAGTTCGCTCAACGGAGCAGAAATACCTTCGAGGTTGCTATCCTCAATTGAAGATTGAAGCTTGATCATCATTTGTTTCATCTGTACAAACCCACATCAAATAAAATATGTCAGAGTCCTATGTCCTTCAATTGTAAAAGGCCATGCACATCGACATAAACATGTTTTCACCTGGTTTGATATTTGATGTGCTTTTGTTAAGGATGAGTCCACACTCGGTCTTTTCTCCAGTTCTGGAACTTTTCTAGTAACTTGAACATGAATCTGTCCCCTTTTGACCCCTTGAAGTGGTATCCACTTATCGGCCATCTCATTAGGAAGCAGGCTCTGATATTCTACAACACAAACACCTATGCTCGATGTCGGTAGCAACGCGTTGTGGTCTCTCACGTGCAACAATAAAGGACTACCATTATCTGGGAATTCCAACGTTTGATGCCACTTAGGGTTCAACGTTTTGTACATAACCTGAAAGGCAATCCATGGGACCGTTAAAAAACTATTGAAGCATGGAAAATAAAATAAACATGCATCATTCATTTAAATCTCTTTAATTGGAGCTTACAACTATTTCAAAAATCAGGTTGTCTCAATACCTTTGTTCGTCTCTTCAAGTTTCCATATTGCACCCTCACATATGGATCACTTGTCCCTCTTAGATCCGCAGCTACTAGGTCTCTTGCTTCGATAAGCACAAGTTCGACCCAACCATTGCCATGATACGCAGAACCCTTGTGGAAAAACAAAACACGTATCAACATAGATGCACTTGAGATACAAGATCATCGACTAGTATGCATAAAGATCCTTCATAGTCATCAATCTGAACTGCTTCTATCTGGATCCTTAGTTCTCCAGAATTCACTTTTTCAAGAGGGATCCAAACATCCCTTGGTGACCCTTCTACCAATCCCTCGAGACTTATATGACTACTCCCAATGCTTTCATCTCCAAAGACCTCTTCAGTGTAGCATTTTATCTTCAGATATTCACCATCTCCTATTTCTTCAAACTCAAACTTCTGGTTCCAAGTCGGATTAAAAGAATGTGCAGCCTTCGTTTTCTGAAGAACCTGTAAAAGAATTCATTCATATTTCATAGATTGATGATTAGCATAATAAATTCTAGTGCGACAATGTGTAATGTCAGACTAGCAACCTCAACTTCATCATACCTTTCCATATTGCAATTTAACATATGGATTACACTTTCCGCTTTTGTCGTTGGTAATAAGATCCTTCCCTTCCACGACAGTTACAACAATTCTCCTCCCAGTTCTTGAAAGGAGATTCGATGACCCGCTCAACGATGGTTGTGAGCTAACACGTAAGCTGTTGAAGCTAAGAGAACCATCAGAAAATTGCCATTCTTTTACCACAAGCTTCACTGCCAACTGTTAAATTATATAGAAAGATAACAAGTTTAGTCCGTACGCATAAAATTCAATATTTTAATTGTCTACTAAAGAAAGGCACACACATCATACCTCCCCTGCATTGACCCCTTCAAATGGAAGAACCATTTCAACTTCTTTGCCGCAAAATTCAGAATACTTGGCTATTACATTTGAGTCTGGCCGCCCTATTGCCCAAAACATTGTGGAGTCATCTGTAACATATTTCATCTGCTCGATGAACACAAAAATGGGAAATCAACTTACCGGTGCCATTAAAGAAGATGATAATGAAGAATATCTTAAAAAAGAGAAGGTTGTCCGATGAATATATATTATGGTCAATACTCAATAGCAAGTTACTCTTTATATAAATCTTTTTATTAAAATGGAATTATGCAACTAAGCTACTTATGTAAAAGATAACATATATATATATATAAAGCAAGTCTTCAACATGTTGATGGTAAGTAAATTTTATTTCCCAGAGCTGTCGCAAGGGTCCAGAATATATTGCATGCATTTCTTTCACGCCGTATAGAAACGGCCTAAAGGCATACATCAATCTTTAGCTTTGAAATTTTTGATAAATTAAGCATCAACTTTAGAGTACCTTAATCTCACAACTTGCTAGATAGCTGCACATCACACTGCCTGGTGTATGCTCGTAGAGATGGAATCGAACAATTCCCACATTATCATGTAAAACCATGTTAAACGTTGAATCCCATTGAGGATTGGAGCCTGGCCTCACACTCGTTCTTCTGGTTAGCTCTCCTAACTCAACTTCGACAAATGTCTGTATAACTTTATCGTCAACGTGTTCTTGAAAACCATCTAAACCGGAACTCAGCCTCGTTTGCTTTCTCAAGGGGCTTCCTCTCAAGCTACTCCTAGAAAGTTTATTTGCGGAAAGAACCGTCACATAAACAATACCGCCAACAGCCTGCTTCCTTAAATCTACGGCCGGTAAAGAGAAACACTGTCGGCGAGGTTCGACCATTGTCTTCGCTAAGGTATCAGTCAAAAGTTTAACCTGCATTACAAAATAAATAAATAAAGATTAGCCCAATACTTCACCTGTTGGATTTCTAAGTTAGTCCTCGCTTGCAGGAAAAAAACGAAAACAAAGAGAAAAGTACGAAAGAAACATACCAACCAAGAAGACACACCTGGCAGCTCTGTTGCAGGTAGTGATTGGCTTCCTCCACTACCAAAGGCAACTGTTATCCTAACTTCTGGAGTGGATATAAAAGAGTACAAAATTGCTTTCCCATCCAGAATCGGCATCAAGAGAAGCTTCAGTATGTAAGGTAAATATCAATATATCATAATCAATAAAGCAAAAGCATTTGCAAAAGAACTTTCCAATTCTCCACATTCAAAGACTTTTAAAGGCAAATTTACATTCCAATCTATCAAATAGATCAAGTTTCTACATAGGACTTCAGTGTCGATATAAAGAAAAGAAAGAAGGGATACATAGCAGAAGTTTTTCATCATACATCACCCTTGATGTGAAGGCTATTTATAACAATCTTTGCAGTTCCGAAGAATGGCTTGGCCACCTTGGCAAGCAACATAATGCTGAGGTCAGTTGTGTCCCAATCAAAACCCAAATGTATAACTCGCTGTCAAAACGAACAGATGCTTTGTGAAGACCTCAAATATATTTCATTGATCAAACAACAGAAAATAAACCATTAGACAACAGAAAATAAACCATTACAAGAACAAGATTTAGTATCGAAATGAGTTCGTACGACTTAAGAAATGCCACACTGAAATATTTCCTTGTCCTTCCATACAAGCCTAGATAAACCTGAACAAACACTTAATTTTTTTTCTTCAAAAGAGAACTTGAACACCGATTGTCATATTCTTAGCCTTGACAAACTATTTAGAAGCAAATTCCACTTCCTTAACCTCCACTGTCTGACTATCTATAATTAAATCTCACTTCGTTTTTCTTGCCTTCACATTTATTAACTTGACCAAACTGCCTTTTCAATATTAGCCCCTTTATTTCTTCACAGAAGTGAAAAGGAAAGGAAAATGACCTTGAATAATAGTTCATTAAGTTGTAATGTAAAAAAAAAAAACAGAATCCAAACCTGATCGCCAATAGTTGACCAGCGAGTCCCATGAAGACCCAACGAAGGAGGAGATGAACCTAGTGAAAACTCCAGCAATTCTACTCTTTCCTACATGAATAATAGTCTCATTGGTGAACATGTATCTAAAGATTAACATCAATCACAAGTCTCAAACTGTTAATTTGAACCTTTTTATTGAAAACTAAATGCAAATCATATCACTTACAATAAGTCTTGATTTGCGATGTTTCAAGCGTTTCTGGAAGCAAGAAGATTCACTTAGTCATTTGATTGTAATAAATAAGAAGTTAAAGAACATGTATATTATCTCAAAGCAGCACAATTGAATATTTCTAAATATAGTATGCATTACAAAGAACTCATCATTGTCCCACAAAAGGTTGATATTTTACTAAAAGCCAACGAACCTCCAAATATTGCAACAAGATACGAAAAGGTCTACTATGATGCTGGCTCCGGCAACATGAGAGGGATGGAAAATCTTACTCTGTTCATTGTTCTGCTCCCCTTCTGAGTGGAGAATAGAGGGCAGAAAGAACAATAAACGAACATTCAACTTGTCTATGAATAGAACCATTGACAGCAGATATTTGGATGCAAACTTGAGGATTTTTCAAAGTTCACATAAATAAACATATATTTGTGTAGGTGTGGATTTGTCATCAGAAGGGAAATGCAATGCCTGTTATGTTAATCTAGAAGAAATTGTCATTCAAAGGCCACACAAATTTTCAACTAGATAAAATGCTTAAAACTGGAACTTGTGATAAGACTAAATTCATGAAGTTTTCTCTGAGATCCCACAATCCTTACCTCAACAATGGATTGAAACCTTGATGAAAACTTTGGATTCATGTAGTTGGACCAAATCTCCATTAAAAGATTGTTTAGCCACTCACAGTGCTCCAATGGTGTTATTGGCTGTTTTCAAGTGCCAAATGAACGATCATGATAAAACCTGCATGTCTTAGAAGGAAAAGGTTAAAGAAAGTGTGGGTACCGAAGTATGTAATGTAACTCGCTTCCACTTCTTATTCAAGTCTTCAACAGCTATTCGATGTTGATAATTACCATACTGCAATAGAGGAGAAATACCTTAATGTCATCATAATAAAATTTTAAAATGAATTGCCATAACACCCTCAGCAAAGGGTGAAGGGCAAAGTTACTTTCTTTCAAACATTTAGATATCACAAAATAGTTTGTAATCGAAAATCTAGCTATTCTTATCAAATTAAGGCCAATGTGTAGAAAAGAAAAGAAAAACATGACAAGGATGAACCTCAAGAACAATTAAAATTCTTAGGTTTCGACATTTGAGTAACTGATAAGAGAAACATAGACTACTTGCAATATTGCCTGGAATCCAATTTTTGACACAAGAAATCTACACTGTGGAGGAAAACGAAAATAGAAATGAAAAGAGAATGGTTGAGATGAAGAGGGAAAACAGCAATTGAACCGACATGGTCATTATAAATCTTTTAATCCAACCCTCATAGCTAGCTGAATCTCAAAGCACCTATTAGCTACAAGCTCTACCTAGCTAACTCAAAATCAAACTAAAAGCAAATATGCATACGATTTAATTCAATATAGCCAGTTTCCCTTTCAAAAAGGAACTTCATCAGTACTCTTGTCTTAAAGTAACAATGATATTTGACATGGTAAAGGGGGCAATAATAGTTGTGGATTATCAAGTGCCAGAATCATGCAAGACTATGTTACTTCCACTAAGAACCATTGGTTGGCTATTTGAGAACAAATCAAAATCAAGTTGCAAATATTGAGCCAAATAAAAAGTAAATAGCTGAACACTGAAAACAAAAAAGCCATCAGGTCACAGTGGAGACTTGAAATCCAATGGTATCAACTGATCAACTGAATCTATATATGTTTTATCAGAAAAATAATGTATAAGCCTATTTACAGTTTTTGACCTAAAATGGAGCAACAGTATGAATAAGGAATATTAAAGTATTTCTAATAACATATAAGCTCTCTTCTAACAGCATCTGAATAGCAGATAGAAAATCTAAAATGGGAAAAAGAAACAGAGATCCAATCAGTGACTTAAGGAGCTTGTAAGAAAAAGACAAAGTACAGAATCATTCCCTAAACAATCTCCTATCTGTACATTAAAGCTGTTTCATATACACAAACATAAAACACATCGAAAAGGAAGGAACTTGCCTGGATAGTTGCCCAAACAGCAAGAGCAAGAGGAATCCAATTGGACAAAGAGAAAATCCATTTCTCCAAAGCCCAGAAAATCAAAACCAAAGGGATCAAAAAAGGAAGATAAAGCTTCTTCTCCACCATGACAATGTTGAAAAAGTCCACAACTCCATCAACATTCATCAAGCTTCTTTTTTTTCTTCTACCCATTTCAGCTAACACCAACAAGATTAACAATTTCCAAATCTTCCACCTCCAAAGGGGGAAAACAGTTATTTACCTTCAAAATCCATACTTTTTCAACATTTCCCCACCATGGAAAAGAAGCCGAAAGGACAAATAAAAGGGTTGTGGGAATAATATTCAGATGATTTGAATCATATTAGAAAATTCATAAAAGGAAGCCGAATAAACAAATCCAAAGAGACCAACTTTGGGTCTCCATTTTTCGAGTAAGAGAATTAAGAGGCGGGTGCAGGAAAAGTCAAAGTCGGTCTAAAAGAACTGTGAGGGCTAAACCAAACTATAGATATTATTGTTGTCTTTTCTGCGTCATTAATAATTAATATAATTTCGCCGAGATGAGATAAAAAAAATTGTTAAAACGAATTAAAATTATAAAGGACAAACCGATTATAACTGAACATCAATAATTTAAAAATTCAAATACCTAATTGTACCGTATATTACATGTCTATGTCAAAATTCATTATTTTAAATGAAGTTTTTTTTTTTATTCGGGCTACGGTATTTTAAACCCTAAACCCTTAAATACAAAAGTATATTTATTATTGTTCACGATTATTTTATTTTTAGTTGTTAGGCAATTATATATTTTTTAAAATAAAATAAAAATTATATAATTTAATTATTATTTATCATATACGCAAAGCACAAACAACAAATAAAATAAGATAAAAAAATTTTAAAATTAATTATAAACTTAACCTAATAACACCTATATAAAGATCTCTCAACAAATATCAAACTTATAAATTTATATATTTTCGTTCACTATATTTTTTTGGGTGGGGATAAAATTATTTATGACCCTTAACATTCATATTTTTTTAATTTAATTTAAATTTAACTCTTAATTTTTTAAAATAATTATATTTGATCATCAATCTCTCAAAAAATCAAATATAATTTACGCATGATATTCTAATACGAGATCAAAGGGTTTATGGGTTTTCTAAGGTATTTGTGAATTTAAAAAATATTAAATCTGGATATTAGTATTATTATTTATTTACGTATCATAAAAATATTAGTCTAATATTTTTTTCTCACTCATAAATTAAAAAAAATAATGTGAAGTATGTTGAAATTCCATCTTGCCACAATGGTGTTAATGAAGTTAAGATTTAATGATATGATATCCTTCTAACCGTCTATGTTATTTTATATAATTTTTTAATTTATATATTTAATAATTTTAAATTATTTATTATCTATCATAAAATATCGAATTAAATAAAATAATATTAATTTTTTTATGAATATCAATTTCTTTTGAGATGTTGAGCGTTTATATTATCATTTGAAAATAAATATAGATATTAACAGTAAATTCAGCATGACCCCTAATTCCTAAAAACATCAACCCTATGTTAAAAGAGATGTTAATTCATATGCGCCGGCGTCAATCACGCGTGATCTCCTTCGTTGTCGTCACACTTTCATAACTAGGTTTAATATTATATCATATTTTAATTATTTTCAAATCATATTTGTATCATATAATTATATAACGTTTGATCTGATATAACTTTATTTAATAAAAAAACTAGTTAATTTTGAGATTTTAAGTTCGTTTTATTAAATTATATATATGACTGTTTTTTATTATATTGATTAATCAATTTAGATTATATATTATAAAAAATAATAATTTTAAATTTATTTTATTTATAAAATTATAATTTAAAATTTATTTTAAAATATTTAATATTTTTTATTAGATTAATTAATAGATTAAATTACGTCGATAATACGATGATTTAAGTTTTTTTTATTAGTTCGATACTGAAGTGACACGCTATTTTAAATGAATTTATAAACTTTAATTATGAGGAGTTGTGCCTTACATTCTACTCCCTTTAGTCACTTGAATTGATTCATGTCCATATCCATATGTCTTCGTCATAATAATTACGAAGGACTTGGTTCATATACCATGAATTTCACATACATCATACAATAAAATCACAACAGTTACATAACAAGATAACTCAATTTTTTTGGATAAATGATTAATTTTTATTTAATCCAAAGAATCATCAAAGTAACAAAATACAAATATCTAATAAAACTTATCAAGAATATTAAAAATATTAAGACAAATTTCAGAAATCAATGAGAGAAGAAAAAGAAAAGTGAACAATTTTCTTGCAACCTCACAATCGCATCCCAACATCAAATTTGATTTGCATCATAATAACCCAAGCACTTCTTGTACCTTTACTATGCAACCTATTATTTCTTTCTTGACAAACATAATATAAAAAGGCTCTCCAAGCTATACGAATGATAGTTGCCCTCAAAGATTTACCTTTATTATGTTTTTGCATCCAGTCGAGTAACATTTTTCTTCCACCCATTATAGGCCTAATATCACAAGCCTGCAAGATTAATTGCCAAACATCATGTGCAAACCGACAATCATAAAAAAGATAGTCTCTTGTTTCCATAGAACCCTCACAAAGCACACACTTAGGATCAACCATGTAACCCCAAAGTAACATACAGTCTTTAGTAGGTAGTCTATTTTTTAGAGCCAACCAAGCAATAAAGGAGTGCCTATGGAGAGTTAAGCTACCCCATATAACACGAAACCACCCCACTTTCTCCCTTTTATGTCTTAAAATCTCTCAAGCATTTTTAGCTTTATAACCATCCTACAAGATGTCATTAACACAGTGCCAATCATCTCTAAGTTTTAGAATTTTTTTCAAGCCCAACTATAGTCACTCTTAATTTGAATCTGTAATAAACTTTTACCTTTCAAAAGATATTCTTTTATCCAAGCCATCTATAAGGAACCTGTTTGAGTAAGAAGGAGCCAGATGCATTTCAACATACACACCTTATTCCAACTAACTATGTCCTTAATTTTCAAAGATGAAGTCAATTTTATCTTATTTATTATTAAATTAAAGTGAGTTTACATGACATTAATTTTATCTTATTTACTATTAAATTACAGTGAGATATATTTTCTAATTTATTTTGGTTAATTCTTATTATATTTGAATATTTTTAAATTTATTTTAATCTATTTTGAATTAATTATTATTATTAGTCTATTTATTTATATATTAATTATTGTAATGATCAATTTTGATTATAGTTTTATGAATATACTAACTTTATTTATATGTTATATTTATAAATTTTGGTTATAATCATATATGTATTAATTCTAATCGTAATTATAACTAAAAATATTATAATACGATTGAATCTTAACTTAGTTCGCATTAACAATATTGAAGTACAAATTTATTTGCTTGAATTTAATCTTAGAAAAGAATCGGCCCATGTAGACCTGAATATCCAAAACCCGGTCCAATGTTTTCAAACTTGAATCACTCATTGTCAACATTATAAAGCTCAAATGGGTGGAAACCCTAGCTCCTCACTAATCCGCTACAGGGAGGAGCTTGTAAGTTGCAACACTTAACTGTCCATCGCCACTTCCATTTCCGCATCTTTTGAGGTGAATCTTTTCGTTTTCTTATCACTTGTTTGGTTTCTTAGAAAATGAATGAAAAAGAAAGAGTATGGTGATGTTTTGCTAGTCCCCCTCTCCCTCAAGTATATGAATGAAATGTACCTGAGAGATTGCAGTTGCCTTAAACTGTTTTTTTTTTTTTTGCCAAATGAGTGTAAAAGTATATCATGTATATTTCCTTTCGTGTGGTACAGTTCGAAATGAAACCATATTTACTCTTGAAATTGGTATAATTGTTCTACATATCTTGAATTGAGATCTTAGTTTCAAAGATTTTTAGTGAAATTAGAAGCCCTTTGATATTTGTATATGATAGTTAAATACTTGATCCTGTATCTATTTTTTATTACTTTGTAAAAAATATTTTTCAACTTATTATTTACCACAATGCAGGTGTTGAAGATGTATACATCAAGGAAGAAGATCCACAAGGATAAAGATGTTGAGCCGACAGAATTTGAGGAGTCGGTTGCTCAGGTACTAAAATGCTTTTTATGTTTGGTGCAGTTGAAATGTTCATGGAGATGTGTTGTGCTGTGAATGATATAAGAATTTGTTGTTTGTTTGTTACAGGCTTTCTTTGATTTGGAAAACACCAACAATGATCTAAAAAGTGACCTTAAAGATCTCTACATTAATTCAGCAATGTAAGAATAGATGGTTACTTTTGTTTTTGTCCATCATATGATTGATATACCTTTATTTTCCCTTATGCAGTCAGATTGATGTTTCCGGTGGCCGGAAAGCTGTTGTTATCCATGTTCCATACAGGTTGAGGAAACCTTTTCGCAAGGTTCATGTTAAGCTTGTGAGGGAACTTGAAAAGAAGTTCAGTGGCAAGGTGAGGAAAGCACTACGCTGTTGAGAATAAAACCTGTTTTATTGTGTTATTCATGTATCGATGTTTCTTACATAATTTTCTGTTTTGAATTTATAATGACGAGGGTCAGTTGGTTTGATTGGCATGCACATATTTCTTGGCTTCAACTTAGTTTATGTTTACATGATAGGATGTGATTCTTATTGCCACCCGAAGGATATTAAGGCCTCCAAAGAAAGGCTCTGCTGTTCAGAGGCCACGCAGCCGCACACTAACTGCTGTACATGAAGCAATGCTTGAAGATATTGTTTTACCAGCTGAGATTGTCGGCAAGCGTATTCGATATAGAATTGATGGATCAAAGATAATAAAGGTACAATACAGCTCATGTAACTGTTTAATACTGATGCTACAATCAGGATTCTAATTGCTGATTCATTTTTTTGCCACCTTTGTTGGGCAGATCTTTTTGGACCCAAAGGAAAGAAACAACACAGAGTATAAGCTTGAGACCTTCTCTGCAGTTTACCGTAAGCTTGCCGGAAAAGATGTTGTGTTTGAGTTTCCAGCTACAGAGGCATAGATAGATTTTGTCGTCGAAGTGTTTGAACACTCCCCTAAACTTATTTTTGTAGTGGAGAACCTTAAAACTTTGAGATTTTTGAGCTTTAAATCTTTTTATCTTGTCCATATGAATGACGACACTGAAAACCAGCATCAACAGTGACACCCTTCATCACCAAAGGGATCAAAGTAAGTTATCCGATACTTATCGGACAAAGTTCATTCATTTATTATGCGATTATTATTTGAAATATGGATTGAGATAACATAATTATAAAATGACTTAAATATTTTCTTTTTAAATATCAAAATAAGAATACGATGACCATATTAAAACTGTTTCCGCAAGTAATCTGAATCGATGTGTTGGAATTGGTCTTGAATTTTTACAAAATTGAACAAATATTGTATCATAGTATCAGTAGTTATTAATTTGAAGTCTATGCCAAGTGGAGATCTGTGTGTTTGAATATTAATTACTTTCATGTAATTATTTATTTGGATTATTTTTTATATTATTGTAAAATTTATTCAAAATTTTTAATTTTATAACATCTAATATTCTATTTAATTCAACCATAAAAAATTATATATTTATGATTGGTATGATGTAATCATAGTTTTTGTGACCATCGTTCAATATATATAATAATGTAATATTTTTAAAATTATTATGTAATTATAAAATAATATCTATTTAAACTTTTTTATATTTAATAATACATACTATGCACACGGTATTCAAATTAAATAGTCATCGTATTAGTGGTTGAGATGGCAATTCCAAATGATCAATTATACGTTGAGAAAGGGTTTACCTTGTTTTCTCCTCGCAAAAGGGAACAAATTTTCTTCTTACATAACGCTCTCAAAAATTCACGGCACCCTTAAATTCTCAACTATAATGTTTCTCTTCATTTGCGCCGTATCTTTGATTCTCTGTCAAAGGTTAAATTTTCATTTTTTTTCTTGAATTTTCCCACTCTGTTTTTTTTTCTCAGTGTTTTTTTATAACTTTTTTCCCCATCTTTTCCTCTGTTTGTTGTGCAGGAAAATATGGAATATTTATGTTTCGGTTTGATCCATTAACTCTCCGAACAAAGTTTCTGGTCTTTTGTCCTTTATGTTCCTCGAAATCTAAAAAAAACAATCATTGTCCTTTTTTTGACTTGTTTTTCAGTTCAACGAGTCTTTGTGAATGTTCAAAACTGCAAATTTCTTCACCGCCTACCACAATTGAATCCCTTTTCCCACCTTTTTACATTCTTGAATTCTTCTAAATCTACAAAACCCTGTTTTTGAAGTAAAAAAAAAAAACAATATGTGCTCGGAAACAAGTCCCGGGGTATCATTTTCGCATGATCTAATCCGACCAACGACCGAACCAAATGAATCTCGGACGGACACAATGCTGTTAGAGCCATGTCCGGATTTGGAGTTCGATATTTGCAGCTTTGAGCAACAATATTCACCGGCAGATGAATTGTTTGCAGATGGAATGATACTTCCAAAAGTAGTGAAAAAAATGTGAAGTTCCATTGGTTGTTTCGCTTCCTCCACGGCCTAAATTGTCGACCACGGTAGAGGATTCGAGGAGAGAAATGGAGGAAAAATCACAGTCCAAGTCGTTTTGGGGTTTCAAGAGAAGTAGCAGCCTCAACTGTGACAAGAAAAAGAGCTTGATTTGCTCTATACAGCTTCTTTCCCGAAGCAATTCTACCGGTTCCGTCGCCAATCCGAAACGTTCATTGATAAAAGACAATAACAAGCATAGTAATCCGATGGCTTATCAGTTTCCTCAAAAGCCTCCTTCGAAGAAAAACAATGGAAATTATGCATACAACAACAATGTTCGAATCAGTCCCGTTTTGAATGTCCCGCTTCCTTGCATCTCGAAAGGAATAGCGAATCTCTTCGGTTTAGGTTCTTTGTTACGTAATGGGAAAGCTAAGAACAACAGGAAATGAAAATTCCCCATTATTGATGTACATAATGTATGTGTTGATGTGTATATTGAAGTGTGACAAAGCTTAGGAGACAAAGAAAACAGGTATCCCTTTTGATCTCATGGCTTGTGGGATTCAATTAAAATGAAGTTTTCAGTCTTATTAGCTTACCATTATGTAGAACTTATGTAGATCAAATTTTTTGGTTTTCTTGGAGAATTCGTGTTCGACAATTGTGTCCAATACATGGATATGAGGATATAATCACATTGAAAAATCTTACTATATTCGTGCAGGATACACATGCAGTACTAGTGTAGAACTGTAGATAAAGAGGACTTGGATTTGTTTATCTTTTTTATTTAAGTTTTTTCTTCTGTTTTGTCACCATTTTGTTTTATGAATGATGCCTTTATGGATAAATATTGTTTGTATTATAGCTTCTAAGTTTTGATATGCACTTATAATCTTATCATAGACCATTGCTTGTTTGGTGCACCTGCAAGCATTTGTTGTAGGAAATTATAGGTTTCTTGCAAGGCAAGTAAATTAAGGCCTCCTCTACCTAACATCATTTCCCTTCAAATATCAAACATTATTTGAGTTCATATTTAATGATTTATGCATTATCGGTGAATCAGATGACATATTCGTAAGAATTTTCCACCATAGGTAGAATATCCTGGGGTTGAGAGGCATGATACAGCAAAACCAGTTAAAAGATACTAACAAATGAACCATTTGTGAATTTTATTATGAAAAGGGAAAATTCTCACATTCATAAATTACAAAAGAACAAAAGAATTCTTGGAGTCAGTCTCTAGTGTATAGTGACTGAAAATCATGTCTGGTTTTTATTCTTGTTGGAGTTTATTGGTGCATGAAACCATTGCTTGCAACTGAATAATCTGACCTCTTAAACTGCACTCTTCAACCTATAAAATGTACCAATCCTTGTCTGAGTAACATAGGGGGAAGACAAGTTCATTAAACCAGAAGCAGAGATATTTTGAAGGCAAACCTGGAATGTGTTTGTCTTGTGTAATAAATCTCCACATTCTTCAATAACTGATCTTTCTCTTATTGCCACTCTAGCCAATTCTGAAGCTAAACTTTCCATTTCCTCAGCCTGCAATTATTATAAAAAAATACCAAAACACATCAATATTTGTCACTTCCCGATTCCTTTTTAAGCTTCATTCAATAAAGATTTATATAACAACATGATGAAATCAAGCTCACCTTTGGCATAAAGCCTTGAACATCGCAAACTATCATTTCCATCTGTTTTATTGCAGAAGTCAAAGCTTCCCCTATCTCTCTTGCATCCGCCTGCAAATAAACATAAATAAGAACACAACAATTTTTTTTTCATCTGAATAAATGATGAATGGAAAAAGAAAAATGGAAAGTGGAAAATTTGTACCTTAACATTCCCATTGATCGGAAGTTGAAGAGAAACGTTCAACAAGGATTGAATAGTCTCCAGCAAAGAATTCAAATAGACCCCTTGGAAATCAGACCATTCTTCCAGATATGGCATCTAAAATAAGACCAGACAAAAACATGTAGACCACTCAATCATACATTATTGCAGTGACTTAAGAAAGTCTATATAGACTCAAGGAAAACATTAATATCTATTATCGAATGAATACTATATATGTAAATGCTTTCAAGACCTTTTCGACTCCTATTTTTCTTAAAGTATCTATGTCCAAAACATATTGAATGTGCCTATGAACTATGAAGATATAACCCTCTACGGGTGGTCAGAATACATGACTCCGAGTAACATATATTAAGTTGATGTCACTGGTTAATGGTTTAAAGTCTTACTTGAACTTCAAGAATCTTTGATAAGGTCTTCATTCTTTGCAGAAGTTGAAGCTCCACGCGTTTCCTTCTCACACAATCATACAACTCTGATATCTTCACCTCAAGAGAATAAAGCATTCTCTGAAAAAATGAAGCACGAGAAAGATTGCTAGTTTTAGTTTAGTTGCTACTACTGGACTGATCCGAATAATTCGAAGAATCAGATGAATATGTTGATAACATAACAGTCTATTGAAAAATAATAAAGCATAGGGCTAACCTCAGTTTCTCTTTTCTGAATTTGAGTGGAAGCTTCTGCCTTGGCATTGGCATATCTCCATTGCAAGTAACAATTGTAAAGCAGTTTCGGGGAATGTAAATCTTCTTGGTGACGAGAAACTTTCTTCGACGCCCTTATTGCATCTGTGCCGGACTTTGAATGAGAAGGAACAGGAGGTAGTGAAAATGGGGTCATCTTAGCAGATTTCCCCTTCATTAGTCCATTATGATGGTGAAACAAAGAGGGATCTGAAGTTGATAATGGCGAATCCAGAGAGCGGAAGAAAGGGCAAGGAGGGAGTTTCGACAAGTCGCTTTCGTTATTCACGTTTCGATCTCCAAGCAATCTAGTAGACTCTGATGAACCCAAATCTATAAGGGACATAGCAGGGGCTTCCTGAGAGGAAAACGAAGCATTGAGTTTGGAGGATAAGGCGATCCCACTTGACTGCAATAGCTTAGCAGCGGCTGAGACCTTGGCCGTCGATGAAATGTTTGCGCCACGGTGGTTTAATCTCATCGACGTTGATGGTGGTGCCGAAATAATTCTTTCAATAGTGGGCGTATCGGGCCTCTGAGGAGTACTTGTGCTTCTCCCTAACAATTTGCTACCAACGCTAAAGGTTCTTAAATGGTGATGTTTCTTTTTCGAAGGCGATTCAGAGGGTCTCGGAGTCTCATAAGGTGCAGGCAAGTTCTCGTCCATCTCTGTCTCCGTTTGCCGCCTCTGCCGTTGCGACGAGACCGAGCGGTGCTCTTTGTGAAGTAGAGATTTAGAGGAGTCACCTGAAGAGTGGGAGGAATAGGATGATACCGGAGACAAGAACCTGGAGCTGACTTCTCTCACCCTGGGTCGCCGCGGTGGAGGGTGGGGAACGGCGGGAGGCGCCGCCTCATGACTGGTATTAGCAATCACTTCCGCTTCCACCGTCATTACAATAATACGTTGAAATTGGATCAATGTTTTTGTGATAAAGCTATTGAGATCTCTCCTTTTCTTTGATTCTTGAATCGTGATAAGATTACTAAACTAAAAAAAGAATTGAGCGAAAAGGGAATAGTGAGCGGTGTTTGGTGGAGAAAAAAACATAGCCGTTGGGAATAACAGTCGAGTTTTTCAAAAATGAATCGCGTGATTCTACGACGGGCACGTGATTCGTAGCACTCTTCACGGGCCTCTGATCACTGCTGGCCCAGCCCACTCAACTACTGAAACATGCGATTCAATATTCTTTTACATTTTTTAATTGTTTCTTCTGCCAGTTTATTTTTTATATTTACATTCTGTACATCTCATTAGTTTTTATTAAAAGTTGGTGTAGGCTAATGAGATGTCGTCACATATAATAAATATTAAAATAAAAATAATATAAGATTTTTTAACAGTTTAAAAAAATAAAATCAAATTATATAATATAATTTTTTTAAAAATTTATATGTATTTTATATCGTTAAATTATTGAAATAAATGATTTAGATTTTTTTAGATTACCATTATACTAATCTATTTTTTTTAACTGAAAAATATAAGGAGTTAATTTATGAATGGGATCTTCTTCAAAATGTTATTTTTAGTTTTAGTTTTAATAATTAATCTACTCCTATATAATGACTTAAAATTAGTATAGAACTAAAAAAAATACATTATATAATTGATTTATTAAATTTTTAGATTCATTGATTGATCTAGTAAATTATATATACTCATTTATTTTATTTTTGGATCTCAATATTTGACTTGAAATTATTTTTAACACTATTCAATAAAAAAATTAGTTTTAGAAAATATCATATATATCGATGATAAAAATGTATTTTTTTACAAGTGTCCTTAATTTTAAGATTTTTGAATCTAGTTTAGAGTTTATAGTTTAAAATTTAGGGATTTAAATGTATGTGTTTAGGGATAGGATTTAGAGTTTATAAATTAAAATTTAGGTATTATGATAGTATGAATGAAGATTTAGGTTTTAACTTATGAAATATAAATTTAAACTTTAAATTCTAACCACGCTTCTTCAAATCAAAACTTACTTAAATCCATAAACATTAAACTTTAAACAAAATCTCTAAATCTTAAAATTAAAAATTACTTTATTTTTTATTTAAATTTTTTAATTTTTATTTTTACCGTTTATATATAAAATAATTAGCTTATTTTTTATTTAAAATTTTCGATTCCACTAAATATAATCTAAACAACATGGAGGTAAAGAAACTGGTGGGGGTGGGATCAGATTCAGACATCACAATCTGCCGTTAAAGTATCAATAAACAGGGAAGGAAAGGACCCCCCTGCCTTTCGTTCTCCCAACCAAAAATTTGCAGAGAAATCCAATCTCCCCCGTCAATCCCCAAACCAAAAACCTCCCAAATCCTAATGCAATAATATTTCTGATTTCATCAGATATATCAAACACCCAAATCCCCCTCCCCTTCATAATTCACAATGTCCGGTTCATCATTCATGGATTCCCTGTTTCAACGCAGTTTGGAGGACTTAATCAAAGGCATGAGGCAACAACTGATCGGTGAACAAGCTTTCATATCCAAATCCTTGGAGGAAATCCGCAAGGAAATCAAATCCACTGACCTATCCACCAAATCCACAGCTCTCCTCAAACTCTCCTATCTCTCCAATCTCCACTTCCAAGACATGTCGTTCGCAGCTTTCCCTGCCTTGGAAGTCCTCTCCTCCCCTCGTTTCTCCCACAAAAAGATTGCTTACCACGCAATTTCACTCTCCTTCCATGATTCAACCCCTGTCATTCTTCTCATAACGAATCATCTGCGAAAGGATCTTAATAGTACCAATGAGTTTGAAGTAAGTCTATCTCTTCAATGTTTGTCTAGAATTGCTAATGTTGATCTTGCTAGAGATTTGATTCCGGAGGTTTTCACTTTACTATCCAGTAATAAACTTTATGTTCGGAAAAGGGCTGTAGCTGTAGTTTTAAGGGTTTTTGAGAAATACCCAGATTCTGTTAGGGTTTGTTTTAAGCGTTTGGTTGAGAATTTAGAGAATTCGGATCCTCAGATTTTGTCTTCTGTTGTTGGGGTGTTTTCTGAGCTTGCTTGTAAAGATCCCAGATCGTATCTTCCTCTGGCACCTGAGTTTTATAAGATTCTGGTTGATTCAAAAAGCAATTGGATTTCTATTAAGGTATTAAAGATTTTCTCTAAGTTGGCTCCTCTCGAACCGAGGTTAGCAAAAAGGGTTGTTGAGCCGATTTGTGATCTTTTGAGGAATACTGGGGCGAAGTCGTTATTGTTCGAGTGCATTAGGACTGTGGTTACTAGTTTGAGTGAGTATGAATCAGCTGTGAGGCTTGCTGTTGGAAAGGTTCGAGATTTTTTGGTGGACGATGATCCAAATCTTAAGTATCTTGGATTGCAGGCACTCAGGATTGTAGCCGAAAAGCACTTGTGGGCGGTATCTGAGAATAAGGAAGTTGTAATCAAGTCATTGAGTGATGTGGATCCTAATATAAAGATTGAGTCATTGCGTCTTGTGATGGCAATGGTATCCGAACATAATGTGTCTGAAATTTCCAGAGTTTTGGTCAATTATGCTCTGAAATCTGACCCCGTGTTTTGTAATGAGATTCTTGGTTCTATTATATCAACTTGTTCTAGGAATTTGTATGAGATTATTGTTGACTTCGATTGGTATGTATCACTTCTTGGTGAGATGTCAAGAATCCCGCATTGCCAGATGGGAGAAGAGATTGAAAACCAGCTAATTGATATTGGTCTTAGGGTCAAGGATGTTAGGCCAGAACTTGTACGTGTTGCTCGTGATTTGCTGATTGATCCTGCTTTACTTGGAAATTCATTCTTGCATAGTGTATTATCTGCTGCTGCTTGGGCATCTGGAGAATATGTTGAGTTTTCAAGGAACCCATTAGAACTTATGGAAGCACTATTACAGCCTCGCACTAGTTTGTTGCCGCCATCAATAAGGGCAATTTACATTCAGTCTGCCTTTAAAGTGTTAGTTTTTTGCCTGCATACATGCTTTGTGCGAGGGGGAAGTATTGTTCCCTCTGCATCTCTGAATAGTTTGCCCGCTGGAGTTTCAGCATCTGCATCCTATGAATCATTTGATGATTTTTCTGCTGAAAATGGTGCAGAAGTGACTGTTGTGCATGGCCAGACACATGCTTCTGCTCCCATCACCAAGGAGTCCATTGTAAACCTGTTGAATCTGGTTGAGTTGGTTTTGGGCCCTTTGTTAGGAAGCCTTGATGTGGAAGTACAGGAGAGAGCACAGAATTTGCTTGGTTTTGTTGATTTGACAAAACCAGAAGTATTGAATTCCTCGGTTCAAGAGAAAGACGATTCAGAAGGAAAAGGAGTGGAAACTTCCAAAATAATCAAACTAATGCATGATGCCCTTTCCAAAGAGCTCGGACCCGTCTCTTTAAGTGCCCAGGGAAAAGTTTCTCTACCCGATGGGTTAGTGCTTAAAGAGAACCTTGGTGACTTGGAAATGATATGCGGTGATATTGAACCACCTTCATCCCACTCATTTTCTTTTGGAAATCCTTATGAGAAAGATGGGTTGTCTTTCTCTAACCTGCAGATTAAAGAAGACCCTGAACAATCAAATGAGTCCACTTCTCTGTTAGCTGAGCATCGTAAGCGTCATGGGTTGTACTATCTTCCTTCGGGGAAGAGTGAACTAATTTCGAATGATTATCCTCCTGCCAATGACCCTACTTTACAACAGGGTGATACCAATGATAACGCTGATAATCTTGTTAAAATCACAGTGGAATCCCTTGTTCCAAAGAGAAAACCTAACCATGGCAAGCCCAGGCCTGTGGTGGTGAAATTGGATGAAGTGGTTGAGAAACCTGTTACAATGAAGCAGCCTGAGTCTAGAGGTGATTCACTCTCAGGAGCGGTTCGCGATGTTCTTTTTGGTCGTGAAGATATTCCACCCACTTCGTCTCAAAGCAACCTTTCTAATAAGCCATCTAGCAAGAGAAAAGGAAAGGAAAAACAACATACAGATCCTCATCCAGAATCAAAAGAAAATGAAATTGATGATGGAAATTCTAGTTCTAGGAGAAAAGACCGTAGTCATGGTAAGGAGAGAAGACATAGAAGTCCAAGGAAGAAAAATGCCGAGGAAAGGAAAGATACCAATCAGAAAGAAAAAGAGAAGAGTCGTCGCCACCATGGTAGGCATAAATCACGACAAAGAGCCGAGGAGCCTTTGAAAGTTACTGCACAAACACCAGTGATTCCTGATTTCCTTTTATAGCATTATTTTTCTTTTCATCCGTTTGTCAGATACTACTTGAGAGAAATTGGCTGATAAAATTATCTCCTGTATTCTGCCTTCTTGTGTGCTTAAGGTTAGTTCTGCTGTAAATTTATACGCTCTGTTTTCATCTGGGACATGTGGTTTATTGAAATTTGAGCACTAATATTTGTATTGGATGTTACACATTTTGAAATTCAATTTTGAAGCGTCCCTTTGTGTTTTTAAGTGTAGGTATGGTTTTGCTTTTAGCTTTGTCTGAGGATATGCTACCTAATATATTTGTGCGTACTTATGTTAGATGTGGAAATGATCCGCTTCATATGACATTATTTAGATGTGGACATACACATACACGTACATGTATGTTGGTGTGTGTGTGTGTAAATGCCATCTTCATGTTATCCATGTACTTGTCTTAGATATGGAAGTCGCATCATCATTGTATCATTATTCATTCAACCAACGGAGCTCATGTTATCTCGTAGTTGATCTAACACTAACAATCTAAAGGGTTTGTTAAATTTGCTGCTCATATTTTGTTGGATACTGTTGAGGAATTAGTGTTGAAGTTTGTGGTGATTTTGTTCTCCAATGGCTGATTTCATCCTGTTGATTTTGCTGGTATGTTTCAAGTTGCTTGAACTCTAGAGCAGTAATCAATGTTTCCTGGATTCGAGAATGAGTGGATATGGAACTTGCTCATTTCCTTCCTTGGACCTATCTTTGTGTCTTGACATTTGTAAAACTAAGTGTGCAAATTTACAATGGAAGCTGCTGCATTTACTGGGAATTTCAGTATATACCGAAAAATTGACACCGAAAATTTTATAATTTTTGTAACATTTTTAATTCTGTCTCATTTTAACTTTATTTTAATCGGTCTCACGTTAGAAAAATCCACATTTCTCGGTTTACATTTTTTTGGTTTTCTTTTCTTTAAAGAACCACACCCCAAAACTTAGTCCCTATATTATGCATGGGATTCTGTTTGATCTCATTTGCTTTTCTCATTTTCATCCTTGCAATTACAATCCTTATTATCACCACCGCCCACGGCCCACCGCCGCACCTTCTTAGGTATCAGCCGGAAATTATACACATATCTATCTATATTTATTATTATTTTTATAATAAAAATATTATAGTTTAAAAAATTAAATTTATTTATATATATCTGTTCGTTTAAATTTAATCACATATATCTTTTTATGTTCGTTTCATTTGTCTATGATTTAACAAATGAACATAAACGAATACAAACAAATTATATTCTTTAATAAACAAAAGAAATAGGATAATCCAACACTGATTTCCATTACATAATGCAACAACTAGTAGAATATCATAGAGAAGATAATACAGAAACAGTAAACATACTTGTTGCTTTTACTACAAACATCAAGACAAAGATGATCCCACACCAATACTGTAATAAAATCCTTTTCCCTCTCAGTCCTATTGTGCAAAAGAAAAGTCTCTAGCACTTTGGGAATGGAGTGCCACAAGTGGTGGCGACCTTCCTGGCATTCGGTGTGTTAACAAATTTCTTGAGGTTGGGGTTCCTAAGGTATTGGCAAAGGCAAGGTTTCTGTTCCTTGATCTTGCTGCAGCACAGTTTGGACGGCGGGGATGATGATGTTATGGCGCCAACGCAGGGGCTCAACTGCGCTGGGCTGCATGTCACCGCCGTTGACACCTCTGTTTCTGCCAGCAGTAGTAGCACCAGCATCGCTGCCGCCGCTGACACTGCCGTGTATGATGCCTTCATTCTTCTCTCTGAATGTGTGTATGATGCAAACTCTGGTGTGTTTTGCTCTTCATTTATAGTGGTGTGGGGTTTGGTACAAGTGGGTATTTTAGGTTGAAATTCTTGTCATTTTTTCATGTGTGAATTTATGACTAAACTGTGAGATTTAAGCCAGCAAGTGAAAGCTACTTCATCTAATGATTTCATGTCACTTTAGGCTGTAGCAAACAAAACAATTCCAAAAGTAACTGTTTTTAATCGGTAATAATTTTGATATTTTCACTTCATCTAATAATTTTTATAAGTAACTTAGACGGTTCTTAAAACGTCACACTAGTCGAGTAACCCTTGTATTGGTACAGTAGACATGAGAACGCTTGGTGTTCATACGAAATAAGTGATAATTCAACCGATCATCGTGTAATCAAATCGAAAAAATTATTTTTTTAATGAATTTTTATATAAAATTTGATTTGAATTAATCATCTAATAATTTGTAGGTTAATTATTATTTATATATTTTTCTTTAGGGAAAAAATAAAAAGGTTTGACAATAAGTAAGCATGTGGATTAAGAGTAGTAATTAATAAGCATGCTCTTAAGTAATTAATTATTAATTCCTTTCTGCCCAATCATTTAAAAGAAAATCAATAGTGCTATGGGCCTTAATCATGATTAACAGAGGCATGGATCCTATTCCTACTACCCACCCACTCGAATGCTATGAGGAAGTCCTCATTGCAAGTGTTGACTACAATCAGTATTTTTCATCTCACTTTTCTTTTTCAATTTTATTGCAAGTAAAAAAGTTTTAGTGGTACATAAAATAGTTTATTGAATTCATTTAGGTATTATATAGTTAATTAATATGATTGATTTACAACAACAACAATAATTTAATATCCCTTTTAAAAAATAAATATATTATAATATATAAAAATATATAAAAAACAACAAAGAAAAACTAATAAACAAAGTCAAATCTAAAGTAGAAAAATATCAAATTTCACAATTAATTTATGTACTATGTGTAAGTGATGCGCATTAAATCTAATATTTTGACATAATATTTGGACTAATAATATTAAATTAAAATATAAAAATTAAATTCGTTATTTACGATAGTCAGTTGTATCACACGTTTCAAATTATAATCATTATTTTATATCAGTCCCTTAACTTGTAAATTTTTAATTTTTCCCTCAAAGTATTACTTTTATTTTTAATTAATCTCAAAATTTTAAATATTATAATTTAATGACCCTTATTCTAAATTAATTCTTGAATTTTTAATTTTTCTTTAATTTATCGTTTACGTTAACATACATCATGATTAACTTATATTGATATTTTAAAATAAAATTAAAATTTTAAAAATTAATTTATAACGAAAGTCGTACTTTAAAATAAGATAAAATTAATTCTATAAAAAAATAGTATAATTTGAGCCGAGAACAGATTTAATCCGCTTGAAATAATGACCTGTGCCTCTGGTTTCACTTTTTAATCTTCACGCCTGCCTTGTTTCTTGTGGTCAAGAAAATCGGAGATTTGCTAATTTTTCAACGGTGTCGGTAATGATTATCTCACTTTTAGCAAAACCTATCTTAAAATTATATTTAATTTTACAAGTAAGATTATAATGACAATTGCAATTTACAACATTTGTGTAATTATAGAAAAATTAATTATTATAATATATTGATAATTAACGTGTATCTGAATTTAAATTATTATTTTTAAATAAAATTTATTTACGATGAAACTCGAATTTAAAATATTTTTTCCATTAACTTTGACTTTCTTACAAATATTTGATGATATGGATGGATTCATTGTAAAAAGAAAAGGTGAGAAATGATTGGTTTCACTATAGATCAGTATGATTAGGCATGCCGAATTGCTGATTGCTGATTGCATTTGCATGCGCAGCACCTCCACACGAATACTTTAGCCCAAGTGATTAAAGAAACGGTTGTTATTCTTAAAGATTACGGGTTCGAATATTTTTCATTTCTCTTAACTTGGCACCTAATTTTTTTTCTCAATTTGATGCCCGTAGTTTCATTCTGTCAATCCATATGGTCCTTTCAATAACGGTGTTAATTTGTAGAGATGAGTTTTCCAGTCAATCAACGCATGACACTAAGACAGTACTGAAATCCTTAACAAGAAAGTAAAACATATTTGTCAACAAATACTAACAAGATGTGAACATATAGAAAACTAAAAAATAAAATTTATATGTTTTTTTCTTTGTCTATTTATGTATTATCGATAAATATTAACAATTAATAAAATAGTAATAAAATTATTAATAGATGTGATATAAAATTATTGATAAAATATAAAAAAATAACCTATGAATTTTGTTCGAAAACTAATTTCATTTATTATCCATGTGATAAATAAACTTGGACCATCTTCCCAGTTTCTTGTAGTAGTGAGTTAGCTGAATTATTTGGCTCAATGGTATGATTGATCATTCCTTAAGCCTTACCATTCTTGGATAAAGAATTGTTTTGCAATGAAAATCAAACTTGTAATTTAAGTATCCCAAGTATAGGGGAATGGAAGTCTACCCCATACTTTTTTTATTGGTTGTAAAATGAAATTAATATTCGATATATATGTACTGATAATGAACTTTTGAAAATTGATTATTTTTATGTTTTTTTATAACTACAATGAATTTTAATTATATATCGAGTAGGGTTGGATTCTTAAATAAAAGATAAATTATATCAATCAAAAAAATTTAAATCGATATTTTATTTAAGATATATCAATCTTTTTATCACTTGATCCTATAAAAATCAGTTATATTTTAAAAAAATTCTTCTTAGTAACATGTTTCGATACCTAAACAATGATTTTAGTTTTGTCAAACAGTTGCCCACATTAAATATTTTCAACCCTTCAATTCATGGCTTTGAAATCACGGCACTTGAATTGAAAACCTATCTTTTTGTTGATAAAATTAGGTCAAAGTTTTATTTCATCAGTTTCTCTTCTTCCAATTTACAACCCCACAGTTTTTGTTTTTTATAATATTTTTTTTTTCATTTGCTCAATGCCGTTGCCCACTTTAATATCTTTCCTTCACAACATGGAGACAGCTAAAGTCCCGGGTTGTCTGAGCATGAAGAGGTACATGAGGAGGAAGAAGTACCTGAAGCTGAAACGTACGGCCGCTATGAGGACTCGGCTCGAAGACAACGAAAACGAAACGGCTTTGATGTCGGGAGAGCGCCGTCGGAGGGGGATGACCAATGACAAAGTAGTGAAGGTTGAGGGCCCATTGAGGAAATGGAGAGATGCATATGTTGGGATGATGCTTGGTTTTGCTGGACATGTTACGCAGCTCAACAATTGTAATGTTCACTTGTTTAAGAGGAAATGGGGGATCACCGTCTGATAATTGTATGATTTGCAAAGAAATATAAAATATATGTATGTAAGGCTGGACTAAGGGGTCAGTGAGGGGGGTTGCCCCTAAAAATTTGAATTTCGCATATGATTCAAAATATTTTAAATATTTTTTATTGGAGTTTTGTTTTCATTTCTTAACTTTTTTTTATAACTTCGTGTCTACAGCATAAAACATTGTGTCTGTCCCTGTTTGTACGTAAAAATTCTAATTAAATTTTTTTTTTGTTAAAATTAGATTTAACTCAATAAGATTACAACATAAAACATTGTGTTCGTTCCTGTTTTGCTTTTAGCTTTGAAAATATTTATTTCGAATAATCAAAATCTTTTTAAATTTCCTATGCTATGAGTTTGGATCTATAAAGACTCACCGGAAGATAGAAACATGAGACGTTTGTTGGAAAAAATTACGTGGAACTTTTATCATGCAGGCATTATTCATTACATGGGATTCTAATTAGGACACATTAATAGGAGAAATTATATTATGGGTCAGTTTTACCACGTCATTTATAGGATCAACCACTAAAAATTATTCATCTTATTAATTTTTCAAGTGAAGATTCAATTGGAAAAAAAATATGACATGAAAAAATTAACAAAGTTTGTAATTTTTGTGGTTGGTCTTATGGATACATGGTGGGATTAACTCAATGATATAATTTTTCCATTAATAGATTGTCTTAATCGGGACTGCTTAAAAAATTGATCCGAAATTAATATGAAATTTTAGATTATCAAAAATCAATGGGCCTTTAGACCTTAAGCGTGACCCATTTAAAATAACTATTTTTCCATTATTTAACAAACACAAAATAATGCACTTGTACTAGGATCATATACATCAGACTAAAAAAAGTAGAGGGGATAAATTTAAAAAATATGTATAATTTAAAGGAAAAACTTGTATTAAGCCAACTATTAATGTAATTGTATTTTTTAAAAATTAAAATAATTATAGTAATGTATTTAAGTATTCATTTAAATCTGGTGGTATTACTTCGATTTTCTATCATGAATTAATGAAATTTTGAAATAATTATGTCTAGTATAAAATAAAAAAAATACGCATAATTTTCGAATTATAAATTTTAAATACTCGAAATTTAAAAACGTCAACTTTTCATTTTCAAACATTCCATCTCATAAAAATATAATAAGTTTCTTTCAGAACATTTTAATTTTATTTTGCATCTACTTATAACCGACAGTTATTCAATTTTAATATATTTTTTCTAGACAAATATAATTTATTTATCAAAACATATCGCTTTAATTAAATATGTATACCTTATTAAAAAAATTTTAAAATTAATTAAAAAAAGAATACACCGTGACTTAAATGTTAGTCTAAATTTTTAACTTTTAAAATTGTACAAAATTTAAATGTTAGTCTAAATTTGCGAAGGACTAAAATTGTACAAAATAAATTGTACATTCTTTTCTACTTTAATATTAAAATTTTTAACTCTTTAAATATAACATAAAACATTAAAATAGATAATATTAGTCTAATTTTTTCATAGAAAATTATTTGCATGAGAGGGAGGGAGCTTAGGTATACAAATCCAAGGGTGGTTGTATTATTGTGAAAGCAATCCCTTAACAACTCCTTATTTTTCTATTTAGCCAATCTAATTGATCTCTTAGTATTAAGATAATAGTATTAGATTTATTAATCGCACGTAGATTCTTCAAATTAGACAGCCAAGCAAAATTTTAATTACAAGGCTTCTCCTACTACTATCTTCATCATGCATCCAACCATAACTATGGAGACAAATCTTGTTAACATGTCTTAATCTACCAAAACAAAAACAACATTTTTGGTTGCCTCTAAATTGAAACTCAACCACCATTGAAAAGTTTGATACCCATCGGGGATCATGTAATCAATCCATAACAGCCTATTCAACCTAATCCAAGAAAATCAACAAACAAATTATTGTAGAATGTATTTTTTAATAAAAAACCGAGAATGAAAAATGAAATCTTAATATATCGTTACAATCAGTTACGGACCTAAAATCAAATATCGGATGAAACAAGAGTTTATTAAGTCTTTAAATTTAAAATTTGAGAAGGACAAATATATTAATTTAACTATACTTAAACTAATACCTAAGATTAAAATTTAAGAGAACATAAAGAAGACAATTTATACTTATATATATCCTGTTTGAGTTGACGAATCGATTCGAATATTGATTACATGAATTTGGGCAAGTGTTTGTGGATACCCTTACATGAATTTAGACAATCCAATATAAAACTATAACAAAATCGTGGGGAGCAATAATTCCTCCTCCAACATTTGTCCTACCTCAAGCTTTGATTCGCCGCCTGTTCCACCTACCTCAAGGAAAGCGTTTCGATTCTTCATATTTAAATCTATAATCTTAGCCTTCCTCCCACCTTCATATCCTTTAATCACATATATAATCATTCTTTAC
Source organism: Abelmoschus esculentus (assembly GCA_035048815.1). Taxonomy (NCBI): domain Eukaryota; kingdom Viridiplantae; phylum Streptophyta; class Magnoliopsida; order Malvales; family Malvaceae; genus Abelmoschus; species Abelmoschus esculentus. The sequence continues at coordinate 6,075,795 of JAUCBN010000050.1, forward strand.
TTACATCAAAGTTGAATGCGAGAACAATGGGTGAGAAAATGATGTATGATACAATTTTGGCTAGGAGCTTTAGTAAGTATGAACAAAAGAAGTTGGGATATGGTGCAGTTATTGCTTGTTTTATCATTGCAGTCAGCATATGCACTGTCTTCAAGCCTTACTTGGGTCCTTTACCAGTTAGTAAGTACTCCACCATTCAATATTTTCTTTCTTTTGCACCCGATGTAAACCGGAATTTCAGCTTATGCTCGCATGACACGGCCTAACAAGTCGGGTTGGATCGTGACAACATTATAATTTAATTAGCATGTCATTTATTTTGCAGTAAAAAAGAGTTTGTCCGTGAATGTTGATCTGAAAATGCCAAAGATCACAGAGTCAACCAGCTCTCTGAAGTTCAGGGCCAATGGCACAGGCAGGTCTGAGATTGAAGTGGTGGTAGTGATGACCAATAATACTGGCAGCTCTAATGAAACAATCATTAGTGGTGATGCAATTAGTATTAACAGGACAGTAATCTCGATGGTTGATGATTGTTTAAGTACAAATTCGACATCGAGAAACGACACCATCATCTCCAACACAGTACCTGATGATGAAGGTGACAGGGTGAACAGTTCCAGGGCACTTGGATTAAACTACATTAACGTGACATCGAGCAAAGAAACAATTAGCTACAATAGCACAGTGTCAACGCCGAAGATTAACAATGGAAGCAACTCTCAGCTAGTCACGGGTAAGTGTATATGTTCAGTTGATGTCTGTCCATCACGACCTGGCAAATCCAATTTGGAATTGTTTGTTACGGTCTTGGTTGCGCCTCTACAGATTTGAATTCGAATATAACAGAGTTCGAATATGTGGAGGTGCAACTGAGGGCTCAAGTCTGCAGAAGCAGTGGCAAATCCAAACGCTGACTTTTGAGTTTTGATTGTTCAGGTTCTTTACCGGAGAGAAAAATGAAGCCAATTTGCAATGTTTTAGGAAGAACAGAGATTTGCGAGATGAAAGGAGATATTAGGATCCATGGAAAATCCTCTACTGTTTTCATGTCTGCTTCTTCCATGGAAAATAGTTCGTGGATTATCAGACCTTACGCTCGAAAAGGTGATGAAGAGGCTTTGAATCATGTCACCAAATGGTCGATAAAATCAGGGGTAATGGATGGCTACGGACTACCTCGATGCGATCGAAAACACGAAGTTCCTGCCATCATTTTCTCGCTCGGGGGATATGCAGGGAACAATTTCCATGACTACACTGACATAGTTATTCCTTTATACCAAACTTCTCGACAGTTTGATGGAGAAGTAAAGTTTCTTATTACGGACAAGAATCCATGGTGGATCAACAAGTTCAAAACTATCCTAGGAAAGCTTTCGAGATACGAGCCTATCGACATCGATAAAGAAGAACAAGTCCATTGTTTCGGAAGCGTGATCGTAGGCCTTAAACGTGACCCTAAAGAGCTTAGGATCGATCCGTCGAAATCGCCTTACTCAATGAAAGACTTCAGGCTGTTTCTTAGAAGTTCCTACTCCTTGAAAAAAGGCACGGCTATAAAAATGTCCGATAAGGTCCAGAAACGAAAACCCCGGCTTCTCATTCTCTCAAGAAGACAAACACGTGCATTTACTAATACAAACGACATCGCGAGGATGGCGAGGAGTTTAGGCTACAAAGTAGTCGTCGCAGAGGCGGACTCCAACGTAGCAAGAGTTTCGGAAATCGTGAATGCTTGCGACGTCATGGTGGGAGTCCATGGTGCAGGCTTGACCAACATGGTTTTTCTTCCCGATAGAGCGATTTTGATCCAGGTTCTTCCGATCGGAGGGTTTGAATGGCTAGCCCGAACCGACTTCGAAGAGCCGTCTAAGGACATGAACTTAAGGTACTTGGAATACAAGATCAAAACAGAAGAGAGTAGTTTGATCCAGCAATATCCTCCACACCATGAGGTTCTAAGCAATCCATCCTCCATTAAAAAACAGGGTTGGGAAGCATTCAAGTCAGTGTATTTGCAACAACAAAATGTGAATCTTGATATTCATAGGTTTAGGTACACTCTACTAAGAGCTCTTGAGTTCTTACATAAGTAAATGTGGAGTATTTGTTGTAATGGAGAATTGTAAAGAGTGAGTAGAATGATTTGTTTAGGATATTTGTTTTTTTTTCAGTCAAATAAAAGTAATAATTCTTTTTAAACTTTGTAACAATTAAATGAAAAATTAAATTTTATAATAATCTTTAGAATAAATGATTAAAATTCTCAGTTCACGTCATTTTTTTTTTTGGATAGTGTGTTTTGAACCCATTAAAAATAAATTATCCCTCCTCTGAATAAAAAATGTTAAAAAATAAATAGTAGAGGGGATAAGTTTAAAAAAAATATGTATAATTTAAAGGAAAAACCAACTATTAATGTAATTTGTATTTTTAAAAAACTAAAATAATTATAGTAATGTATTTAATAGGTGTTCAAAATTACCCGACTTGATTGATCCGACCCGACTATCTGAATCAAAAATGACGGGTAATTCTTGGAAAAAAATTACCCGACCGCGCCGGGTATCCGTCCCAAGAATAATTGAGCCGGGCTTGGGCCAATTTTTTTCAATTACCGGGTACCTGACCTGACTACTTTAAAATTATATATTTTTTGAGTTTTAAATTATATTTTTATGGTAAGATCCTTAATATTTGTACATAAAATTAAATTTAAATCTTTAAATTAATTTTATGTTTGTATTATATTTTTAATTTTTAAAAATTTTAAATATATTTATTAATTTGTTAATATCGAAAAAAAACGATATTAATAATTTTAATATCATTTTAACGATAAACTCTAATAAATATATGTATATATATATTAAAATATTTTAAAATTAACTTTAAATTACTAATATTTATGTTTGTTCATATATTATAAAATTTTAAAATTTGTGTTTAATATGTAGTTTTTTTTTAATTTTAAAATAAAAAATTTAAAAATATATATACGAACAGAGTACCCGTTATTCGGTTAACCGGATACCCATTTTTACGGGTACCCGATATAAATAGGCCGAAACACAGACAAAAAAATCACTACCCAAAAGAACCGGATACCCGAAAAAATACCCGAAAATCGAATATCCGGTAATAAACACCCCTAGTATTTAAGTATTCATTTAAATCTGGTGCTCATGAATGAATGAATTTCTATCATGAATTAATGAAATCCTTCATTGAAATTTTGAAATAATTATATGTCAAGTATAAAATAAAAAAAATACGCATAATTTTCGAATTTTAAATTTTAAATAGTCGAAATTTAAAAACGTCAACCTTTCATTTTGTCTGCTTATAAATGACTAATGATTTCAATTGTCAAACATTCCGTCTCATTAAAATATAATAAGTTTCTTCCAGAACATTTTAATTTTATTTTGCATCTACACATAACCCACAGTTATTCAATTTTAATATATTTTTTCTAGACAAATATAATTTATTTATTAAAACATATCACTTTAATTAGATATGTATACCTTATTAAAAACTTTTTTAAAAAATAATTAAAAAAAGACACCGTGATTTAAATGGCATTCTTTGCGAAGATTAAAATTGTATATTCTTTTCTATTTTAATATTAAAGTTTAAATTAATTTTTTTATTGTTCTTCTGGTTTTTAAGGTCTTGACCTGACTAATCCAATTATTCTCTTTAAATATTAAAATTAAAAATTTTAACTCTTTAAATATAACATAAAACACTAAAATAGATAATATTAGTCTAAATTTTTCATAGAAAATTATTTGCATGAGAGGGAGGGAGCTTAGGTATACAAATCCAAGGGTGGTTGTATTATTGTGAAAGCAATCTCTTAACAACTCCTTATTTTTCTATTTAGCCAATCTAATTGATCTCTTAGTGTTAAGGTAATAGTATTAGATTTAATTAATCGCACGTAGATTTTTCAATTTAGACAGCACATCAAATTTTTAATTACAAGGCTTCTCCTACTACTATCTTCATCATGCATCCAACCATGACCATGGAGACAAATCTTGTTAACATGTAGGGATGTAAAATGTTGGTCCAACCTGAAAACCTTCTTGAATCCTGTTTGAGTTAAAATTTGATTTGATCTGGGGTTGTAATGATCCGAACTTGATCTGTATCCGATTGTTGTTGATATGAACCCGAATTGGACATGTTACTGTAGTAACCTAACCCGAATTGTATCCGACCGAGAATGACCCGAACTTGATTTTAATCTCTTACTGTGGACTTGAAACCTGACCTGTATCCGACTGAAACGAACCCGAACCCGAGTATGACCTGGCAGATAATCGATATTATACGACTGGATTGACCCGAGACCTGATTTTACCCAACCTGTTTTGAACCCGACCTAATAAATGATCTGACTTGTTATTAACCTAAACTAATATCAACATAATATTTATATAAATAATTTATATAATGTATTTATATTATATTTTTAATACAAATATTTATATAGGTTGTGCTTATTAATTTTTAATTATTAATTTGTAGTTAAATTATATTACAGATATTTATATTATACATATAATATATCTATATTATATTTATAATGATCTTATTACAAACATACTTATACTTATATTTATTACTTATTACCAATATTTAATAATCTTATATTAGAAATACTTGTTAATTTTTAATTATATAATAAAAAATTAATATTACACTTATTAATATCTATAATGAGATATAAATTGTCACTATAAATTATAATTATAATTTTTTAAAACAACAAAAATAATAAACTTAATACTTAATAAAAATTCACATATTTTACTTAATAAAAATTCACATATTTTATGTCAAAGTTATAAACTTAAGTAACTTAAGTGAGATACTTTAATTTCTGATATACTTATAAATTATAATTTTAAATATCACGTTTCCATAAATAAATGATTTTAATTTAGTATTACATATTTAATTAAATTAATTTATTTATTATTGTATTTAGTTTTAATTTATTTAATTTTAATTATAATTTTAAATTAATATTTTATTAAAAATTATAATATTTCATTAAAAATTACAATTTTAAATTAATATTTCATTAAAAACTATAATTTTAAATTAATATTTAATTAAGTTAAATTAACTTATTGAACCTAGGATTAATTAAACTAAATTAAAATATAAAAACATAAATTACAAACATAATTAAAAAAATTCTAAAATCAAATGTAAATTTTTATTAAATTAATTTAAATTATGACTCAATTAAATTAGATCAAAATAATTGATAGAAAAAGAAAAAGACAAATGATAAAAAAAAAAGTGAAAAGACAAAATTTTGGTAGAAAATAAGTCACTCATTTTTTAAATTTGAGATTAATTTACTTTTAGTGTAAAAATTTTGGAGGGATATAAGTTACCCAAAATTTTGGTGGGAACTAAAAATAAGTTTTGATTATTATATAAAAAAATAAAGAATAAAATTTTAGAGGAAATTAATATATATAATAAATTCTGAAGGATTATTATTATTATTATTATTATAACATATAATTAAATAATAAATTTTGATTAAATATAATCGATTAAAAATATAAAAAATTGAATATTAGATTTAGATATTTATGTGACACTATTCTAGGTCGAGTAAAAAATTTCGCATATTTTTATATAGGTCGTACCTAAAAAATTGAATCTCGCACCGTGTTACACTATTCTATGTTTTTTTTTATTTACCGAAATTAATAAAACTTTTAAACTTTATAAGAAACAAAATTATTTAATATATTATAAAATTTTAAAAGATTTTGTTCAAAAATATTTAATGATTTAGATTTAAAATTATATTTCATGATTCGAGATTTTAGAATTTTAGAAATTAATACTATATAGAATAAGAATTATTTTTAATTATTTTTAAGATTTTATAATATAATTCAAATTTTTAAATCTACAATACTCTGTTATATCTCTTTTTATGTGTGCTTTCTTTGTCTCGTTCCGTATCGTGTATCAGTAGTTGGAAGGTTCTTCAATCTTCCAGGTTGAGTCTCCCACTCTCAAATTATCTGCCAATCTCGAGGAGGTAGGTTGTTTGGATTTTAGCCATTGGCTCAGTTTTGTCATCAGTAATTGGATTTATAATCACTAATTTTATCCGAAGTTAAAAATTCGGTTTAAATTTCATTCCATTCAAATAACGTGCTTACGTCTACTTATTATAAAATATGTGGGTGTTTTACTATGAGCTTAATATTTGCGTAAATAAATAATATTAATGCATAATTTATGATTTCTTAAAATTTTTCTTTTTATAAGAAAAATAAAAAAAATATATTATTATACTATATATTAAATAAGATTATTACTTTCATTGTTAATTATATCCAAAATATATCATAAACATTATTATCTTCATAATTTAAGTTTTGTATGTATATAAATAAAGCATACCGCTGCATTTTGTTTTACCGTTTATTATTTGGGCTATTATTTAAGTTTTATTTTTAATTATTATTATAATTATTATGAAAAGAAAAAAGATATTATACTTTGATCATTAAGTTTTTATTCGGTTTCTTTTTATATTATTTATTATTATTAATTATATATAAACAGATTCAATAATAATAAGAACTCAAACAATTTAAATAAAAGCCCAAATATTTATATAAAGTCCATTACAATGTTTGAATCCAATAACATTAATTACAACAGCCCACATGTGAAAATCCATTACTGAGCCCATAATATTAAACCCAAACCGGGTTAACCAACTAAACCCTAATCTAATAGCCTCCCTTTATTCCCACGCAGCCACATCGTGGCCGTTAGATCAGATCTGATCTAACGGTCACAAGCAAGGAGGATGGAAGCTTCCAGTCGCTGCACGTGCTTGCGCGCGCCGCTCTCCATTTTTCACGCGCGCGTGCTGTATACGCGCTAGACCGTTCGGCTCTCAAGTCGACTATTAAGCTTCCGACGCCGTCCGTTTGCTCTCCGTCGATTCTCCGACCACCAGTTCATACAAACAAATAAAAGACCCACTGTCAGATTTGTACAACTCCAGATAAATAATCACAAAACGAAAGAATTTCCAACAGATTGGTACGAAATTTCAGAGGTTCATTGCATCAAATATCAGAGGCCAACAGATTTCAGAGACAATAACAACAAATTTCAGAGAAATCGCCAGCACACGAATACAAACAAGAATCAGAGAGGCAACCAATATAATTTTTTTAGAGGATTTTCCCCTTTCTATTTTCCTTGTAATTAATCGGTTATAAAAACCGAAATGAAACCATGTAAAGGGATCCGTTCCCCATCATCCAAATGTAATACAAGAGCATTTTTTTTGAGGTATATCCTCTTTTATTTTTATGCTTTCGAAATAAAAAGGTAGGGTTCCATTTGTTTTACCTTCTTTTTTTTAGAGTCGTCGGCTTCCTCGTCTCCTTTCTCTGGCAATAATCTCAACGGCCTTGCGCCACTCGTGGTGAGCCCAAACGAAAGAGTAGAGGGGCTTCTTTTCTTTTTTGGTTCGAATCAAACAGAGAGAGATTTCTTCGGTTAATTTTTTATCGAAACAAAAGGGTTTTTGATTTTGGTTTTGCGAAACAGAAGGTGTTTAAAGGTTAGGGGGTTCGAACGGAGCGAAAAAATTATTTTTAAAATTCGCCGGCCACCGCTCGGGTTCGAAGGATTTTTCTGGGTTTAAAGATGAATATCATCTTTTGTTGGATGAACTACAGAGAGAGATAGGGGGAAGTTTATTTTCGGTCTAAAAAATAGGCAAAAAGGGGTGAACACAAATCAGATTGTATTTTATAGTGGGTTCACAAAGGAGGATGAGTTATTTAACTCATTAAATCCCTCCGTGTACCGTTATTTACGCCCTCAGTCCTCCGCATTTCTTTTTGTTTCACGATTTAGTCACAGATTGGGTTATAATCATCGTTTGAATAAAGGGTTATTTATATTTAAGTCCCTACGCCTGTTAAAGTTTCTTTCTGAGTCCTTTCCCGTTTTGAAATACTGTTTTGAGGGTCTAAATATTATCGGATCTTTACGATCTGGTCACTGGATGGTATAATCTATATTATTTCATCTCGGTTTGGCCCTAAAATTTTGAGTTTCTTTTATCTTGGTCCTTTACAGTGTTATTTTATTTTATTTTTTAGTTCTTTTTATTATTGCATTTTATTATATTGTCCATTTATTTGTTTATTTTTTATGTGACATGTATGTAGTTTGTTTCGTATTTATATTTTGCTTATATTTATTTTCATGTTTATTTTTCTATCATATTATGCCATACATTTTATTTTATTCATTTGTTTATTTATTCTTGTTTTGCTACATGTTTATTTTATTATGTCATGAATGCTTTATTTTATGTATTTATCACATTGTTCATATATATATTTTGTCCATATCGTTCATATTGTTTTTGCAATTCACACCATCTCTTAATTAATGAATCTAATAATTACTTCTTTATTCGGTCGTAACGGGCCCGACACCAAGCGTAGTAGTGGCGGTGTGAGCGTTTACCTTCGAATAAAGATACGGTAAATATAAAATTTGAATCGAATCTTTAAACAAACTTTAATTTAAATGTCACTTTAAACAAAAAAAAATTAAAATTAATTAAGCGGTTATTTTGATAAAAGTGCCAATTTTTGGGCGGATTTTAACACTAATACCACTCTAAATCGTAACCGACTCTCGAACCCAATTTTTAATGAATCTCTGGTTTTTCCGGTGTCCGGTCTACCAAAAAGTGACCGGTGGCGACTCTAACACTTTAAATTTATTTTTTTAATCTTTTTAAATCATTTCCTCGATTGTCATTTTTTAACCCTAATTTTTGAATTTTCCCTTTTCAATTTAAAATTCTCAAATTCTTTTTAAATCCCTAACCCTAATTTATAAATTTCTCCTTTTTAAAACTTAAATCCCAATTTTTTTAAATTTTTCACTAGTAATCCCCCTTCTTTTCACTACCCCTTTATTATCCCCTTTCTTTTCATTACACTTAATTTTATTAATTTAATTTTAAAAAGGGCCGCCACAAGATTTTTGCGATACTCATTAAATTTTTTCATTGGGAAAACCATACAAAATCTGTTCATTAATTCCTTCTCTGGCACGTTTAAATGCTCCTTTTTTAGTCTAAATCTGACTCTGGCTCTGACCGAAAGAGATCCTTTCTGGCAAGTTGTAGATCTCATGGGTTAAGAGTTGAGACCCAACAATTATTGTCGTATAGTTTCTTTAATGCTCATATTTATTTAATTTTGTTGACTAGATATATAATTCTAAAAGGTGAAATCGTAGAAAATAAATATAAAACTAATAATTTATCGAAAAATACAAAACTATTGTATTTATCATTTCAAAATAATTTAAATATTAAAATATAATAAAATATAAAAAATAAATAGTTAACTCTTCTGATAGAATATTTTGAACGGAATAGTTTTAAAATTCAAAAATATTTTTTTGTTGGAATAAAAATATTATTTTAAATAAATGAATATATTATATTCTAAAAACAAATTTTATTATTTGAATGCATATAAAATAAAATAATATGATCATTTATAATCACAAGATCGATTAGTAGACCCTATAAAAATAGTAGATTGTTTATAAATTCAATAACTCAAAAATCAACAAACGGTCTTAACAAAAAAATAATGTTATATATACATATATATTATATACATATACATAATACGTATAATTATACATACATGATACATCTAATTATTATATATACATATATTAATATATATTAATGTACTATGTATACATATAATAGTATAGTATATATTAATGTACTACTACTCTACTATGTATACATCTAATCACTATAGTATATATAAATGTACTATGTATATATTATACATATATGATATATTAATGTAAACATGATACATCTAGTTATTAATATATAATTATATATACATATAATATATACTAATGTATACATTTAATTATAAATATATATTATATATATACTTATATTAAATTATTAATGTAATATATATTGTATTATATATTTTATATTTTCATTATAATATTTTTTATATATAGTAATAAATTCATTTATAGTATTATTCTATTTTCAAAAATAATATTAGTCTATATATAGTATTAATACATATATAATATTATTTCATATATTGCATTAATTCATACATTATTATTCCATTTTCAAAAATAGTATTAGTTTATTTATAATATTATTCTATATATAATATAATTTCTATATATAATATTATTTTATTTTTAAAAATAATATTAGTTCATATATAGTATTATTTTATATAGTATAAATTTCTTATATGGTATAAATTTTGTATATAATATTATTCTATTTATATATAAATTCTATATATAGTCTGAATTTTAATTTTTCATTTTTAAAATGTATTAATAAGATAATATTTTACTTTATCTTATTTTATTAACGTTTATCCTTTTTTAATTTAAAATTTTATTCTTTGACTTTGTAGTCCAATATTTATTTTTTATTAATTTTTAATTTTTATAATTTAGCATAATTTTTATTTTTTAAGATATGAATCATTATTCATTATATGATATTTTTGTTAGGTCTACTGTGTAATATTTATTTTAATGGGATTCATGATAGTGAAAGACGTTAGATATTAAATAATTAATTCGAAATGAAAGATCAACCATTCAACTAAAAGTCTATCGTTTGTTTACTTATTTTTTACAAAATTAAACTTAATAGTTTTAATTATTATGAATTTAAAACCAAAATTAACTCGACCTTAAAAAACCGACTTGAAATGAACCTGACCTGAAATGAACTTGACTTGAAATACAACCAAACTGAAATGGACCCGACCTGAAATGAAACTATCAATTATTCGATTTGGACCCGAACCATTTAAACCCGACCTGAAATAGACCCGACCTGAAACGAACCCGACCTAAAATAGACCCGCACCCGACCTGAATCGAGTCAAAACATCAAATTAACCTGAAATGATTTGTATCCGATTTTACCCTACCTGGCGGTACCCGACCTGAAACCCATCCGAATAATTATTTCAACATCCCTATTAACATGTCTTAATCTACCAAAAGAAAAAACAACATTTTTGGTTGCCTCTAAATTGAAACTCAACCACCATTGAAAAGTTTGATATACAATCCATAACAGCCTATTCAACCTATTCGAAAAAAATCAACAAACAAATTATTGTAGAATGTATTTTTTAATAAAAAAATCGAGACTGAAAAATGAGATCCTAACATATCGTTACAATCAGTGATGGACCTAGGATCAAATATCGGGAGAAATAATTAAATCTTTAAATTTAAAATTCGAGAAGGATAAAATTTTGTGAATACCCTTACATGAGTTTAGACAATCCAATATAAAACTATAACAAAATCGTGCGTAGCAATAATTCCCCCTCCAACATTTGTCCTACCTCAAGCTTTGATTCGCCGCCTGTTCCTCCTACCTCAAGGAAAGCATTTCGATTCTTCATATTTAAATCCATAATCTTAGCCTTCCTCTCACCTTCATATCCTTTAATCACATATATAATCACTCTTTACTTACATCAAAGTTGAATGCGAGAACAATGGGTGAGAAAATGATGTATGATACAATTTTGGCTAGGAGCTTTAGTAAGTATGAACAAAAGAAGTTGGGATATGGTGCAGTTATTGTTTGTTTTATCATTGCAGTCAGCATATGCACTGTCTTCAAGCCTTACTTGGGTCCTTTACCAGTTAGTAAGTACTCCACCAGTCCATATTTTCTTTCTTTTGCACCCGACGTAAACCGGAATTTCAGCTTATGCTCGCATGACACGGCCTAACAAGTCGGGTTGGATCGTGACAACATTATAATTTAATTAGCATGTCATTTATTTTGCAGTAAAAAAGAGTTTGTCCGTGAATGTTGATCTGAAAATGCCAAAGATCACAGAGTCAACCAGCTCTCTGAAGTTCAGGGCCAATGGCACAGGCAGGTCTGAGATTGAAGTGGTGGTAGTGATGACCAATAATACTGGCAGCTCTAATGAAACAATCATTAGTGGTGATGCAATTAGTATTAACAGGACAGTAATCTCGATGGTTGATGATTGTTTAAGTACAAATTCGACATCGAGAAACGACACCATCATCTCCAACACAGTACCTGATGATGAAGGTGACAGGGTGAACAGTTCCAGGGCACTTGGATTAAACTACATTAACGCGACATCGAGCAACGAAACAATTAGCTACAATAGCACAGTGTCAACGCCGAAGATTAACAATGGAAGCAGCTTTCAGCAAGTCACGGGTAAGTGTATATGTTCAGTTGATGTCTGTCCATCACGACCTGGCAAATCCAATTTGGAATTGTTTGTTACGGTCTTGGTTGCGCCTCTACAGATTCGAACTTGAATATAACATAGTTCGAATATGTGGAGGTGCAACTGAGGGTTCAAGTCTGCAGAAGCAGTGTCAAATCCAAACGCTGACTTTTGAATTTTGACCGTTCAGGTTCTGTACCGGAGAGAAAAATGAAACCAATTTGCAATGTTGAAGGAAGAACAGAGATTTGCGAGATGAAAGGAGATATTAGGATCCATGGAAAATCCTCTACTGTTTTCATGTCTGCTTCTTCCATGGAAAATAGTTCGTGGATTATCAGACCTTATGCTCGAAAAGGCGATGAAAAGGCTTTGAATCATGTCACCAAATGGTCGATAAAATCAGGGGTAATGGATGGCTACGGACTACCTCGATGCGATCGAAAACACGAAGTTCCTGCCATTATTTTTTCGCTCTGGGGATATGCAGGGAACAATTTCCATGACTACACTGACATAATTATTCCTTTATACCAAACTTCTCGACAGTTTGATGGAGAAGTAAAGTTTCTTGTTACGAACAAGAAACCATGGTGGATCAACAAATTCAAAACTATCCTAGGAAAGCTTTCGAGATACGAGCCGATCGATATCGATAAAGAAGAACAAGTCCATTGTTTCGGAAACGTGATCGTAGGCCTTAAACGTGACCCTAAAGAGCTTAGGATCGATCCGTCGAAATCGCCTTACTCAATGAAAGACTTCAGGCTGTTTCTTAGAAGTTCCTACTCCTTGAAAAAAGGCACGGCTATAAAAATGTCCGATAAGGTCCAGAAACGAAAACCCCGGCTTCTCATTCTCTCAAGAAGACAAACACGTGCATTTACTAATACAAACGACATCGCGAGGATGGCGAGGAGTTTAGGCTACAAAGTAGTCGTCGCAGAGGCGGACTCCAACGTAGCAAGCGTTGCGGAAATCGTGAACGCTTGCGACGTCATGGTGGGAGTCCATGGTGCAGGCTTGACCAACATGGTTTTTCTTCCCGATAGAGCGATTTTGATCCAGGTTCTTCCGATCGGAGGGTTTGAATGGCTAGCCCGAACCGACTTCGAAGAGCCATCCAAGGACATGAACTTAAGGTACTTGGAATACAAGATCAAAACAGACGAGAGTAGTTTGATCCAACAATATCCCCCACACCATGAGGTTCTAAGCAATCCATCCTCCATTAAAAAACAGGGTTGGGAAGCATTCAAGTCAGTGTATTTGCAACAACAAAATGTGACTCTTGATATTCATAGGTTTCGGTACACTCTAGTAAGAGCTCTTGAGCTCTTACATCAGTAAACGTGGAGTATTTGTTGTCCTTTTGTTTTAGAGAATTAGAAGAGTGGGTAGAATGATCTGTTTAGGATATTTGTTTTATTTCAGTCAAATAAAAATATTCTTTTTAAACTTTTTAACAGTTAAATAAAAAATTGAATTTTATCAATGATCTTTAGAATGAATGATCTAACATCAGTCCATCTTTTTTAGAGTGTGTATTTTAAATCCATTAAAAATAAACGGCTTAACTCAATAATAGGTGTCTAAAGTATATATCTTTTCTGAAATATGTGCCTAATGTTTTTTTTTGACTAAAATAAATGCCTAAACTATATATTTTTTCTGAGATAGGTGCCTAATGTATTTTTTGGCTGAAATAGGTGCCGAAAGTTTTATTCCCTTAGTGTTTTAAGGTATAAGTGTTAAAAGAAAATTATTAAATTTATAAATAAGTACCTAAACTATATATTTTTAAAAAAATAGATGCCTAATGTTTTATTAAAATAAATACCTAATTTTTTTCTTATAAATAATTTATATTTCTTATAAGATATAAAATTAGTTATATCTTAAATTAATCATTTAACCTTTTAAATTATGAGAAAAAATTATTTTTTAACAACACTAAAATAAAAAATAATTAAAATTTATATAATTTTATATTAATATTTTTTATATTTTCCACAACAATCAATGGGACAAATCGATTCACTTACAAGGACATGCCGCCGGTTCACATGGGGAATATATACAAAAATTCTTATATTCCTATTACATTTATAATTGTATCGAAAAAGAATTGAAAATATTAATATAAAATTATATAAATTTTAATTATTTTTTATTTTAGTGTTGTTAAAAAATATTTTTTTTCTTTTAATTTTAACTACTAATAAAATTTAAATAAATTATTAATCAATTATAATAAATAATTTAATAGATTAAAACGATGATATATAAATAATTTTACATCTTATAAGAAATATAAATTACTTATAAGAAAAAAATAGGTATTTATTTCAATAAAAATAACATTAGGAACCTATTTTAATATATATATATATATATAGTTTAGGTACTTATTTATAAATTAAACAATTTTTTTAACAGTGTTACCTTAAAATACTAAGGGAATAAAACTTTAGACACCTATTTCAGCCAAAAAATACATTAGGCATTTATCTCAGAAAAAATATATAATTTAGGCACTTATTTCAGCCAAAAAAACATTAGGCACCTATTTCAGAAAAAATGTATACTTTAGACACTTATTACTGAGTTAAGCCAAAATAAACTATCGCTCCTCTAAATAAAAAATGAATTTCTGATCCGACCATTGAAGTCGGGAATAATCGGATGATCCAACCATAACATTTTGGACTAGATTCTTTGGCAAAATGGGACATAATAATACGAGAATAGTATTTATAAAATTAGTAATTCTGGATAAAAATATTGAATCTGTTTTTATAAGTTGATTTATGACGATTTTTAGATAAGATTCAAGTATTTTAGATTAATATATATATAGATTGATCGTTGTTAGTTATTTTTTCAATGCATATTAATATCTTAATTAGACGTGAATAACATAATATATACTTATTTGAGAGATAATACAATCAAAACCATATGGATCCGATATAAGATTTTAATTAAAATTAAACATTTGTAATTTTTTAGTTTAACTATTTGTATTTAATTTATTGATCAACTATTCTCAGAAATAATTTTAGGAAAATAAGAGTTTTTGACTTTTATTTTTGAAATTGAAATAAATTTTGTGGTAAATGTGAAAGATCTTACTTATAGATAGTAATGTAAAATGAAGGTATCATTTGTATGTGTTTTAAATTTTTTATATTTTTTTATGTAAAATATTTATGTGCATAACAATTTTGAAAAAATATTAGAAAAATTATGATAACGTCTTTACTCACATCATGGTCTATAGATGACGTCTTTCACTTATATTGAAGCAAATATTAATCGATTGAGATGCTTTTTCAAGGAGTCGAAAATTAGACAAACACAAAGGCATCGTATGCTTGCCTTTGGATCGATGGGGATAGGTCGTACCATACCCCATATGTCATATGATGCTCCCTTTTCTTGTGGTACGTTGTATTGAGTTCAATATTCGAAATTTTTTTATTAAAATATATTGGTATATGTTTTATTTTTAATAAAAAGAAAAATATTGGCATCGATTTTGTTAAAACCTTTTAGTTTATATATACAAGATAACGGATACAACTCAAACAAAATAACTGAAACCAAGCTATAACAAAACTTTAACTCTTATCGGGGAATATAATAAGTAAGTAACAACAAGCCATCATTCGTGATTCATTTAGTCATTCGATCCGTCACACAATTATCCTTATATCAAATATTTTAAAAAGACACGTACCAATCATATTTATTAATTGTGTGTTTCAGAAGCAATTGTCATCAAACATGTATAAATTATATAATGAGCATTATATTTTTATTTTATTATAAAATAGTCATTAAATCGCTGATTGATTTTTAAAAAAATTGACATATTCCTGAGATTGTTATACATTTATTTTTTTACCCTGTGGAAGGGGGAACCGAAGTGTTAGGTGGTAGGGGGACAAATAATTCATTAATTTGATGGGATTTTCTAGCCTTACCTTACCATTTTTGTCAACTTCTTGGTTGTGGTGACTTGTGAAGTAGGGTAAAGTATAGAGAAACAAAAGAGATATTGCATGAGATGAAACTAGAGTAGGATTGCAGCAACCAAGCTCAATTCACAGTTCTGTCTTCCATGTTCAATTTGGGGAAGATGAATGAATAGTGAGAAGTACTAGGGATTATATCTCACTAGGGAATTGACTTGAAGCCTAAGAATGCATGGTATTGGTTCACTCTCCTTGTCCTTCGCCCAGGATGTATGTAGCTACGACTTGAGCCTTGACTTATTGTCAGCTGCTATTTGTTTACATGTTAGACCTTTGGGACCGTATAAATCTTGGGTTGTAGCCTATAATCAATTCATTAGCCCGTATAACAAACCACAGGATCCAACTAGTCAGATCGAATTGTTGCTGCCGGCTGCTGTATATATGATAAGGAAAAAGAAATTAATAATGCAGTAAATGGCCAGACCTAATTCCGAGGGACCCCATGGGTTGATAAAAAGGTTACATGTGGTACCTAAGGGTGAGGGAATCACTTTAACCATCCCAATAAACAAAGGCATATAAGCATATAACAGCATCCGAATGTTTGACAGATTAAGTGGTGGAGTAGACTGGGAATTCCCAAGCAACTTACTTATCTTGAATCAAAAATATCAAATAAGACAGGCCATTAGGGTTAGTTTAATGAAACCTAGCATGATTTTAGATATTTTCTTTGAAGATCACGGTGTCACATTAAATGTCAGACTACCCTGAAACCTAAAACCTTGTATTTAAATGTTTAACAACATGAAGAGAAATGAGAAATCAAAAGTATTCCCTCAAAGTAGAGTTTTAGAAAGGTCTGATGAAGACGATCTTGATTCTGCCTCCAAATTTAAACTGCAATAACAAATCTACTAACAACAACACAGCAGAAGAAATGAATTGTTTAGAAGTGAAAAGAAGGGAACTGAAGAGTATAAGAAGGGCTGAAGGTGATGACAGAAGCATAGAGAGCACAAAGGAGTGGGATGCACATATATGCAAGGGTTTTTGCACACCATCATCTGTGCTCTCTATCTTCTGTCAACCACAATCGCCTGTGCCTCCTCTACCTCTTTCCTTTCCCCCTCTCCTCCTCCTTTGGCACTGTTGTTTTAATTAAACAATTATAGAAGGAAATGTTACTTTAAAAGGAAAAACTAAGAAAGGGAAAGAATATTAGAGTGAGAAAACATATAGGGAGGATGATCTATAGGAGGAGGCCCCTAGGCCTATATTTATAGGAATAAATGGTAATGTTAGGGTAGACATAACTGGATGTTTCTAGAGAGGAACTAGCCAGTAGGGAAGGGTCACAGCACAAATTAAAGGTAAAAATTTGAAGATTGGAGGGGTCACAGCCCTCCCAATATGTATGGATGGATGGTTTCGTCCATGCTAACATATAGCAACCCTAGAATCTTTTCACATAGAGATGATACTTCAAATATTTTCCCTTAGATTTAACTCCACAATACCCCCATTCTTATTAAGCTCTCCAACCCTAGTTTCCCACGAGGAGATTCCCCAATTTTCGTAAAACTAAACTTATCTCAAACTTAAACTTAATTATAATACACTATCAAAAATTAAACTTCATTTTTAATGACATGGTATTATGTGAAAACTGTACAGTCATTGAAGCCTATCCATAATTAAGAAATGAAAACAGATTTTCAGTTTCAGTGATCTTATGGCAGCTTTTTATAGGATAGGCCATGTGCATTAGGATTTTTATCTGCAGTTCAAATCTTTTAAGATCAAGCATTTTTACAAAGTCAGAAACCAGCATCTTGTAGCTGTAAAATCATTACATAATTTCTGGTAAGTTGTTAAGATCATGCATATTGTTTTTGTTGACTTTTCATGAATGATATTTGAGACCCACCATGCAAAATACATTCACAAAATGTACACTTTTTTAATAAATTTTTAAGATATAAATAAATAGATAGTTATATGAAGATTTCTTACAGAAATAATGATATATGAATAATGTTAAATGATATATAAAGATGTAAGTTGATGAACAATTCGATTTTTGTTCCAAATAATATTCAAGGTTTATTTATTAATTAAATAAGCTTACACTTCTAAAGTTATTGGATGGTCCAATAAATCCGCACTGCAAGTTGCCCATATACATGGAAGAGTTAAAAGAAGGCAAATGCCTAAAGCATCCCTCAACACACATATCTTATCTTGTGCATTGTATTGTATCGTCTTGGATCATCTGTCCCTTCCACACTGTTGGCGAGTGGACCAAATGGGGCGGTGGGTTCTAAATGCCAATAATTAGATGCCCTACAGGCTACACATTTCCAAATTATGACTACATTCCTTGATCACGTGTCCAGACCCCATACACACCCTTCCACATTTGGGTGCACCAGACGTCCCAATCACTACTAAAATATCTTCAATTCAAGTCCCATAGGCCATACCACAGTGCTTTACTTACTTCCTATTTCCTTTTTTCATATTGAGATGGGAGATTCCATACTGATTAGGGGGACGTCACGGATATAGTGATGCGACCGAGATGAAATTATTAGTATTTTTTTTTGGTAAAGAGTGGAGTGACAATTTCGTCACTTATTTAAAGAATTAATTATAAAATTTAAGTAAATCGAGAATAATATAATATAAAAAATTAGTCTCTACAACTTGCTCCAATCAGTCTCTTCTTATCTTTTCAATCCCTTTGACTTGTCTAATATTTTTTTTCAAATACAACTTTATGATTGTGGTATTCAAGGTTTCGAGCTCCAAAATTTCTACACAGTGTTTCTAATCAAAGTGAAGTGAAGAATTTTATTTAAGAAATTTAGAGATTAAAGTAAAGAGATTAAAGAAATTAATAGTAAGTTAAAAGTATGAACAATATTAATTTGATATAGATTAGAAATGATTAGTTTAAATTAATTAATTAGATATTAGTGGTTATAAAAAAATAATAAAGAAAAATAGTGTTTAAGGACGTGACCTTAAGAAATGGGTTTTTAAATGGTAATGGATTGGTTATTGGAAGAACGTTGGAACAAGCCCAAACATAAAAAATGAAAACAGAACAAAGCAAAGAGCCCAGTTCCATTGTGTTTTTTTTATCTGTTCTTCTGGTTGAAAAGTATGAACAACATTAATTTGATCATTAAACCAATCAATATTTAGTTCGTGTCACGTTCGACATTATAAAATTTAGTAAGTATTGTGCTGATTTAACACTTATCTTTACTGAAATATCTAATATCGAATGTATCACTTAGTGCCACATATCATCTTCTTTGTAGAAAATCAATAGTTGAAAGTTGAAAAAGTAAAGAGATACGAGTTGAGTAGTGATTAGCAGATGTAATTGAACTGAACAAAATGGAAAAGAGAGAAACTGAACAGTCCCTCATCGGTTTCAGTTCATCCATGGAGGATTCTGCTGATTTCAATGAGGAAAACACCAAATACAAAGGAGTAGGAAAGGAAGAGATTATGGAGGAAGTGAAAAAACAGCTATGGCTATGCGCTCCTTTAATAGGTGAAAGCCTGTTGCTGTATTGCTTACAGCTGATCTCTGTTATGTTTGTAGGTCATTTGGGTGCCATAGCTCTTTCTTCTGCTTCACTGGCCACTTCTTTTGCCGCAATATTAGCTTTTAACTTGCTGGTGAGATTCGGTTTCTTGTTCTTTAACGTTTTCGTCTTCGGTTGACATCGATTCTGGATTTTATCCGTGAACAGATGGGAATGTCAACAGCGTTGGAGACACTATGTGGCCAGTCATATGGAGCGAAGCAATATCGGATGCTCGGCACGCACACGCAACGAGCCATGGTTATTCTTTCACTGATCACTTTACCCTTAGCTATCATTTTAGCCTACACGGGCTCGATCATGGTTGCATTAGGCCAAGACCCCGAAATTTCACGAGCAGCTGGAGTGTATGCTCGGTTCATGATCCCAACGCTGTTTGCGTATGCTATCCTTCAATGCCTACTAAGATTCCTTAGAACACAAAACAACATATTCCCAATGGTGTTAAGCTCTGGAATCACAACTTTATTGCACATATTCATATGTTGGGTTTTAGTGTTTAGGATTGGCCTTGGGAACAAAGGTGCTGCTCTGGCTGGTTCAATTTCCTATTGGATCAATGTGTTGATTTTGACATTTTATATTAAGTTGTCACCCTCTTGTGCCCAAACTTGGATCGGCTTTTCGAAAGAGTCATTCCATGAGATGTTGCCCTTCCTTAGACTAGCTGTTCCTTCAGCTGTAATGGTCTGGTAAGTTGTCATGACATCGGACATGAGAAAAAACTAATGAAGTTTATGTGTTTGCCTTTGCATTGAACAGCTTGGAATCATGGTCATTTCAAATACTGGTGTTCCTCTCGGGTCTTCTTCCAAATCCAGAGTTGGAAACTTCTGTGCTTACAATCTGGTCAGTTATTGGAGCCAATTCTGTTCGACTTATTCTTCCTTTTACTCGATAACTTCAGTTTACTTATGAAGTCAATGCTTAATGTTCACAGCATTAACACGTCTGCAATTATTTTTATGATACCCTTTGGACTGAGTAGTGCTGCAAGGTGAATTAATATTCGAACCCGATATTACCAGCTTCTTAAATATTAACGACTAGCTGATGAGGCTTTGGCTTAATGACAGCATTCGAGTGTCAAATGAATTGGGAGCCGAAAATCCAGGTGCCACCCGTTTGGCCGTGCGTGTAGTCCTAGTCCTGGCGGTCTCTCAGGGCATTTTGGTTGTACTGGCACTTGTGTTGCTTCGCAACGTTTTGGGTTATGCTTATAGTAATGATGCACGAGTGGTCGCATATGTCTCGGTTATGATCCCAATTCTTTCTGTATCCTATTTAGTAGATGGAGCTCAATGTGTTCTTTCAGGTAATTATAAACAAAATTACCAATATATTGGATCGAACAGTAAGAAACTCGATGCCCCTTAGTAATACATTTGTGAACCTTTCAGGCATTGCTAGAGGATGTGGTTGGCAAAAGATTGGTGCCTACGTCAATCTTGGAGCTTATTACATTGTTGGCATCCCTTTGTCTATTGTATTAGCTTTTGCCTTCCAACTTGGCACCAAGGTAAACAATATCTCAACTTGGCACCAAACGTCCTCTGACTATCATTTAGATTCCAAATTGGTCCTTAAATTTCAACCTTTTTATCATGCCTTTGATAGGGTCTTTGGCTTGGTATCACGGCTGCACTCTTTACTCAAATGTTATTTCTTTTGATAATCACAGTTCGCACTGACTGGGAGCAAGAGGTAAAACTCATCAATTCCTCATTGTTGCTAATCACCACACTTACGGACTTCGTTTATTGAATTTTTCAGGCGAAAAAAGCTATGCAAAGGGTGTTTTGAGTCTGAGGCCAACGATGCTCTATCATGAAGCTAGAGACCAGGGTTCAAAGTTTGTTATATTTCAGTTTAAGAACAGTGTGGAAGTGTATATTTTGCACGCTAGGAGTACAGTCTGTTGTGTATTATAGGATATTACAAAGTATTCAAGTGGTTACACAGGTACACCGGCACCAGAACACGGTTCATCCGCTTCTGCTATTTCCTAGTCATATAAAACCAGATAAAGAAGGGATTCTTCATTCTTGGTGTTTGGTTCTCTATCTCTAAAGTGTTTCAGAGTCCAGTTTTAATTACGATTCGCTCAAAAATGAAGGACAACATATTGTTCTTCCATGAAAATCTTCCTTCAAAGGTTAAGAAACCGAGTGGCTTCTGCAAACAGTTAAACCCAAATCTGTATTCAAAGATATTTTCCACCACATCTGAAAATCGCAATCTGATGTATCCATTTCCATCAAAATTAAGCATGAATGAACATCTTTAAACAAGAGAGCAAGCATTAGACATGTAGAAGTAGATGATAGCATGATTTTATAAGCTAAACCTTGAGTGTCAAAGATTCAACTGTGATCAATTCAGGTGAAAAGGAAAATACTTGATGTAGCATATAGACGAAGTCTTGCCTTTACTCTAAGAAACAACCATTGTTTTAAGCGCTAGTGCTTGACCTGTGACTTTTCCCACTCCAACAGTTATCTGAGCACATGTAAGTATAACAAGTCATTGAAATGACCCTCAGCCATCCAACAGCAGTACTTTACCGTGCCCGAGTACTCCACTCTCGAGTTATATTAATTTTCTCAGTTTGGTATGCATAGCTTATTTTAAATCCAAAATAAATATTAAACTATTATTTCGTCATCATGAGTGTTAAAAACAAATAATAATATAGGTTAATAAGACATTATATGTGATAAGTGATATCATTTATGATATTAAAGTTCAATTCAATATAATTTTTGGGTTTATTTTTAATTGACGAACCGAGAAGTTTTATTTAATGTCTTAATTTTTATTATTTTATACACCTTTCCCATTAGATTTGACCTCAAATACAGCTATTTGAAAAGCTAAAATTTGTTATTTCTCCGAGAACGTAACTTTTTTACTCAATTTAACTTTTCAACAACTTCGTCGAATCTAATAAGTCAACACACGACTTGACGTCATCCTTAAATATTAAAGCATTAAATGGAAGAGTTTGAATCATAAAATGTTCTACCCAACTTAACTTTCCAACAACTCCGTCAAATCTAACAAGTTAACACACGACTTAACGTCATCCGTAAATATTAAAACATTAAACGAAAGAATCGAACCATAAGACTTTGCACAACGACAAAAACACCCTTCTTCACTTGGACGTACGTTTGAAGTTGATTCGCAGGAACTACAACAAGATTGTCAAAGGCGACCTATTAGTAAATCAGTATATGTTTCACCTTCTAGTTTTGTGAGGGATTTCTAGTTCTTCTCTTAGTTTCCGTTTCAAAAAAAAGCACCATTCTTCACAGATGGAGATTTCAATTTCCTGGCCTTGTTTGTCATTGGATCAATTTGCGAATACATTTGTTTTTTTGTTTAGGAGAAGAATCATGGTTAAATTGTCTAGTTAATATGACCAAGGGTAAAAAAATAGTAGAAATCTGTCGCGGGTTGGACAGGAGTGGCCTTGCACCTGCCCCATATATCGTAGTCATATGAGACGCCATTATCAATACAGGGAATCTTATGAGACGCTTCCCGAGACTATTTTCACCCTACACTTCATAAAAAAACAGTAGTATTTATTTTATTTTATGGTAAAAAAGGTAAGAAAAAGAACAGCTAAACAGTGCCCTGCCGAGCCAATGAAAACCCTAATTCCCTTGTGCTGTATATATAACCCTTGCTATCATCAGTCTCTCCACAGCCAAGGTTTTCTTGGTGGCGGAAAAGATCAAATAAAGGTTTTTTTTGTTCTACGAGTATTGTATTACTCCTCGCATAGGGTTGGAGATGATGGTTAGATCTGTTGTCTGGATTACCTGTCATGTTCTTTTTCTGAAGGCTGTTGTTGTTTTGTCCCCCTTTTTCTAGTGTTCGATAAAGGAGCGAAGAGGGTTGGAGTGGAGCTCCTTGAAGTCCAATAGAGGTTCTTGCAAGGGTATATAGAGCTGCTGAGCTATGGATCCCAGAGGTCTATCTTATCCCACATCGGAAGATAGGGTCTTTGGCTTGCATATCTCAGGAGCTGCATTGCCCTAAAAGTCAGATCCTTGTTTGGATTGAAGGGAGCTCTACACTTGTTCTTTTCTTCTCTCCTTTTTTCCATTCATGCAAGAATACATCTTTATTTGATGTCATAAAACATTCTAATGCTATATTGGTGTTTTCCCCTTAGATTTCATGTTTTACTTTCGCTCATCTCTGAACATGTCCTAGTTGTTGCAGATCTGTGCAGGAACAAGGCGTTTGTATGGACGGATGAATTTTCGTATTATCTTTTTCTTGGATTTTGTTTCAGAGATTCTAACCGTTTCTGTAAAAAGTAATTTTTTATTGATCTTGTTTTTTAAGTGCTGTTGTTACTTTCTATATGTAAATTCATTTTATAAACATAAAAAAGAGGAGATTTCAAAAATGTCGATCTGAGAGCGTAATGTAAGATCTATAGACTACGTGAACCACTCGTTGTGCGGATGATAAAGTCAGTATCCAGTAGGTAAATTAAAAGATGGAAGTGTTAATGTGCGCAGAGTCGTTGAGGGACCACAATCTCTGTTGTTCCGTCACATCAACGTTTAGTTTGTTTACTCATGGAAACTCTGTATTCAACATCTACCGTTCGTATATAGATTTTTTCCAAAAACGCTTAGGTCTTGGTTTGGGTTATTATCGTTTGCTTTTTCTTTTTGAAATGTTTTAAAAGTGAAGGTTATTGTAACAGGTAAGAATTTCAAGATCTGCTTAATATTGAATGTGTTTTGTTTCATTTTATTAATATATTATTATATAGTTATGATAAAAAAGTAAAATGATTTATTTTTGTAATAAAAGCTATTTATTTACCATTTAATAAAATATAATCTGTTTTCAAATTCTAGATTTGAAAATGTAACAGTTGAAATCTAGATATAATAAATTGTGATGAAAGAATCATTGCAATATTTAATTTACTTGTACTTTATTTGTATTTAATCAACTAAATATTTTTTTAGGGAAAAGAAATATTATTTTATGCTTTGTTAAAGATTTTAATACTAATTATTCTTTTTAAAATATAGAAAGTAATTAAATTAAATAAGAATGTTAAATTAATTTTAGAATCTGTAATTCATATTTAATATTATGAACTATGTACAGTTGCAACTGGTTAAAGCAGATTTGAATGGTAGATGTAGAGTCAGGTATATCTTGTGCTTAGATATAGGATCAGTGTTTTCTAATATATCTCATAAAGTTATCGGGAAGCGATGTTTTTGATTTATTTAAATTGAGATTTGATATTAAATTTAATACGATAATATAGATATAATTTAAAATCTAAAGTAAAATAATTGAATTAAATCTGATTAATTAAAAATTAACCACCTAATCTAATATCCGAAGCAAAAATTACTTGTTAGTCACCTCTTAACTTCAAATTCTAATCACACATCCACCGCCTTTGATTGATTGTACTTTTTCTCAGTGTAAAACATTTTCTAGGGTTAGGTACGCAAAGACTTGGCGTTAGAAGGCGATTGAGACTGCAAATTTTGATTTCGCTGATTTAAATTATAATTTTATAAATATCGTCTAATATAAATTAAAATTATTTAATTTTTAATTAAATAAAAAGTTTATATTTTAAAAATAGATCTGAGAATTAAATTCAAATAATAAACATCATTTATGAGTCAAATAACTTAACTGATCTCTCAAATAACTTTAAGTTCCAACCAACTTCCTTAGTTCTACATTATTCTTTTCAAATATGAAGATATAAAAATATATTATTGTATGTAACTATATACAATTTTTTTCAAATATGATAATGCTTATAAATATTTCACTAAATTTAAATAAAATTTAAATTATACATACCTATAAAAAATAAATTTTTTTATAACAAATCTTGAATATCGTAAAACATCGTATTTAATAATTTTTAACACATATAATAAGCTCATTCATTAAAAAAAATCACTTTTTATATATGGTTTAAATATTAAATGTCACAAATTATAATAATGAATGCGTTGTATTAAGTCATATTCATGGATTTAATAAAAAGATAAAGTAGTGCTGAGTAATATATTGATAATATATTAATCTATGTCGAATAATACAAAAGACGTGGTAAGTCGAAACAAAATGATCGTCCATTGGATCAAATCTGAAGATTTTGAGGAAGTCGAAACAATATATTGAGTCACTCGAATGACTCTTCTCGCAGTGTCTGATGCGCTCATTACACCGGTGTCCGAGTCACTAGAGGCAGACTGAGTAGGGATGACAATAGATCGAACTTTATAAAGTTCAAATTCAATCCAATTAATAATCGAACTCTCAAAAATATCCAAGTCCGAATCCAAATCTGTTTACATAAATCCAATCCAATAAAATATCTAAAATCCAAATCTAAAAGTCCAAATCCAATTATTTTTTAGAGTAACAACTTAAATAAATATCTTTAAATAAAAAAATATATGTTTTATCAAACAAATATTTTAAATTTATAGCACAAACAAATCTCAACGAATATTATAATCCAATATAAAACAAATTAAAATAACAACTCAAACTTTTTTATATAAAAATTTTAGATATTTTTATTTGGGTTTATATATGGATCGGATTCATATCGGATATGGATTCGGATTGACTTCGGATGGACCATGGCAATATCCATATCCAATCCATCTCCTATTAGGACTCGGACATTATTTTTGGATTCAGATTCGGACCTTTTTTAGTTGGATTTTGATCGAATTTTTTCTTCGGATCGAATTCGGATTATATTGCCATCCCAGACCGAGCAACTCAGTTCAGAAATACAAAGAATCACGAGCTATAGATGGTCAAAATATGCCAAAAGTAAAGCAATTGCACATTTGTAATGACAACAAGCAATTACAGGCTGAAATCCTCGCAGACAGACGAAATTTTTTTTCCGAGCTCATATAAACAAAACAACCAAGTGATTACAGACTCCTTCGAGAATATTATGACACGACTAAACATTCTTTAATAGAAAGACACAAAGAAATCCTGACCAAATGCAACATACAGCAACAAATTCCATATGCTCTAAGACAGTGAAGATAATGAATTATACAATGCATGAGGAATCACAAACGAAGACTAGGTGATAGAACACCAAGCACAATCATGTCCGAAATAAGGAAACCTAAGGATGTATCTATCGCAACACATCAGTCAAATCAAATCAAACTTGAACATCTTGTGCATTAGTCCTAAGTTTACAAGAAAATACACAAATGGGAAACCTGGTTAAGGTACTGGTGACGAAGAAGATGGCAATGGAGCCTGGGGCGAAGGTTCTCTTTGGAGTTCCTTGACAACAGCAGCCAAAGCCTCAGGGTTCAGACCCAAGTCACAGAGGGCAATGAGGACCGAGAGAGTATGACGATCAAGTCCCGTGTCGAGAATATTCGACATATGAAATGCCAGATCTAGAGATTCTCGGGCGGTTCGTGCAGCGTCCGGATCCATAAAAACAGGCTACGAAAGGCAAAATGTAAGAACTAGGGTTTTTTCCGGTGAATTTCAGCTAGTGAAATTACTCAGAAACTACTACAGATGTCGTCAACAAACCTCCAAAACATTAAAATCTGAAATTCCAAGTTCCCACTATTCAATCACGAATCAAACGCCTATGTTTAGCAATCCTAAAATACGATCTAAAAATTATCTATAAATCATCTAAATAGCACTCAGATCAGGGAAAACGCAGTACAATTTTAAGCCAGATTGACTTGTTCAAGTAAATTGTTCGTTCTCAATCATAAATTTATTCAAAATTCAAATAAATAAGATACAAATCCTAACCTTGAGAGATGTTGGAACTGGCAGAGAGCGCTAATTTCTTGTTTCCCAAAAGTCGGTGAAAACAATCCAGAATCAAATTCTGATAAAACCATTTTTGATTAGTAAATGGTCAGGGCTTGTCCTGGCCCAAACACCCAGTCCACAACGCAGAATAAAGTTAAGTAATCCAATACGCTTTACTTTGTAGATAATTTAATTAAAGGTACATTACATAGGTAGTCAAAACTTTTATTATTGTTATTAAAAAAATAATTTGTTTTCAGTATACTCATTAAATTTATTTTTTATTATAGTCATTATCTTTAAAAGATATATCTATGACACGTTGAAATTTTCTGTAAAATAAATTAATTTCTTAAATTTATAATGGTCATCAAGGTTTAAATTTTAATGAACAATTTCAATGGTGGAAATAATTGATCTGACAAAAAAAATTAATATAATTTTATGTTAAGTTGATATAATGATTAAAATAACATATCTAGAAGTTATAATTTTTAATTTTATTTCAGTATTATTAATCATTAAATTAACTTAAAAATAAATTAAGTTAATTTTATGATAAAACTGATATTTAATACCGTTGAAATTGATTATAATCACTCTGTTCATCCCAAATTTAATTTTGGCAACAACTATAAATATAAAAAACTTTTATTCTTCTTTGGAAGAAAACTTTAATGTACAAGTCTATATATTATTTTTAAACGAGAAATTATATTATGGGTAAGTCTCATCATGTCATTCATGAGACTAATTATTCAAAATCATCAATTTTATATTTTTTGTATGTCATATTTTTTAAGTGAATCTTCACTCATATTTACTGTTATTTCTTTTTAAAAGCAGTTTTTCAAGTGAAGATTCACTTGAAAAAATATATAACATAGAAAAAAATAATGAGATGGATAATTTTTAATGGTTAGTTTCATGAACACTAATGAGACATTTCCATAATATAGTTTCTCTTTTCAAATATAGTGCACGAGCCCTTTAACCCAGGTGGTTAAAAGAAGGGTAAAGTGCAACGGAGGTCACTCAATTATAGTTTAGGTTACGTTTGGATCATTCAATTATTAAAGGTTACATTTGGGTCATCCAATTATTAAAATGGTTACATTTAGATTACTCTACTGTTTAAAATTAAACACCATTAGATGAGATTATCATTAAATATTTTATATTAAGGACCCAGAAATCAAAGATCACAAATTTAGGGTTTCAATAAAAAGAGGTTAATTTTTTCTTCTTCCACTTCTCCTTATTCTTGTCTTTCTTTCTCTCTCATAAAAACACGAAATATCGTGAAAGTCAAGAAAGGGAAAGGGTGAGAATTGTTCTCAAAGAAGAACAATGAATTAAAAGAAATTAATAATTTTATTAAGAAATCAAAACGAAAATAATAAAAATAATAATTGGGTAAAGATAAAGTGAAATTAGGAACATAACAATAACATAAACAAAAACAACTACAGTCTTCTTTCATTACAAATTCCATAATAATTTTCTTTTTCTTTTTTTTGGCACTCACAATTAAATTTTTTTTCTTTTTGAATTTTCGATTCCCCTTTTGTTTTTTATTGAATTTGATGTGTTTATTGTTGTGGTAAGAGAAAAACTAAATAAAAATGTATTAATATAAAATATTTAATGATGATGTCATCTAATGGTGTTTAATTTTAAACAGTAGAGTAATCTAAATGTAACCATTTTAATAATTGGATGACCCAAATGTAACCTTTAATAATTGAATGATCTAAACGTAATCTAAACTATAATTGAGTGATCTCCGTTGCACTTTACCCTTAAAAGAACACTATTAGCTTGTTAAAAAAAATATAATTTATCGTTCCCGAACTTTAAACTTTTTGAACTTTAATTTCCCCATGATTTTAAAACAAGATAAATAAATAATTTAATATTAAAATTTATTTTACTAAAAAATATAGAAGATAAATAACTTAAACTAAAATAACTAATTTACTCTTACCGCTCAAAAAATAACATAAATCAAATCAACCTAGGCCTAGCACTTCAGTTTCCAACTAGCGAAACCCTAATTCAGGTACTATATATACGTAGTATTCCCACTCATTTCCGTTTCCCAAACTCCTACTCCGCCTTTCATTTTTCTTCCTTCAAAACCCCAAGTCCCGCCGCCGCGCAAAACGCCAACGACAATGGCATCCGAGGGAATGGTTCTCCGGGGCACCATGCGAGCTCACACTGACATTGTCACGGCCATAGCCACTCCCATCGACAACTCCAACATGATCGTCTCTTCCTCCCGCGACAAGTCCATCATCGTATGGCACTTGACCAAAGACGAAAAGAACTACGGCGTCGCTCACCGCCGTCTCACCGGCCACTCTCACTTCGTCCAAGACGTTGTCCTATCTTCCGATTCACAATTCGCCCTATCCGGCTCCTGGGACGGTGAGCTTAGACTCTGGGACTTGAACGCCGGAATCTCCACTCGTCGCTTCGTCGGCCACACCAAGGATGTGCTCTCGGTCGCCTTTTCGATTGACAACCGTCAGATCGTTTCGGCTTCACGTGACCGAAGCATCAAGCTTTGGAACACACTTGGGGAGTGCAAATACACTATCCAAGACGGCGATGGCCATTCCGATTGGGTTAGCTGTGTTCGTTTCAGCCCTAATACTATCCAACCAACTATTGTGTCAGCTTCCTGGGACAAGACTGTGAAAGTTTGGAACTTGACCAACTGTAAGCTTCGTAACACGTTGGCCGGACACTCCGGTTATGTGAACACAGTGGCCGTTTCGCCCGATGGGTCTTTGTGTGCTAGTGGAGGAAAAGACGGGGTGATTCTGCTGTGGGATTTGGCTGAAGGAAAGAAGCTTTACAGTCTCGATGCTGGTTCTATCATTCACTCACTTTGCTTCAGTCCAAACAGGTACTGGCTTTGCGCTGCTACTGAGAATGGTATCAAGATCTGGGATTTAGAGAGCAAGAGCATTGTGGAGGACTTGAAGGTTGATCTCAAGACCGAGGCTGAGAAATCTGATGTCACCGATAATGCAAACAAGAAGAAGGTAATAATGTCTTTTTTTATTACAAGTATTCTTTCAAAGTTTTATAATCTGTTTACTTGTCTAGTGAAGTTATTTTTGCTGTATGTCACGGTTTGTATGAAATTGTAGTTGTTGTGTTGCTTTACAATGATTCTTTATTATTTTGATGCCATTCCTAAGAATTTGATCCTGGAGAAAAAAATCTGATTAACTTGGTATTCTTCTGAATACGCTGAACATATTTAGTTGCTTGATAAATACCGTTCACCACGAATATATGCAGACATCATCACGCTTCTTTGTGAAATTATTATTTTTACAAAGTTTAAAGCTTTGTACTTATTATGATACTCCATGAGTGGAATTGTAAAGCTGTTTCTTGAATCAAGCTCGTCTAGTTCTGGATTGTTTTCTTTGTTCTTCTCTAGAAGTATTCTGTGTGGCATTCGTGCTAACCACATGGATATGACCTCTCTAGAACCTCCAAATACATTGAAAACCCTCTAAAAAGATTAATCACACCGGAGCTCAAGTAACATGGTTTCCTGTTTTTGATCTGTTTTTTTAGTAGTTCTCAATTCAGCAATTGAAATATGTTTATGGAATTACAATTTACAATCAAAATAGAATAAACAATTTATAATTTGAATTTTCAGGTTATCTACTGCACCAGCTTGAACTGGAGTGCCGATGGAAGCATCTTGTTTAGTGGTTATACTGATGGTGTAATCAGAGTTTGGGGAATTGGTCGATACTAGACTACATGCTTTGCCTCGGTGGCTAATCACAATATGAAAGAAAACGTTCCTAGTGAAACTTCTGTAGACTGTGGTAGCATTTTCTAAGACTTTTGTTTAAAATGTTGGATCTTTGAGTTAACTTTGTTTTGTTTTGATGTTACCAGGCATTATGCTCTCTGTTTCGATGAAGTTAATATTTGACTTATTTTTGAGGTTTAATTTTCTGGGTTCTTTGTTCATCATTCTTTTACTCCATTGAAGTGAATTGTGTTCTAATACAATACTATGGAATCAACATTTGTTAGTAACATTAATTTGCAGAATGTGTAAGAAAGAGGAAAAAAAGAGAGCTAACATTGATCAATTCCTACTCTTTGTTTTTGTGTATCAATTTCCTACCGGAATCAAGTTGTATCAATCATTTAAAGGAAAAGGGTCCAAACATTACTCATAATATGTCATGACCCTTCAGGAGGAAATTGAAATTGGGGAGAAATTTGGGAAAATTGGGGGAAAAATCAATCGGAAGGATAAGGGTTTTGAATTGAAATCAGAATTGGGGAAAATTGAAGAGCTGAAGGAAGAGGAAAAAACAATGTGAAGAGAGAATCGGTTGCAGGAAAATAAAATAGAATAGATGTAGAAAATGCCTAAATCCTGGGACGTTGGCCAGCTGTCCATTCTGTTGGAAGGATGTACAGACTATTAGAATGTTTTCTGTCATTTTGGAAGTTTTTATGCTTGAATTGAATATGAATATTTTCTCTTCTTAAACCTAAACTCTTCTTTTCTATAATCTTTCTTGATTCTTTATACCTAGATCACTACAATTGGTACTCAGAGCCAGCTATTGATCCATTAACACTGGGAAAGCAGAAGAAAAATCTACAGATGGCTGAGAAGGCAGATATTACTGAGATCCAGAAGCAACTGGAGGATTTGAAGGGTGAGAGAGGTACCTGGGAAAAGAGAATGAGCCAGATTGAAGATTTAATGGAAGAGACACAAGCAGATGTTAGAAAGATAGTAAACTTACTAAAAAAGAGTGCAGAAGCCGACACTCCAGTGAAAGCTCAACCTGCAGCAGCTGTTGACACAAGTAAAAAGCCTATACAAGTTACTGTCTTAGATGATAAAGAGAGGTACACGATTAAACTTGATGAAACTGGAGTATTAGCTCCAAAACCTCAATTTGCAAAAAGATATGATGAAAAACTAAGGTTAGGAAACCAATGGTCTGACAAAGGAGATTGTTCACTTCTACAAGAACAAGGCCAGGGGGTTAAGAAGGAAGAAAATGGGATATGGAATACATTTAATCTTAAACCTAAGATAGAACTAAGTATGTTTGATGGGGAAAATGCCAGAGGCTGGGTAAAAAAATGTGAGAAGTATTTCTCAATTTTCTCAATTCCAGAACAGGGAAAATTAGAGGTAGCTGCTATGTATCTCACAGGGAAGGCAGAAGTATGGTTTGACAGTTATATTATGCAGAAAAATAAAGTAACTTGGCATGAATTCAGGGCAGACTTGTGCCATAGGTTTGCTGGCAAGAACCTGAATGATGTGGTGGAAGAGTTTAACAAACTACAACAAAAGGGATCTGTAAAGGACTACCAAACCAAATTTGAAGAATTACAGCCTTATATCCTACAAATGAATCCTGAAGTGGGAGAGAACTACTTTGTATCGAGCTTTATAAGTGAGCTAAAAGAGGATTTGAAGCACAAGGTTAAGGTACATGAACCCCCAACGTTAGTTGCTGCATTCAGACAAGCCCAGTTGTATGAATTAGCTATGGAGGTGGAGAACAGGAGGCACAAGTATCAAACTAAAGGACCTAGTAATATGGCTCTTCAAAGAGGGAGTAACAACTTCAGTGTTCCCAGGAAATTTCAACCATCTGTCACCAACAAACAATCCCTATTGGACTACAAGAGAGCAAATAACTTATGTTTCAAGTGTGGGGAAAGGTTTAGTCCAGGGCACCAGTGCAATACAAAGCAACTTAATGTAATGGAGGAAGAAGAAGATGCAGGAGAAGATGATGAGCCTGAGGAGGAAAGGGAAGAACTAAACAATGATGACAATGAAATTAAAGAGCAGGGGGAAGTGAATCTGGAAATCTCAATGAATGCACTTACGGGAAACATTGGTTACAATACCTTACGGATCCCAGGGCTTATTAAAGGAAAAACAATAAATATCTTGGTGGACAGTGGGAGCACACATAGTTTTATAACTCCAATTTGGGCAAAGGAAGGATTAGAAGTGGAACAAACTCATCCCTTGGTAATCACTGTGGCAAATGGTGAGAAACTCTACAGTTCAGCAAAAAGTAATAGCTTGAGATGGAAGATGCAAGGAGAGAATTTTGATCATGATTTCAGAGTATTGAATATGAGGGGCAGTGATATGGTTTTGGGGTAGATTGGATGAGGAAGTATACTCCAATTTCCATGGACTTTAAGGAGATGACTCTTGGCTTTGAGAAGGAAGGAAAAAAGGTCTTGTTGCAAGGGGGAAATAGACAGCCTACACTCAAGCTAATTTCAGAAAAGAGATTACAAAAGTTGAAGGAAAAGGGAATAGAATTGCAAGGGGAACTGTATTTGTTCAGTGCTGAAACAGAAGAAAAAAACACACCAGACACATTGCTACCAGTTTTAGAGAAGTATAAAGAAGTATTTGAAGAACCTAAAGGAATGCCACCGAGAAGATCACATGACCATGCAATTGTTCTCAAACCAGGGGCACAACCAATCAGTTTGAGACCCTACAGATTTCCATATATCCAGAAAACAGAGATTGAAAGACAGATAAGAGATATGCTAGCAGCTTCAATCATACAAACCAGTAAAAGTCCTTTTGCAGCCCCTTGTTTGCTGGTTAAAAAAAAGGATGGGACATGGAGGATGTGTGTTGACTATAGGCACTTGAATGAGGTGACTCAGAAGGATAAATTTCCTATTCCAGTGGTTGAAGATTTGTTGGATGAATTAGGGGGATCTGAATATTTTTCCAAAATAGACTTGAGATCAGGCTATTGACAAATCAGATTAAAAGAGGAGGACATTCCCAAGACAGCATTTAGAACCCATCATGGCCACTTTGAATTCAAAGTCATGCCTTTTGGATTAACAAATGCCCCTGCAACTTTTCAAGCATTGATGAATGAGGTATTTGGTCCTTACTTAAGAAAGTTTGTGCTGGTATTTTTTGATGATATACTGGTTTACAGTCCTAGTATGGAAATGCATGTTGATCACCTAGGACAAGTTTTAAGTATTCTGAAACAGCATCAGCTCTTTGCCAAAAGGAGTAAATGTTTTTTTGGTCAAAGGCAAGTGAAATACCTAGGGCACATTATTTCTTCGAATGGAGTATCTACTGACCCAGCAAAAATTGAAGTTATGAAGAACTGGCCATTACCTCAAAACCTTAAGTCATTTAGAGGGTTCCTTGGGTTAACAGGATATTACAGAAAGTTCATAAGGGGATATGGTGAGATCAGTAAACCCCTTACTGGAATGTTGAAAAAGGAGGGATTTATATGGACTGAAGAATCTAAGGAAGCATTCAAGAGGTTAAAGGAGGCAATGTGCAACTCCCCAGTACTAGCAATGCCTAATTTCAGTCACCCTTTTTACTTGGAGACAGATGCAAGTGCAAAAGGGGTGGGTGCAGTTTTGAGTCAACAAGGAAGGCCTATTGCTTATGTCACGGACCGCACCAAAGGGCCCGAGACAAGCACCAATCAGGTTGCCACAAAAGCACTCCAAAGCATTCTGGGCATCTCAGCACCAACCCAACCACCCATTGGAGCCCAAATCTGGAATGGCTCAACACTTGGTAAAGAAGGCTTATCCATCCACCCATGTGAACACACCATGTGAACATGGGAAATACTTTCCTTACTCAAATAGGAATATTCTAGGAATTGTACTTTTGGATAGGATAGGATTGAATCTGGACCCTTGATGTAAATCATTTACAACCGTTGGATGTACAGGGCTTCAAGTATAAATAGAGGCCTTGCCCACCTCATTTGTCACTCACTTCTTCATTGAGAAATACAAGAGTATTCACTCAAACACTCTCTAGCCTTTGCCATTTCTCTTCCTTTCAATTGTTCTTTGGTTTCCGCAAGGTTCTTAGCATTCAGGCTTTGAACGGTTTAGGCTTACTTAGGCGGTTTACTGAGAAAAACGCGTCTAAGGCCGCACGCCCCGAGTAGTGAAACTCTACGGACGTGACAAGTGGTATCAGAGCGAGTTTGTTCGATCGAAATGGCTCCACAAAGTGTTAGCGAGGTCCCAGCAACTGACCGAGAGACTCGTGCAGGAGCTGCGGGGAAGAAGCGGGAAAGTTCCAGGGATATCATTGCTACCTTGGACAAGAGGGTCGCGAGACTGGAGGATGCGTTGGGCAAGTTCCAGGAGACCCAAGACGAGGCCGAAGTGCGCCTTGAGAAGATGGAGTCCCAAAAGGACGAAATCTCGGAACAAGTTCAGTCCGTTGTCGATGGAAAACTGACTGAGAAAGAGAAGATCCTTCAGGATGCAATGGATGCATTGAAGAAGGAATTGATGGGGGAGATCAAGAAGCTCAGTACCGAGCTGCTCCTCTATAAGAATGCCATGCTGGGTGGCATGATGGCTGAAGCAACTACGCCGAAGCCCAGGATCGATGCGCCGAAACCCAAGGAGTATAAGGGGGTGAGAACTGCTCAAGAAGTGGACAACTTCATTTGGGGGTTGGAGCAGTACTTTCGTTTGATGAGCATCGAGGATGAAGCTACTAAAGTTAATACGGCTTCAATCTATTTGGTTGATGCCGCCTTGCTATGGTGGCGAACCAAATGTGCTGAGTCAAGTGATGGAGACATTCCAGTCAAGACATGGAAAGACTTCCAGTCGGAACTCAAGAAGCATTTCTATCCCAAGAATGCTGATGAGGAGGCTCGAGACAGACTTTACCAATTGAAGCATGAAGGCTCAATTCGGGAGTATGTCAAGAGATTTTCGGAGCTCAAGTTGCTGATCAAAGACTTGAGTAAATCAGAGGGACTGTATCTCTTCAAATCTGGCCTTCAACGATGGGCAAGAATGGAGCTGAAGAGGATGGGTGTGCAGGATCTTTCGGAAGCGATGGCCGCTGCAGAATCCATTGCAGAATTCGAAAAGAAGGATTCTTCCAAGCCAAAGCATAAGGGCAACAGTGGGGGAGACAAAGATAAGTCCACCAAGAATGGTTCCGGAAAGCCACAGAACAAAGCCGGAGATAAACAATTTCGGAACCAAAATGAAAGGGGTGAGTTTAAGTGCTACAACTGTGGTGGTAAGCATTTAGCCAGAAATTGCCCACAACCACGAAATGAGAAGGTTGCTGCCATCCAAGAGAAGACTGGAGAAGGAGAAGAGGTTGTCAAGCTCAACTCCATCATCAGTTCCATGGAATTCAAGAAAGATTCCAAGGAGAAGGGACTTATGTATGTAGATGTTTCCATTGCTGGCCAAAAGTTGAGTGCACTCATAGATACTGGTGCCTCAGAGTTGTTCGTGTCCGAACAAATTGCCAAGAAACTTGGCCTTCATGTGGAAAAGGCAAGTGGATTCATCAAGACTGTGAATTCCGAACAGACTCCGATTGTAGGGGTAGCAAAAGGAGTGAAGCTTGAGATTGGTGGTTGGATCGGTAAGGAGACGATCAAAGTAATCCCCCTCGATGACTTTGATTTTGTGATTGGGCTCAGTTTCCTTGACCGAATCAAAGCGTTCCCGGTACCATTTGCAAATTCTTTGCTAATTCTTGACCCAAGCCATCCATGCCTTGTTCCGGTGAATCGAGAAGCTGGAATTGGGGCCAAGATGTTGTCAGCAATCCAATTCAGCAAAGGAGTACACAAGGTGCGACCAACTTATCTAGCGACATTAGTCCATGATGAACCAATCACGGCCGAAGGAGTTCCAGCTGAGGTGAAACAAGTGTTGGCAGAATTCCGGGATGTGATGCCTACCGAGCTGCCTAAAACTCTCCCACCAAAGAGGGAGGTCGACCACAAGATTGATCTTGTGCCAAATGCGGAGCCACCTGCCCGAGCCCCTTATCGAATGGCTCCGCCCGAGTTAGAGGAGTTGCGCAGACAATTGAAGGAACTCCTCGACGCAGGCTATATCCGACCGTCTAAGGCACCATATGGAGCGCCGGTGTTATTTCAGAAGAAACATGATGGGAGTCTTCGAATGTGCATCGACTACAGGGCTTTAAACAAGCTCACTGTGAAGAACAAGTACCCGATCCCACTGATAGCAGACTTGTTCGACCAACTTGGTGGTGCAAAGTGGTTCACCAAGTTAGACTTGCGGTCCGGATATTGGCAAGTAAGGATTGCAGAAGGAGATGAGCCAAAGACAGCTTGTGTAACACGCTATGGCTCATATGAATTCTTAGTGATGCCATTCGGCCTTACGAACGCTCCCGCCACCTTCTGCACTTTGATGAACAAGGTACTACAACCCTTCCTGGATCGGTTCGTTGTAGTTTACCTGGATGACATTGTCATCTATAGCAAGAGCCTTGGGGAGCATGTGGAACACTTAAGACAAGTGTTCAAGGTCTTGCGAGAGAACGAGCTCTATGTCAAGGAGGAAAAGTGCTCGTTTGCCCAAATGGAGGTCCCTTTCCTAGGCCACATAGTCGGAGGTGGCAAGATCAAGATGGATGGGGCTAAGATACGGGTTATTGAAGATTGGGAGCCGCCAACCAAGGTGACGGAGTTGAGATCCTTCTTGGGGCTAGCCAACTTCTACCGTAAATTTGTCAAAGGCTATTCCAAAATTGTCGCACCCTTGACCGAGTTACTGAAGAAGGATAAGACGTGGGATTGGAGTACTAAGTGTCAAGAAGCCTTTGAAGGACTTAAGAAGGCTATGGCAAGTGAGCCAGTATTGGTGTTGCCAGACCACACCAAGCCTTTCGAGATCTACACCGATGCGTCCGATGTAGCCATTGGTGGAGTCCTCATGCAAGAAGGACATCCGGTTGCATATGAAAGCCGGAAACTCAATGAGACCGAGCAGAGGTACACGGTCCATGAGAAAGAAATGACAGCAGTAGTGCATTGTTTGCGTACATGGCGACACCACATACTTGGGTCAAAGTTTGTGGTTTATACAGATAATGTGGCAAATAGTTACTTTCAAACTCAAAACAAGTTGTCTCCAAAACAGGCCCGATGGCAAGAATTTCTTGCAGAATTTGACTTCTCATTGGAGTACAAGCCCGGGAAAATAAACACAGTTGCTGATGCATTAAGCCGGAGGTACAACATTGAGACCGTAAGCCTACCGAAGGGACAATTGCTTGAGCGTATCAAGGAGGGGCTGTCCCATGATCCAACAGCCAAAATGCTGATCAGTTATGTTAACGAGGGAAAAACTAGAAGATTTTGGCTCGAGGAAGATTTGCTTTATGCCCGAGGACACCGTCTCTATGTGCCACATTTTGGGGACTTACGCAAGGAGATCATGAAGGAGTGTCATGACTCCAAGTGGGCTGGCCATCCAGGAATGACCCGGACGATGGCACTTATCGGCGAGCACTACTACTGGCCACGCATGGGCGAAGATGTTGAAGCCTATGTGCGGACTTGTCTTGTATGCCAACAGGACAAAATCGAGATGAAGAAGCCTGCGGGATTGTTGCAACCTTTGCCCATTCCCGAGAGACCATGGGAGAGTGTTTCCATGGATTTTATTGTCGGTTTGCCCAATGTTAATGGACTGTCAAACATCATGGTAGTTGTTGACAGATTTTCAAAGTATGCTGTCTTTATTCCAGCATCCAAGGTGTGTCCAGCCGATGAAGCGGCTCGTCTTTTCCTAAAACACGTGGTGAAGTACTTTGGAGTGCCAAAGACGATCATTAGTGACCGGGACACACGGTTCACAGGGAGGTTTTGGACGGAGTTGTTCAAGCTTTTGGGATCAAGTTTGAACTTTTCTACAAGCGTCCACCCACAGACCGACGGGCAAACCGAGCGAGTGAATGCTTTACTGGAGATCTATTTGAGGCACTATGTAAGTGCCACCCAACACGACTGGCCGAAGCTGTTAGATGTGGCCCAGTTTTCTTACAACTTGCAACGGAGTGAGGCGACAAACCAAACTCCTTTTGAGATCGTGAATGGACAACAACCGGTTACACCCAGCACGATTGTTTCCAAGTATCAGGGGCCTAATCCAGCAGCACACAAGTTTGCCAAGGAGTGGCAAGAACATCACGACTTAGCCCGAGCTTGTTTACACAAGGCGGGGAAACGGACCAAGAAGTGGGCGGATACAAAGCGGAGGGACGTGAATTTCCAGGTTGGTGATTTAGTCCTTGCCAAATTGACCGGGATCTTGCGCAATCCAACCGTACACAAAGGGCTTGTGCGAAGATACGAAGGTCCTTTCAAAGTCGTGAAACGAGTAGGCACCATGGCCTACAGGATCGAGTTGCCTCCAACCATTCGAGCTCATCCCGTGTTCCACGTAAGTTTACTAAAACCTTACTATCAAGATGAGCTAGATCCGGATCGAGGCAAGTCACACCGAGCGCCAGTCGGAGTGAAGGTCTCCTACGACAATGAGGTACGAGAAATCCAAGTAGAGAGGGTCATTCGTAGACCAGGCCATAGACCGAGGCACGAGTACTTTGTTCTTTGGAAAGGACTTCCCGACACTGAAGGTAGTTGGGAACATGCCGAGGCACTGTGGCAATT
Source organism: Abelmoschus esculentus (assembly GCA_035048815.1). Taxonomy (NCBI): domain Eukaryota; kingdom Viridiplantae; phylum Streptophyta; class Magnoliopsida; order Malvales; family Malvaceae; genus Abelmoschus; species Abelmoschus esculentus. The sequence goes on from JAUCBN010000050.1 coordinate 6,116,153, forward strand.
CAAGAACCAAGTGGAGCAGTACCATTCTAGTCGAGTGACGAGGGCGTCACTAGATCCAGTGGGGGAGAATGTCACGGACCGCACCAAAGGGCCCGAGACAAGCACCAATCAGGTTGCCACAAAAGCACTCCAAAGCATTCTGGGCATCTCAGCACCAACCCAACCACCCATTGGAGCCCAAATCTGGAATGGCCCAACACTTGGTAAAGAAGGCTTATCCATCCACCCATGTGAACACACCATGTGAACATGGGAAATACTTTCCTTACTCAAATAGGAATATTCTAGGAATTGTACTTTTGGATAGGATAGGATTGAATCTGGACCCTTGATGTAAATCATTTACAACCGTTGGATGTACAGGGCTTCAAGTATAAATAGAGGCCTTGCCCACCTTATTTGTCACTCACTTCTTCATTGAGAAATACAAGAGTATTCACTCAAACACTCTCTAGCCTTTGCCATTTCTCTTCCTTTCAATTGTTCTTTGGTTTCCGCAAGGTTCTTAGCATTCAGGCTTTGAACGGTTTAGGCTTACTTAGGCGGTTTACTGAGAAAAACGCGTCTAAGGCCGCACGCCCCGAGTAGTGAAACTCTACGGACGTGACACTTACCTTAGCAAGGCATTGGGTCCTAAGGAGGCAGATTTATCTATATATGAAAAGGAATATATTGCCATTCTAATGGCTGTAACAAAATGGAGGCATTACTTAGAGGGTAATCAGTTTGTGATTAAAACTGACCATGAACCTCTAAAGTACCTCTTAGATCAGAAAATTACCACTACGGTGCAAAAGAAGGGGCTGACCAAATTGTTGGGGCTGAACTATATTATTCAATATAGGAAAGGAAGGCACAATGTGGTTGCGGATGCCCTATCGAGGCAACATGAAGCTGAAGCAGAGGTAATGCATATGACTACTACTATGATTGTTCCAAATTGGGTACAAGAGATTGAGAAGAGCTATGAGGGAGATGCTAAAGCCAAGGAAATGATTACTGCTCTGTCAGTAAATGAAGATGCTGAAACAGATTGGAAATATAGCAAAGGGGTGCTAAGGTACCAAGGTAGGGTGTATGTTGGAAGTACAGGAAACCTAAGGGTACAACTGCTACAAATCCTACATGATTCTTCTATCGGGGGCCATTCGGGAACTCAAGCCACCTACCAAAGGATTAAACCCTACTTCTACTGGAAGGGTTTAAAAGGTCAAGTAAAAAAGTACATTCAAGGCTGTGAGGTGTGTCAAAGGACAAAGGGAGAACATATTGCACCCCCAGGATTATTGCAACCCCTGTCAATTCCCAAGCAAGCCTGGGAATTCATCACCATGGACTTTGTGGAGGGGTTACCACAGTCTGGGAAGCATAACTGCATCTTGGTTGTGATAGACAAGTATACCAAGTATGCACATTTCATGGCTGTGTCTCATTCTTACACAGTCATGGACATTGCTAGGCTCTACATGGATCAGATTTATAAGCTTCATGGGAACCCTAAACTAGCCTTATCAGACAGGGACAAGACCTTCATTAGCCTGTTTTGGAGGGAGTTACTAAAACAAACAGGAACTACAACTATCTTTAGCACAGCTTATCATCCTGAAACGGATGGACAGACTGAAAGGCTTAACCAATGCTTTGAACAGTACTTAAGGAGCATGTGTTTTATGAAGCCAAATTCTTGGGCAAAGTGGTTATCCTTAGCTGAATGGTGGTATAATACTAACTACCATACAACATTAGGAATAACACCCTTTGAGGCCCTTTATGGATACCAGCCAGCTAGCCTAAAGTGGGATCCTAATACTACTGTCAGCAGTGTACAGGAGGAAATGCAAAACAGAGAACAAATACAAAAGGCCCTTAAGGAACACTTAGAGAAGGCACAATCAAGGATGAAACAGTATGCAGACAAGCACAGAACAGAAAGAAAATTTCAAGTTGGTGATTGGGTATACCTGAAATTGCAGCCGTATAGACAGACTTCCATAGCAGTGAGGAAAAACCTGAAATTAGCTGCACGTTACTATGGTCCGTACCCAGTTATACAACGAATTGGAGAAGTTGCTTACAAACTGAAATTACCTGACTCGGCAAAAATCCACCATGTGTTCCATGTGAGTCTCTGCTTAAGAAGAGAGTTGGTGAAGGGGCAGTGACATCCTTGAACCCACCAGATGTTGAGGGTGATGGACAATTGAAAATTTACCCAGAAGTAGTGTTGGATAAAAGAATAGTGAAGAGACAGAATCAAGCTGTGACTCAACTGCTCGTGCAGTGGACAAGTATGGGAAGGGAGAACGCGACGTGGGAAGACTATAGTGTATTGAAGACACTATTTCCAGACTTCGATCCTTGGGGACAAGAATCGAGTAAGGGAGGAGGAGTTGTCATGACCCTTCAGGAGGAAATTAAAATTGGGGAGAAATTTGGGAAAATTGGGGGAAAAATCAATCGGAGAGATAAGGGTTTTGAATTGAAATCAGAATTGGGGAAAATTGAAGAGCTGAAGGAAGAGGAGAAAACGGCAACGTTTCACAAGAGCCCAAAGATGCAGGCACATGCTTCATTAAAACAGCACGTGAGCAATGTGAAGAGAGAACCGGTTGCAGGAAAATAAAATAGAATAGATGTAGAGAATGCCTAAATCCTGGGACGTTGGCCAGCTGTCCATTCTGTTGGAAGGATGTACAGACTATTAGAATGTTTTCTGTCATTTTGGAAGTTTTTATGCTTGAATTGAATATGAATATTTTCTCTTCTTAAACCTAAACTCTTCTTTTCTATAATCTTTCTTGATTCTTTATACTTAGATCACTACATAATATTTATCCAATTATCTCGAATTTTACAAAACTTGATATTCAGCCGCCACAGACCCTTCAAAGATTTACAAAAAGAAACCAAGACTTAAAAATGGGAAGAAAATTTTGGAAGCAAGATCCCAGGGGGAATCAATCATTTCTTAATCTACCTCCTCGGCGCAGGCAGCTAAAAATCCATTTGTATCATCTCGACCAAAGTGAAATGGTTTGAAATATATCATTTAGATATATTGTGCATGTAGAGAAATAAGGGATTGAAAAAAAAAGGGTACTAACTTGTTTGAAATTTGTATGACTGATCTTCATCATCAAATTACACTGATTTTTTAAACACAACATTAAAAAATAATACCTAACAGTCGCACCTTTATTTCTTTAATAATTTAACCTTTAATATTTCATTTTAAGAAAAATAATTCATTTGTAAATGAAAATTATTAGTTAAATAACAATAAATAATTTTAAATGATAGAATAAACTTATATAACAATACTCATTGACATGACAATATCATATAAACGTGTTTAACTTAAAAACATTACATGAGTAAAAAATAATTTTATGAAATTATATAAAACATATTTTTCTTTCTTTTAACTTGTCATTCTATAATAAGTCATTGTCAGATTTTTAAGGATTTTCATCCATATATAAACTATTTTGACTCAAAATTAAATATTTTTTTAGTAAAAAAAGACTAAAATAATTATCTAGTCTAACATTGAGGATATATTTTTTTTAATTTTATACCTTTTCTAAATCGAACCTGAAAATGTTGGAATGTACGAGTCTAGAAATCCCAACACAATAGAATACATAACATTACACAACAGTACGCAGTGGTCTCTTTTTCATTATAGGAAAAAATACTAGTCCTGCTTTCCTCAAATGTCAGCTACCTGACGGCCGGAGTCTTCTCACATCTTACCTGATACTATACTTCTACCCTTAGCTTCTGTCCCCATAAAAATGAAAAAGAAGGGTGAAAGTGAAACTCACTAGGAATTCCCCTCTTCTCAATAATCAGGGGGAAATGGGTAACGCGACAAAAGCTAACTAAATATAGGAAAGCAAATTCCAAGTTTCAGTCACGCATTAATAGCTGCAACCTTATCAGACAAGGCATCCATTGTCTCATGGTCGGCTTCAGTGATTGATTCCTCCTGCAGAAGCAGAATAAATATGGGCATGAAAAAGATATATACACAAGGTTTACTAGGTTCCACAATGGAAAAATGTGGCAAGACATAAGAGAGAAGAGTTTACCGTTGATTCATTTTTCTCTTTCACAACAACGCATTTAGAGGCGCTAATGCTAGCGCTCTTCAATAGGCTACGAGCACTACCGTTTCCTTCGGTAGGCACATTTTCCCCTGCTGCAACTGTGTTTTCCGAGCCATCTGAGAACCGAGACTTTGAAGTTGTATCATTACTTTCAACAACATTCTCATCCTTGGGAGCAGGAACTCGTTCTCTGAAAAGAAGATAACACATATAAATAAAATAGAGGTTTTTCTACCAATCATAAGTGCAGTGGTAGCTCCAGGCTTTTATGCTAAAAAAGGCACAAAACTAATATGATTCCTAAAGTTTATGGAGCATACCGAGGCAAAGAAGCATGCTGTCTCTGAAGTGGAGGAGTACTTCTTTCGCCTTTCCCATAGTGTTCCTCCAGATGTGCAAATTGTCGCTTGAATCGATCAACACCACTATTAAATTGAAAAAGAAAAGGTTAATTGTGATGCTTGCACCAAATGTTTTCAAATAGATTTTCTAGATCTTTTTGTCTTAACCTTTGATTTCACTTTAGTAGAGCAAATATATTGTGTTCATGGATCACGTATTTTGTGTTTGGTTAGCATTTGATTAGTGTGTCAAACTAACCAATTAAAAACGTTGGACCATTGAACCAGATTAGCGTAAACATGTGTTTATTTTTAATCTTTTTACATTTAAAAGATCATTTTACTACCGGCTGGTTGAACCAATTAAACCAAAAATACCAGCACAACTGATTTGTACACTAATTAGTTTGAAAATTATTGGGTAATACTAACTTTTTCCATAAAACTTCCTCTAACGCTGAAAGTTCCTTCATAAACATGTTATAGCTTATGCTTGTCTAACTATAAAATTCCTTCACAGGTCAAGTGTTGACATAACTAAACCAACACAAGGAACATTCTCCCCTAAGGGGAAAAAAAGTTTAAAAAGTTCCATTTCAGAGACGGTGGAGAAAATAAATAACTTTCAATTATCCAAGAGACTGACAGCCTTTAGACGAATTCTGAAGTTATAGAATGATGAGTGGTTTCTAACCTTGGGTACATGAAGCTGGTTTGCTCCCCACCCCGAAGATACTCTTGTAGCATCTGTGGATGATACTCTAATATCTGTTCACTCGAAGTAAGAAGTTGATTAAGCTCAATAGATAAAACTCACATAAATACCAAAGCCACGCATGACGAGTACCTCTCGATAAATCAGCTCCCTGACATCATCTTTTGCTAGTTTCCTTCTCTCAAACTCAAATTCTAGTTTTGAAATAGGTTGGGTGGTTGGTTCACGATCAACATTTGCCAATCCGTAAAAATATGGATCAGCTAATGCCTGCAAGCATAGTGCATAAGCATTAAGGATATCCGAAGCTTGTTTGATGCCAATGGAAAGAGGAATTATCATATTTTTGATGAAGTGAAGCCAACAGAACTTTAGATCAAAGAAGTAGCATTCAAGATCGTCACTTAATTTAATTTTATAGGATTTATACTTTTAATCCTTTCTGAATACACACAAAATCAGTTTTTTTTGGGGGGGGGATTAAATCTAGCAGATTGCAATCTTACTTCTTCAGCTGTAGGGCGTTCTTTTGGATCAAATGCAAGTAGGCGCTGAAGTAAGCGAAGAGCCAGGGGATCCACATTGGGGAACTTTTGTGAGAAAGGAACAGGTTGCTTTCTACGCATGCTACTAAGGTACCTCCTTGCCTTTTCATTCCGAATCTGCCAGGTCATGATAAATTAAGTATCAATGAGTTAGTAATTAATCTCCAGAACCTCATAGACTATGATACAGCCAGAAAAGAGTGTCAAATGCAAAATACAGATGAATATTAAAAAAATAAAATAATCAACCTTTGATATGGATTCAGCAGAAGGTGTACCAAGCAGATCAGTCATGAGATCCAATTGGTGCACCACATTTTTCCCAGGAAAGAGTGGTTTTCCTATAAGCATCTCAGCAAATATGCATCCTATGCTCCAAATATCAATTGCAGGAGTGTACTGCAGAAGGATGAAAGACTCAGAAATTCCAATCATAGCCTAATAAAACATATTTTATATGAATACCATACATCAAAAGGGAAATGAAATTTCAGATATCATGTCTAAAAGATATAATTATAAGTAATGATTCACCCCTTCCTCACCAAGACTCACAACAACAGAAATGGTAAAGACAATTGATATGTGCGCTAATAACAACAGTGGGTAAATATTCATGACAACAGACATGACACAAAAGCTAGATCCATGCATACTCTGGAAGTAAAGGCACAAACGTTCTGTATCTTTAGCTTCTAGGTTAGGTGCTAAAGTATTTGATTCCATTGCTTACCTGAGTGCAATAAGTAATTAAGTATAGGGGGGGTTGGGTATCTAGGTAAAGTGATAAAGTTCAGGATCTTTTTGGTTATTTTACCTTAAACTAATTTTCAAGAACTCTACTCGAGAGATAACATCAAATTGTGCATGGTGAATAGGTATGTAGGTGCACAATGTAAGTTAAAGGAAAATCCTTATCCATCAGAAAGTAGAAGGCAGCATCCTAATGTGGTTTTGACTTTCTTTAAATCAAAGTTCAAAATAAAAAGATAGAAGGGGGAGGACCAGTAGGATAAAAACATTCAAGAGAAAAAATCTATATTTAATGTCTAGGTAATCAAACAGGAACATCTATGTCTATGATTGGAGCCATCTGCTCTCAACAACTGAAAACAAAAAACCTAGCATATAGAAGATCATCAGAACTTACTTTGGAGAAAAAAGATCCACAGAGTTCAGGAGCTCGATACCAACGTGTTGCTACATAGTCCTTAACAGATTAAACAAGTTTAATTTAGCATAAAAGTTTTAGAGGCTTACCCTGTATAACATGGAAAATAAAACTTAAAAGCAAAATTTAAGCCTTTTGATAAATACAATGGAAGGATGAATGCAGAAGCTTAAAGAATAAGTCATGACAGGAACAACATACAGTCCAAAATATTGCTGATGGAGCATCATTAAACGATACTCGTGCAAGCCCAAAATCGCATATCTTCAATTTACAATCAGCATTAGCAAGGATGTTCTTGGGTTTTAAATCTCGATGGAATACATTTGCTGCAGGAAATTTTTTTACAATAAAAGTCAATGAAAAATCCAAGGTGTGGGGGTAGGGAAGCATACCGAGAAAAACAGACCTGCATGTATATACTTCAGACTGCGAAGAAGCTGGTATAAGAAAAACTGATGATGCTCAGGAGTTAAATCATCATTGGCCCTGATTACTTGATGAAGATCAGATTCCATCAACTCAAAAATTACATAAATATCTCTAAATTCTCGTCGCGATGGAGGGAGCATAATATGTTTTATCTGTACAACATCTGGATGACGAAGAAGCCGTAGCAGCTTGACTTCTCTCAAAATCCGTGTGGCATCAGAGACATGCTCAAATACATCGTTAATCTTCTTTATTGCAACCTTTTCACCAGTGTGGGTGTCAATTGCAGAAGCAACAACCCCATAACTTCCTTTTCCAATGACCTCCTGAACTTGATATCGGTTTGCATCTCCGTACTCGGTGAAAAATTCTTTCTCGAGTGCACCCTGTATAGCATCGTTGTTTAAAACATCAAAACTCACATTTGGGGAGGGCAGAAGCCAAGACAGAAGGGGACCGGATATGCAGGTGCTGAAAACAAATATTTATACTTGTATTCTACTATCATTGGTACTACTATAAAACCACACACAAAAAAAAGGCTTAAAAGTGCATGCTAGCTAAGATGGGAAAAAAAAACTACCTAAATACGATCAATAGAAACTCTAGGACACAAATGCAGCCTCTCAACAACAAATTCTATTAGGCTTCCAAAATAACAGGAAATGTGTTCTCTTCATACCTCTCACTTCTCAGCAGCTGCTATAAATAGATATAAGCGTATACATAATATTAAAAGGGATATTTCCCCTTACTTTCCCATCTGAAACAAAGTTCAGCTTTGACTAGCAGATTGACAACCTAGACACAATAATGGACTTGATTTCCAGATTTTAGAATAATAGAACAGTGCTTGCCTGCTAAAAGTATAAAGGGAATCCTAGCAACTTTGAGAAAAATAGAGTATGAAAAAATAAAGTAAATACAGAGAGTTATTTAGCTACAAATTCCAACATAGATGGAAAAGGGAATAACGGATCATTTAGCAAGAAGTTCTGCAAATAAATAAATAATCAACGACATTTGTGATCCTTTAGTACTAGATTAGCAAGAAAAATAATATTCTAAATTTTGACTCATCTTAATGCAGTAACAAAAGAAAATATACAATAAGATCGCAGCATCCATAGAACATCATTCAATCAAATGAATCTATGTTTATACATCAATTAAAAGCATCTTCAAATAAAATACTCCGATCTTTTTTATTAAGAAAAACAAAACAAATCAAAGTTTTTGAGCAGGCAAATCTGGTCTATTCTAAAGCAATCCGATACGATCCATTACAGAGCACGCAACACACTGATTTAGCTCCTTAAATGAAAAATCTCCGCATAATTTCCAGTTTCACATTAACAAAAATCTCTCCACAACGAAAGCAGGTGAGATCTGGAAAACTGAAAAGTACCTTTTTGTGAGAATCCATGGAAGAAGTAACGAAGCTATGACGCTTGGGAACTTTGACGAGCCTCAAGGAAGAGAAATCGAAATCTTGAACTACAAGATCGGTTGCCGTTGTTTCTTGTGAGTGTTGTTTTTGAGTGAGGGTTAGAGTAGAGGACGAGTTGCTGTCATTGTGATCGGTGATAACGGTACTCTGATGATTCGTAGAAGAAGAAATTAAATTGCGACGTTGAAACCAGCGACGAACACCGTCCACGAGAGTTCCACTTCCCCCCATATACTCTTATTTTACTTGGATTCGCAGCCAACCAAGTCCAGCATTTCCCGTTTCCTATTTTGTTCTTCCCTTTCTCTTCTATTTATCATCCCTTAGACCCCAAAATAAATTAATATTTTTTTTGTTAACCTATGGTTTAACTTTAAAATTATTTATCTCTTTTTCTTTTACAACTTTTTTATATTAATAAGTTGGGATCTTTAATTTATGATTACAGTTTATTATTACTCTGACGTTGGTTTATACAGGGTTTATTGATAAATTTTATATATACTTTTATGGTTTTTGGATAAAATAAAATTATATTTATCTAAAAAAAATTACATGGCTTAATTCAAGGTATTTTCTATATAATTTATTATGTTAAATTATTTATAATTTTTAACCTTTAAAATATGAAAATTTTATTTGGATATTGCACCAAGTTTTTTTTGTTAATTATTTTATTCTCATAGATTTAAAGTTGAATTTGATTAAAAATAATATAAAATACACTAAAGATAAGGTTAATAAGATCCGACTTTAAACAATATAAAATTTTAATCCTTCATCTTTAATGTATTTTTTTATTGCTCGTAATCGAATCTTTTAAATCATACTTTAGATTTATTATAACGATTACAATATTATGAAAATAAAATAGCAAGTGTCATATATTAAAAAGAGGAAAAAGAGAAAAACTTGGTACAATATCCAAGTAAAAATTCCTTTAAAATATACTTAAAAGTATATTCATACTCATGATTTCTTAAATGTTATAATATTAATATATTGATAGAACTAGTATTTATTAACCGTATGTATTCTATATCATATTTAAAATTAAGATTCAATACTTAACAATTATAATTTTTTTTGAAGTTTATGTATCAGTTTATAATGTGAAAATATGATGGCAACTTGTTTGATTAATCCTATAATATTTCCCTCTTATCTTTGTGGTGGCGGTGAGATTCAAATATTAAAATGACAAATATTTTGTGAATAAATACTCACGAGATTAATTAAAACAGTTTTGTAGCAAATTAATTAATTGAAATTTAATGTTATGAATTTCAATAAATAAAGAACCAAAGGCCTAGAGATTAAATTAAATGTTCCTTCCCCTATCTTCAAATATTATCATATATAATGAATTTGTTTTCTCCCATATCTCTGGCATTTTTATTAAATTTTTTAGTAAAAATATTAAATAATATATTGACAATTTTCTCTAAAAATACAGTTTTTCTTGGCTTCAAATAGGTGACCTAACGAAGCAGACGTGGAGACTTCCCATTGCTTGGTGGGGTTTGCATACACGGACACGGTCACAGCTAATTGCCAGTTTGCACATACTAAGGGTAACGATAGCGCTAGTCCTTAAACTTCGACTTTTATATTAATTTTGTCAATATATTTTTTAATCGGTTATTACAATAGTTACAGTAGTTTCTATTTTAAAATATAATTTTAATTATTAAAAATTGATCGTTTAATTATTATGATATAATATTGGTATATAAACTCATAATTTTTTAAAATAATTATTATCTTTTTAATCATAGATAATATGAATCATACAATTTTATCAATAATTTTTAAAATATTTTAATTTAGATAATAAAATTTATTTGAGGTTTAAATAGAATCACAGATCATTGAAACATTGACATCGTTGTAATAAAATATTTTTTTTTCAAAAGTTATAAATTTCTTTTATTTAGACATTAAAATTTATTTGATGTTCTAATACTCTACTCTTTGATGAGGACCTTTCAACGAAATTAGTTTCTATGTTATATATATATATATATATATTTTCCTCTCAAATTAGGATTCCGATGAAATCACATATTTTTCCTAAAAATGTACTTATTCTATCAATAATAAAGACTCCGGACACTGATGGTTCCTCGTTGTGTACTCCTACAAGCCAAGCTAACAAATAACAATATGGAGTGAAAGCGAGTTGGGGAAGGTGTCAGCATTTTGTGTGGTTGCAAATAAGGACAGGACACGACTGCACGTTTCCCTCATGACGCCGAAAGTGAATTCCGTAGACTCTTCAAAGAACCATTGCAATGATTAGCAGTAGACATGAGGGATAAAGTTAAGGCTAAACTAGGGTAGGTACCATTAAATTATAGTTGATGATTTATTTTTATCATTAAATTTTTTTATTGATTTAAATATGTTATTGAATATTGTTTTAATTTCATTTAATAGAATAATAATATGAACAACGAGGGATGATTTGAATGTTATAGCGAAATAATATTATTTTTTGTTGCGTTATTTTAAAGTCTAAAATGATATAATTTTAATAATAAAAATTAAAAATATTAAAAAAATCTTTAAAGACCCTTTAATATTGTCGCGACCATTTTAAAACCGAAACGTGTGAAAAATAGCCCGACGAATGAATTTAAAAAAAAAAAATTTTATTGCTTTTAGTCGTGAATTGTGAAAATAGGGGGATTGTTAAAAACATTTAATTTGAATTTTAAAATTGATTTGGAGTCGCCACCGACCACTTTGGTAGGCCAGACACCATAAAACAAACCAGAGATTCTTTTTTTAAAATATTTTGGGTTCGGGAGTCGGTTACGCGTAAGGACGACCCGTATGAGCGTCCGAGATCGGTACCTTATTAATTACACGTGGCATTTTGACATTTCGAATAATAACATTAATTTAATCCGTCATTGTCAAATAACTATCGCTCGAATAAGAATATCCTTTTGGGTAAGAAGGTATATTTCTTTTAAATACGAGCTTTGAAAAAGACGTCCTAGAATAGGAAATCTTAACTCGTATTTAAAGAAATATAAATTCTGGCCCAAAAGGTTTTAAATGCATGATCGGTTTATTATCTGATTCATTTTAAGTTCTAACCTAAAAAGGCTCCATTGATTAAATGTTTAAACCCTATTAAATTATTAATTTCACCGGGTGTATTATGATAACATCCGAATGCACGGATACTACCATTTTGACACCAAACAAAATTAATAATACTATTAGTCTTTCTAGTTTTGCCTAATTAATTTTATTAAATTCTAACCCTAAATTATTTACCATTTTCTATGTTTCGATGACGCGCCGAATACGATACCAAAGTACACTATTGGCCAACATAATGTTATTTCAAAACACTGACCACTTAGTGTATCCGAGATATATGATTAGAACGTCATCGTTACTATAATTTTCTCCCTAATAAAGTTATTTAATTAAAGTGACTAATCCTAAAAGGCTCTAATTTATTTAATCTACGTGAAAGTTAAATGTAACCCTAAACAGATATACTATATGCTTTTAAAACTTGCAAACAAAATAAATAAACAAATTAAATAAAGCAATTAAAACAATAAAGATGACAAAAGAGCTAAGTTACTTTTATTAAAGAGATATAGGAGCTCAAATATAAACATCGGGAATTAACATAAAGGGAGTTACATCGAGAATTGACAAACATTCCATTTTAGGGGTTGATCTAGACTTAATTTTGATCCATTTAAATTAATCCTAAGCTTAGAAAATTTAATTAAATCCAATTAAGTATCTAATTAAATTAAATCTAAGTTTAAAATTAAATTAATCCTAATTAACATCTAAATTGATGAAATTTTGGATTAACGGTTCGAATTGGGTCCAATTTAGGGGTTAAATTGAGTGTAAAATAAAGTTTTAGACATTAATTAAGGGAAATGGTGACTAAAATGAATTACGCCTCAAAATTCGAGGGACTGCGGGAGTAATTTTCCACTTTACCGTCAATACACGCGGATCCGGGTTAACCCGGACCAAACACGCGGATCTCCCTTATGCGAAACGACGCCGTTTCGTGAGTGAATCACTACCCAAGATTCGAGTTGACTCGGCCATTTGACACCATCCTTAACTCGGTCCGACTCACCCATTCCTAAACTCTCTCAACACTAACACCTAAAAACCCAGAAAACTACACTAAAACGGATCAAACTCCTTGGTTTCTTTGAATATTCATATGTGTTCTTCATGTTCATGAAGAACACGAAGAACACAGCCATCAACCACCGTACAGCCCACCGTCAGATCCGCATCATCGCCGCACTCCGACGACTCCAGGTGTTTTCCGGCCGCCGTCCCGGACCTCCGACCACCGCCGATCTTCATCGTTTTTACTCCGGTAACCGTTTCCGGTACCGACGAACTCGCCGGAAACCTTAAAAACACCTAAAAACACCTTATAGAGTCGAATCTGATGATACTTCGATGGGCATTCCGGCGAGCCTCCTTCCTTCTCCAATTGCCTCTTTTCTATTCGATCATCCCCCCTTGTCTGCCTCTTCGTTTCTTTTCTTTTCTTTTTTTTTAAATTCAAATTAAAACTCCCCTTAAAACTGCTCTGTAACTCCCCCTCAGGTAACCGAAAACCAACTTCTCCCTTATCTTTTTCTTTTTCATTTTTTAAAATTATTTATTCCTTATTATCTTTATTGTTTATTTTTATTATTTATATATTTTATTTATTTATTTAAGTCCAAGCTTGGACAAAATTCATGCTCTACAGCTGCCCCTCTTTGCTCAATGCTATGGAGCAGGAGACGAGCAAAGACTGAAAAGACATGAATTTTGTTTAAGCTTGTTGACCTTTGTTATTCTAACAAAGCTTGAAGCTGTTCTTCTTATTATGAAATTCTTCAAGCAAGATACCTGTTGTCGGACTTGAGGTTGTTCTTCTTATTATGAAATTCCTCGTATCCCGTGAAACCTGGAGCTGTTCTTCTTATTATGAAATTCTCCATGGACTGAAGCTGTTCTTCTTATTTTGAATTTCTTCAGACAAAAAGATGATGAATCCGAAGCTGTTCTTCTTATTATGTATCCCATCCAATTTGGAGTTGTTCTTCTTATTATGAAATTCTCCATGACCTGAAGCTGTTCTTCTTATTATGAATTTCTTCAGACAAAAGGTGATGAAACCCGAGACTGTTCTTCTCATTATGAATTTCCTCGTATTTCATAAAGTTTGGAGCTGTTCTTCTTATTATGAAATTCTCCATAACCTGAAGCTGTTCTTCTTATTATGAATTTCTTCAGACAAAGGTGATAAAACCCGAGGCTGTTCTTCTCATTATGAATTTCCTCGTATTTCATAAAATTTGGAGTTGTTATTCTTATTATGAAATTCTCCAAAGTTTGAAGCTGTTCTTCTTATTATGAATTTCTTCAAACTTATCAAATGATGGAAACTGAGGTTGTTCTTCTTATTACGAAATACCTCATATTCCATGAAAGCTTGAATTGTTGTTGTTTGATTGTTTTTATTGAATCATTTCTCGTAGGTTTCTGAATCCTGTTCAAATAGAAATATGATGCTTTATTAGTATGATCCTAATGCAAATATTTCTATTATGATGCATGAGTATGCCTAGACAAGCAGATATTATCAGTCAATTGTCATTTTGATGATCACGATCGACTCTTTCCTCTTTTCTCTGCAATCTTGATGATGTCTTGATTCTTCATCTCATATAAAGGGGCAACCCTTGATGACAATCTCTCTCACAAAGTTGTTTTTGAAGCGCCTTTTCAGGTTTTCACTTCAAATTATTTTTTTCTCAAAGCGCCCTTTCAGGTTTTCACTTTGATTTTTTTATTCTTTCTTTTATTTTCTTTTTTCGATTTTTCGATTTTTCTTTTTTCTCTTCTTTTCTCTTTTTTTTTTGAATTGGTCTTGACACTGATTTCAGTCACTGTTTGAAAACTTCCTTCTGTTGTGTTCCTTGTTTTAGGATTCTGTTTGACCGTCTGAACATATTCACCTTTTATTCTATTATCCTGATCTGGAAAAGCAAATATTACCTATAACTTTTAAAACAAAATAATGACAAAAGATTTTCATATTTGTTAATTTACATGAGTTCACTTGCACGATGCTTTGGATAAAAAGAAAAGCTCCGGAGAAAAAAATAAATATGTACTGAAGCATTTTGTATGTTTATAATAAGTATTGAATTTTTAAAATAGTCATGGCAAACCAAAAGAAAGAGAATCAAGAAACAAATGCAAATTCTCAAGTGCCTATTACATGTGATCATCGGGACCTTTTCCCGAGATATAGATTTAAAGTAGATCTGTTTGTCTAACAGTTCTTCAAGTGAGGATCCAACTTTGCAAACATGAAGCCCCTTTCTGAACTACTGGATAACCGAGAGGTATAAATTGCCGGATGCCTACTGTTATGCATTTGAGCCGCCATTTTTGGTTTTCGACCCAAATCCTCCTTTGGTATCGAGACGCCCTTTGCGGGTTTTCATCTCAACCCCTCCTTTATTTTTATCATTTTTTATGAAACGTCGTTTCGGGTTTTCGCTTCATTTTCACTTTTTATTTTCTCTTTTTATTTTCTCTCTTTTTATTCGTCAGGCGTAATATTTCTTAATTGAATCGGAATTCACAGGCTTGTGTAATTCTTTTCCATCCATTTCAGTCAAGATCATTGCACCTTCGGAAAAGGCCTTTTTGACAACATATGGCCTTTCCCAATTCGGCATCCATTTCCCACGAAAATCACGATGAATCGGCAAGATCTTTTTAAGCACTAGATCACCCTCTCGGAATTCTCGCGGTCGCACTTTCTTATCATAAGCTCGAATCATCCGCTTTTGATACATTTGGCTATGGCAAATAGCTTTCAACCGCTTTTCTTCAATCAAATTCAACTGATCAAAATGAATATGTACCCATTCTGCGTCATCTAGTTTCACTTCTGATAAAACCCGAAGAGACAGAATTTCAACTTCAAGTGGTAACACTGCTTCAGTCCCATACACTAGAGAATAGGGTGTTGCCCCAGTAGAAGTTCGCATTGAAGTACGGTATGCAAACAAAGCAAAAGGAAGTCTTTCATGCCAATCTTTGTACGTTTCTGTCATCTTCGATATGATCTTCTTGATGTTTTTGTTAGCTGCCTCAACCGCTCTATTCATCTTCGGTCGGTATGCCACAGAGTTGTGATGAATTATCTTGAATTGCTCACAAGTTTCTGCAATCACTTTGTTGTTGAAGTTAGTAGCATTATCTGTGATGATTCGTTCTGGTAGACCATATCGATAAATGATCTCTTTCTTCAAAAATTTGCACACAGTTGTCCTCGTAATGTTAACATAAGAAGCAGCTTCTATCCATTTGGTGAAATAATCAATAGCCACTAAGATGAAACGATGCCCATTCGAAGCTTTCGGGTGAATCTGCCCAATTACATCCATTCCCCATACAGCAAAAGGCCACGGTGAATTCATAGTGTGTAACGGTACCGGTGGAGAGTTGATCTTATCTGCATAAATCTGACATTTATGACATTTCTTGGCGTACCCTATGCAATCTCCTTCCATAGTAGACCAATAGTATCCGTATCTCATTATTTTTCGTGCCATCGAGAAACCGTTGGCGTGCGTACCACATATCCCCTCATGCACTTCCTCAAGGATACTTCTAGCTTCACGAGCATTGACACATCTGAGTAACATGTAATCTCTGCTTTTCTTGTATAAGACGTCACCATCTAACACATATCCGACAGCCATTCTTCTGATTGTTCTTTTATCATTATCATTCACTTCAAATGGATAAGTTTGGAACTTGATGTATTGCAGAATATCAAAATACCAAGAATTACCATCCTCTTCCTCTATGCCGCAGCAATGAGCGTACGTTTCGTAACTTTGCATTCGGATCAACATCATATCCTCCGGTCTATTTGCTTGGAATACCGAAGCCAGTGTAGCTAGGGCATCCGCCATCTGGTTGTCTTCTCTGGGGAGGTATGCAAAAGTTACTTCTTCAAACTCTTCAATTAGCTCCAACACCAACTTCCGGTATTCCATCAACTTTGTGTCTTTTGTCTCCCATTCTCCACGTAGTTGATAAATAACTAGGGCTGAATCTCCATACACTTTCAGGGCTTTTATTTTTCTTTCTATTGCAGCCCTCAATCCCATAACACATGCTTCGTACTCCGCCATATTGTTCGTGCACAAAAACTCTAACTTGCTTGTGAGAGGATAATATATACCACCTGGGGAGATCAATACAGCTCCAATTCCACGTCCCAGCGCATTAACTGCTCCATCGAAATACAAACTCCATTTCTTCACCTCATCATCTTCCTCCACACAAATGGTCATCACATCTTCATCAGGAAAATCAAAGTTCAAAGGCTCATAATCTTCTGAAGCTCTACTTGCGAGAAAATCAGCTATATCACTCCCTTTAACTGCTTTCTGGCTTACGTATAAAATATCAAATTCAGACAATAACATTTGCCAACGTGCTAATCTCCCGGTCAATGCTGGTGCTTCCATCAGAAACTTTAATGGATCAAGCTTTGATATCAACCACGTGGTATGGTATAACATGTATTGTCTAAGCCGTCGAGTAACCCAAACAAGCGCACAACACAGCTTCTGGATAAACGGGTACCGTACTTCACATTCGGTAAACTTCTTACTCAAGTAATAAATTGCCCTTTCTTTCTTTCCAGTATCATCATGCTGCCCCAACAAACACCCCATGGAATTCTCGAACACCGTCAAGTAGAGGATCAATGGTCTTTCAGGAACAGGAGTCACCAACACTGGCGCATTTGACAAGTATTGTTTGATCTTGTCCAACGTTTCTTGACATGCATCGTCCCACTCACACGGATTATTCTTTCGCAGCAGTTTAAAGATTGGATCACATCTATCAGTTAACTAAGAAATAAACCGAGAGACATAATTCAACCTTCCAAGGAAATTCTGAATCGCTTTAACCTTATCTGGATCAATTTCGATACCTCGTCTGCTAACCACAAAACCAAGCAGCTTGCCAGATGTAACCCCAAAAGTACACTTAGTAGGGTTAAGTTTCAACTGATACTTTCGTAGCCTCTGAAACAACTTTCTCAAATTTTGAACGTGCCCATTTTCTGTTTGGGATTTGGCGATCATATCGTCTACGTAGACTTCAATTTCTTTATGCATCATATCATGAAATAATGTCACCATAGCCCTCTGGTACGTTGCCCCAGCATTTTTCAACCCGAAAGGCATGACTTTGTAACAAAACGTGCCCCATAGTGTAGTAAAAGTCGTCTTCTCCATATCCTCCGGATTCATTTTGATTTGATTGTAACCCGAAAAACCGTCCATAAAAGAGAACCATGAATGCCCTGATGTGTTATCAACCAGAACATCTATATGAGGTAAAGGAAAGTTATCTTTCGGAAAGTTATCTATATGAGGTACTGGAACTATGTTTGCCACCCATTCTGGATACGCTGCCATCAGTAAGAATCCCGCATCAATCTGTTTCTGAACCTCTTCTTTGATTTTCAAAAGCATCTCTGGTTTCAACCGTCTGAGCTTCTGCTGTACTGGCTTGCATTCTGGTCTAATTGGCAACTTGTGCACCACAATGTCAGTATTCAAACCTGGCATATCTTGGTAGGACCATGCAAAAACATCTTTGAACTCTCGCAACAAATCAATCAAATCTTGCTTTGCCCCAGTTGAGAACGCTGCCCCAATCTTAACTTCTCTTTTCAGTTCTTCAGAACCCAGATTCAGAATCTCTATTTCTTCTTTGTATGGCATGATCTGTTTATCTTCTTTTTCCACCAACCTTAATAATTCTTCGGGAACCTCATAATCCACATTATCTTCACACTCATTAATATTTGTTAGACAAGAGATCTTTTCCAAATCTATTTCGGAATTAGGCACCGAGTCACTCATGTTATCATTGATTGGGAACCTGCGAAGAAAACTTATATATTTGGAAAGGAATAATAAATGAATGAATAAATGAAATAATAAATAATTAAATGAATGAATAAAAGAAAGAAAACGTTTGCCATTTGAGAATTAAAGAAAAAACATCATCGTTTGCAAGTAAAATATGTAAAAGCCCTTTACAGAAAATCCCCTATACTTGCGGGCAGAAGTAATAGGGTAGTTCTTGGCATTACTTTGTTTTAAATACTACAGGTAAATCCTCTGCAGTCCAATTTTTTAGAGTTTCGCCAAGGAGACATGGACGGATTCCTTCCAGAAAATTCGTCCTTGGTCCTTCAGAAATTCCTCCCACCAACAAACCATCGAAAGCATCCCCAAAAATCTCTTGCTCTTGTAGCCTGACAGCTTCTTGACGATTCTTCTCCGCTTGCTCAGTCACATTTACAAATCCATGAGATATAAAGTCGATCTTTGAACTCAATGAGATCGGCTTCTTAGCTGCAGCTTTCCTATACTTCTTCCAAAATGCCTCCATTGAAAAACCTAATCCAGCTCGGCCCTTCTTCATAATCACAGGTCTTGGACGTAAGCTTCCTTGCAATTTCCTTCCTAATCCCTTTCTGGTCTTGGCTCCTTTACCGAGAGTTTGCTTAACAGTCATTTCTGTGCAGTTCGACAATCTTGGACATGGAAACTTCGCGCCTTCAGCAACAAACGCGGCATTGATAAACTCCAACGCCCTGAAAGAACACTCCAACGCATCCTCGCTCGCCTGGATGTACGGCGTATCAGTAGAAACTGAAGCGATAATGTCTTCCTCTGCCCCAACACACAAGAGCTTCCCATCTATCACAAATTTCAACTTCTGATGCAGAGATGACGGCACTGCCCCGGCAGAATGAATCCAAGGTCTTCCAAGCAAACAGTTATAAGTGGGCTTGATATCCATGACAACAAAATCCACATTGTACACAGCTGGCCCAATCAGCAGCGGGACTTCTATCCTGCCCAACACGTCCCTCGTTGTTCCATCAAATGCTCTGACTACGTTCTAATAACTCTTCATATGGGCACTGCTAATTGGTAACCTTTGCAGAGTCACCAACGGTAATACATTCAATGCTGACCCATTATCGATCAGCACCCCCGGTACGACATGACCCTTACAGTGGGTCGTAATGTTTAAAGCTTTAATAGACCCCATTCCACCATCTGGGATCTCATCATCAGCAAATGTTATGTAATTATCGGCAGTAATATGATTAACAATCCGATCCAGCTTGTTCACCGATATATCATTCGGGACGAACGTCTGGTTTAACACCTTCAACAAAGCATTACGGTGTCCTTCGGAACTCAATAACAAATCAAGAATGGAAATTCTTGATGGTTGTCTCCTCAACTGCTCAACAATACTGTACTCACTGTGCTTCAAGAATCTCAGAAACTCATGCGCTTGCTCCTCAGTAACGGGCTCGTTTATTTTCGGCACTGGATCTTCAAAAATCTTCTTCTTCTCAACATTCCTTGTTTTCTCTTCTTCCTTCTCTTGAACAGGCGAATAACATCTTCCACTCCTCGTGAAATGTCCTACCTCGTTCACCGGTTCCTCAGTCTCATCTTCATTCCCAATCACGGGCTCCTCAGGATGTATCTCCTTGGCGGGCTTTGAACTGCTCGGCACTGTTACGCTTGCAGTGTAGTTCCATGGGATCCTCTATGTATCCTTGAACGAAAAAGGTGCAGGAGGAGTAATCACTATGCGAGGGGTAGCCACTGGTTTTACTTCCCCTGATGAACTATCGCCTTTTGGTCGGATTGAAATAATCAACGGCTTATCTGTACTGTATTTTGGCGTGCTTCTTTCAGATGTGCATACATCGATCATTCTTCGCCCTTCGATCTGAACGAAAAATTCCACCTCCTTATTATCCATCATCCCCTGTAACAAACTCCTGAACTCAGAGCAACACTGAATCTCGTGTCCTTGCTCTTGATGAAATTCACAATACAATCCTGCCTCTATCGATCTCTTCAACATTGCTTCCTGACATAAAAGTCCATTATCGAACAATTGTTCAAACACCCATTTTAACGGTGATCTGATCTCCGATACACTCGTCTTTATCTGCTTCATCTGGTCCTCCTCAATCATATTTACACCTCGACCATTATGGTTTGGTAACGGATTCGCGGATATACTGGGTTCATCAAATTTTAACACACCAGTATTGATCAGATTTTGGACTATTCTCTTGAATGCGGTACAATTCTCGATGCTGTGTCCTTGAACATTGGAATGATATACACACTGGGCCCTCAGATCGTACCACGCCGGATATGGAGGCGAAAGTGGTATGATGTGATACGGACGTATCAAGTCCGCATCATATAGTTGAGTATACAGCTCGGCATATGTTATTGGGATAGGTGTAAAGCTTGGTCTCTCCCATTTCGAATCCTTCTTGCTTGAACTCTGTGAGCTACCGGCTCCTGCCCCCGGCTTAGAAATTGTCACATTTCTCGGCGCCGCGTACACAACGGCGTTGTTCACTTCGCTATCCTTCTTCCTGAAATTCCTCTTGGAGCTATCAGGTCCTTCTATCTTTCCACTCTTCATGGCTGCTTCCACAAGCTCTCCCGTAGCAACAATTTGGGAAAAGCTTTGCATCGAAGTATTGGTAAACAAACGATCGTACATCAAACCCTTCAATGTATCAACAAACATATTGGTCATTTCACTTTCAACCAGTGGGGGTTGTACTTGGGAAGCCAAATCCCTCCACCTATGGGCATACTGTCTAAACGTCTCATTCGACTTCTGTCCCATCTGTTGTAACATTACTCTAGTAGGTCCCATTTCTAACACATGCTTGTAATTCTCCAGAAAGGCACGATATAAGTCTTTCCATGTCTTTATATTTGCTCGGCTCAACTGTGTATACCATCGCAACGCCGAACCTGTTAAACTATCTTGGAAGCAATGAATCAACAACTTCTCATCTCTGTTGAAAGCAGACATCTTGCGGCAATACATAGTCATATGAGCATTCGGGCACGTCGTTCCATCATATTTCTCAAAATCTGGCATTTTAAATTTCGGTGGTAAAACTAAGTCAGACACCAACCCTAGATCAAATGTATCAGTATCTAGATCAGTTGCCCCCTGTATCTTCTGTATTTTTGCTTCTAACGCCTTGAAATGATCAGCGTATTTCTTCTCCATGTCTTGACGCACTTTGTCCACCTCGCTCATGAAGTTGAGATCCGGGACCTCTTCAACATTCGGAGTAGTAAAATCAGCAACTTCTACGGGATGACTTGCAGATGCTCCCGTTTGGTCAAATTGAACCTTTATAGGTACCGACTGCACTTCAGGTTGCCCTTTCACATGAGATGCAACATCCGTCTGACCCTCAGCTTCACTTGATCCACCAACCGGTGCTTTGTCCTTCTTTGATTCTTTCGGTCTTATCAAAGCTGTTAACTGACTGATAATATCTGCTTGTGCTTTAGCAATGGTGTCCTTCATTCTATTTTCTATTCCCTCTAGTCGATTCTGAAACTCCACGCGATCATCCTCTAACTTCTTTAATCTTTCTTCCATTGCTGACTTTTTAGCACGTGACCATGTTGAATATGAATGCGGTATGATTGCGATTAAAGTATTCACTGCCACAGAACCTTTTATTATTAAAAATTATTATTTTTAAAATTAATGATGCAAATGATGCATAAATGCATGAATGTATGTATGTATGCAATAAGACATTATATTCGAAGAACAGTATCTTAAAAACATCCGTTTGTCTAAAAAGTTCATATACAAAGATAAATAATTAACAACTACAGAAAGCTGCTAGCTCTAATCCCCAGATTGGTCAACTCATGCAGCAAACGTACGATGACCTCCCCATGTTCTAGCTCAATGTCAGGTTGCTTTAGGAGTGTTGTAGCTTCCTTTGACAAAATCTGCACATAAGAGGCAATACTTCTGACTTGTTCTTTGAAGCCGACTAACTCGTTGTTTTGATATTGAATGGTGCGCTGCGCTGCTTCATACTTCGCTTTCCACGGCCCGATATCCTGGTATAAAGCTTCCTCGTAGCCCGTTAATTTCTCCCTTAACTCTTGCACTTTGTTTTCAAGCGAAGCAACTTTCTGTTGTAGACCCTCTTTCTCCCTTTCAATCTGAACCTTGTCTTCATTGTGATACTTGGTAATCAACTCCTCCAGCTGTGTCACCTGGTTTGACAACTCGAAATTCCTTGCTTGCTCTTTCTCTAATTTCTTCTTTGCTTTATAATCCGCTTCCCGTCCTTCGCGACATTTTTGTTCATAGAGCCTCTTGTATTCTTCCTTTTCTTTTACCAACCTGTTCAAGCGATCGGGCGAACTCGGAATCTTCTTACTCCCACTTCCTTTCTGATATTTTCTCCTATGCACTTCATGCATCTCTTGTAATTCTTTCAAATCCCGACTTAACTTTTCATTCTGAACTGTCAACTCTTTCTCTTTCCTTTCGTGCGTTAATATCTGATACTTTGCCATGTTTAACTCTTGCGTAAGATCATAAATCGTCTTCTCATATCTTTGGTAATCCAGCTCACGATCTTGCTTCAATTTCTCTATCACTGACGGTGCTTCTTGAGTAATTCTGCTTGACGATCCGACGATCCTGGGTATCTCCTGAAAAGTCTTATCATTTACTCTCTGTGTCCTCCAATCATCATACCTGACCATGATTTCCAGATCTCGGTAAGGCTGAACTTTCCTGAGTGTTTTCCACGCTTTCAAAATCGTTTCATTCTTTGACTTATACCCGTCAGTCTTGTGTGCGTATTCGAAACCTGCCATCCCGGCTGTAGCAGGTATGAACTGTCTAGATCCGAACTGTCTGGAAACTAGAAGTGGGAAATAAGCTGTTCCACCCCAAACTCCTGGCAACGGGACCCAATCTATTTCTCCACATCGATACAGAAACACAGTTCCTCTACTCAACCAACAGGCCTTCCAAACAACATCTGTATCCGTCAAATTTTGAAAGAGTTCTTCCCATTGTCTCTCGTCCTTCTTTTCTATGACACAATCCTTCAGATGCTCCGAAATAGGTGAATATAAAACAGTATGCCTTAGCGCATGATAAGGTGCATTCCAACGATGACCTCTGAACCAGATCTCCAATAACTGTGCACAACCCCAGAATCTTCCTTAACCTGATTTCTTACATGCTGTCAAAGACCTGTATGTCTCCGTCAAGATAGCAGGGGCTGGATTCACGCCTTTACCTAACCTCTCGAATAACCCGACAGTGGATGGGTCTATATGTTCTGGGGTCCTCGGAAATAACACTAATCCATAAATGCATAAAGCATATATCCTTCTTACCTTCGATGGCTCTTCGCGACTGTCCACTATTAACTCTTTCAAAACTTTCCAATTAACTCTCTGTTTATCCTCGTTCATGTCCGTACTATCTCGACTAGCAAGCTTCTCATCCCAAAATTCCTTCGCCTTTCCTGTGATCTGAGTTAACTTCTTTTAAAGCCTGAAGTACTATTCGGCTTAACATAAATCTTGTCTCTCTTGACCATAGGACTGTTAATCAAGACCTCGTATTCCTCCAATGTCGGTGTCATATCAACTCGTCCAAAAGTAAAGCAGTTATATGCTGGATTCCAGAATTACGCCATTGCTCTGAGTAATTGTCTATCCACGGGTACCTTTAATAGTAATGCTATGTCTCCGAATTCCTTTTTAAACTACTCTCTCATATCATCAGTCCACTGATCCCATATTTCCCGGACTTCCTGAAGACATGGATTCTGAGTCGTGTTGATCTTCACATAACCTTTCATTGTTGACTCACTTCCCGGCGGTAAACTATCTCCTTTTCTCATGTTGGATTGTCTCTGACCAACCCTAGACATCCGTATTATCATCTTCTACAATGATCACTTCAGACATTTTTGGATACTTTTAACTTCACTGTTTCTCGAATTTAATGCCAATGCAAATGATATGACAGGTAATAAAACAAAATAATAAAGCAAAGGAAAACAAAACAAAATTCGTGTTAGTACAGTGAATACAAGATTTAAACAACATAATCACAAAAAAGAATTGTACTTAAAATAACCAGAGAACAGTTTATGTTGCGTAAAATTAACCAGAGAACAGTTAAACAGAGAAATCCTAATTTCGGCGGCATTTCAGCAGCATACCGCCTTATCTTATGGTCCCTGTCTGGCTCTAATAGAGGTAGGTTTCTACTCTATGCATGTGGGTTTTGGTCTAGACTCTGGGTTCCCGAACTGTCGTTACCGTCTACTGCGACGATAAGACATCGATTCGGTAGTATAGGTCCCTTACAACGGAGGTGAAAACCTCACGACGCGTAAGGTTAGTATACCGGAAGCAGATAAAAATCCGAAACTCGGAGCTGGATAGCATCACGTCGGACAATATCTAACTCCCACTCAAGGGTAAAAGCTCGGGTCGAGAGCTGATGCATGAATGACAGATATATCACACAAAATGAAAATACTACCCTTATCTAAATGATATTTATTTGACGATAATGAATTAAATTAATATTTATATTCAAAATACCGAAATGCCACGTGTAAGTAATTATTAGGCCTGACTCTAAAAAAAAACGTCCCCAGCGGAGTCGCCAAGCTGTCGCGACCATTTTAAAACCGAAACGTCTGAAAAATAGCCCGGCGAATGAATTTTTAAAAAAAAAAGTTTTATTGCTTTTAGTCGTGAATTGTGAAAATAGGGGGATTGTTAAAAACATTTAATTTGAATTTTAAAATTGATTTGGAGTCGCCACCGGCCACTTTGGTAGGCCAGACACCATAAAACAAACCAGAGATTCTTTTTTTAAAATATTTTGGGTTCGGGAGTCGGTTACGCGTAAGGACGACCCGTATGAGCGTCCGAGATCGGTACCTTATTAATTACACGTGGCATTTTGACATTTCGAATAATAACATTAATTTAATCCGTCATTGTCAAATAACTATCGCTCGAATAAGAATATCCTTTTGGGTAAGAAGGTATATTTCTTTTAAATACGAGCTTTGAAAAAGACGTCCTAGAATAGGAAATCTTAACTCGTATTTAAAGAAATATAAATTCTGGCCCAAAAGGTTTTAAATGCATGATCGGTTTATTATCTGATTCATTTTAAGTTCTAACCTAAAAAGGCTCCATTGATTAAATGTTTAAACCCTATTAAATTATTAATTTCACCGGGTGTATTATGATAACATCCGAATGCACGGATACTACCATTTTGACACCAAACAAAATTAATAATACTATTAGTCTTTCTAGTTTTGCCTAATTAATTTTATTAAATTCTAACCCTAAATTATTTACCATTTTCTATGTTTCGATGACGCGCCGAATACGATACCAAAGTACACTATTGGCCAACATAATGTTATTTCAAAACACTGACCACTTAGTGTATCCGAGATATATGATTAGAACGTCATCGTTACTATAATTTTCTCCCTAATAAAGTTATTTAATTAAAGTGACTAATCCTAAAAGGCTCTAATTTATTTAATCTACGTGAAAGTTAAATGTAACCCTAAACAGATATACTATATGCTTTTAAAACTTGCAAACAAAATAAATAAACAAATTAAATAAAGCAATTAAAACAATAAAGATGACAAAAGAGCTAAGTTACTTTTATTAAAGAGATATAGGAGCTCAAATATAAACATCGGGAATTAACATAAAGGGAGTTACATTGAGAATTGACAAACATTGCATTTTAGGGGTTGATCTAGACTTAATTTTGATCCATTTAAATTAATCCTAAGCTTAGAAAATTTAATTAAATCCAATTAAGTATCTAATTAAATTAAATCTAAGTTTAAAATTAAATTAATCCTAATTAACATCTAAATTGATGAAATTTTGGATTAACGGTTCGAATTGGGTCCAATTTAGGGGTTAAATTGAGTGTAAAATAAAGTTTTAGGCATTAATTAAGGGAAATAGTGACTAAAATGAATTACGCCTCAAAATTCGAGGGACTGCGGGAGTAATTTTCCACTTTACCGTCAATACACGCGGATCCGGGTTAACCCGGACCAAACACGCGGATCTCCCTTATGCGAAACGACGCCGTTTCGTGAGTGAATCACTACCCAAGATTCGAGTTGACTCGGCCATTTGACACCATCCTTAACTCGGTCCGACTCACCCATTCCTAAACTCTCTCAACACTAACACCTAAAAACCCAGAAAACTACACTAAAACGGATCAAACTCCTTGGTTTCTTTGAATATTCATATGTGTTCTTCATGTTCATGAAGAACACGAAGAACACAGCCATCAACCACCGTACAGCCCACCGTCAGATCCGCATCATCGCCGCACTCCGACGACTCCAGGTGTTTTCCGGCCGCCGTCCCGGACCTCCGACCACCGCCGATCTTCATCGTTTTTACTCCGGTAACCGTTTCCGGTACCGGCGAACTCGCCGGAAACCTTAAAAACACCTAAAAACACCTTATAGAGTCGAATCTGATGATACTTCGATGGGCATTCCGGCGAGCCTCCTTCCTTCTCCAATTGCCTCTTTTCTATTCGATCATCCCCCCTTGTCTGCCTCTTCGTTTCTTTTCTTTTCTTTTTTTTAAATTCAAATTAAAACTCCCCTTAAAACTGCTCTGTAACTCCCCCTCAGGTAACCGAAAACCAACTTCTCCCTTATCTTTTTCTTTTTCATTTTTTAAAATTATTTATTCCTTATTATCTTTATTGTTTATTTTTATTATTTATATATTTTATTTATTTATTTAAGTCCAAGCTTGGACAAAATTCATGCTCTACAAATATAAATTATCATATTTTTATAACTATCTTAATATTGAATTATTCAAATTAAATTCATATTCTTTAGATAAATTATTATTTTTATTTATTTGAATTAGTTGCAAACTTACATCTTTTTGATTTAGAATATCCATGTCAGATGTTTCAATTTCTCATTAAACTCGTTATGTACGTAACATAAATTTTTTAAAATATTGTAATAAATTATCTGAAATTTTATTTTATATTGAATAAAACTCGCTTTTTTATGAAACGAATTCTTTAAATATGTTTTGCATAATGCAAGATATCCATATATAAATGATTTAGAGGGTATTTTTTAAAATGATGATGGATGAAGTCAGTTCTTTAATTAAATAAAAAATATATTTATTTTAAGAAAATACACAAAAGTATTCATTTTAAATTGCATTAAAAAATTGTTTTCCCTCCCACTTCCACTACGAGTTAAAGTTTATGCATAAGATGCTCAATGCATGCACATGGACATTACCCACATCGGTCGGAATTTTGTGAATTTCAAATGAAATTATTACATGTAGCAATATCATCTTTACTTTACCTTTTAAGACTCAATTAAATCAATTAAACTAATTTGCATGCTACGGATGGTGATGGGACGAGGTTAAAGATTGAAAAAGAATAGGTTAACTAGTATAACAACTTATCAAATAAAGTACAACTTATCAAATAAAGTAATGAAAGATTAAGAGTACATAAATTATAAAAGTGCGTAAGATTGAAATAATTAAGGTTTTTGATGGATATTCTCTCCTCTCTATAAAGTTATTAGTTTCTTATTAAGATTTTTTTTTCCTTTAAGTAAAAATTAATTTAAATAATATTTTTATCTATATATTAAAACTAATTAATATATACCAAAGTACCAACAATCCGTTGATATTGTATGATAAAATATTAAATCTTTTAAGTAAGATCATAAGTTTAAATTTTGATATTGTGAATAAAAAATTTTGATAAAAAATATCATCTTATATAATATCTCAATAAAATTTAATTCGGATTCAACAACGAAACTTTAAAAAATCCGTAGTTATTACCTTCCAAAATTTTAAAAATTTATAATTTGATTCAAATCTTGATTTTTTTTTATTCTTTCATTAAATTTTATAAATGTACACTTGTTTTTTTTTTCCTTTTTTTTTAATTTTAGGCATGTACAATTTTTTTTGTATTTTTAACATGAATACGATTGTTTTATTAAATGAGATCATTTTTAAAAAATAATAATAAAAGTTTATAATTATAAATAAATTTATTTGGATATGTTTTTAAAAGTACAAAATTAACACCTCTAGATCATAAAAAGGATTATACAAAAAAAAATTCTAACTCAAATACTCAAATTAAAATAGATATAAGAACACCAAAATTCTACGTTGAAAGGTAAAAAACAACAACAAACAATATTAAAAATTTACATATTATAATAATAAAGCACACCAACAATATAATTTTTATCGCAACTCAATCATGAACAAAAACGACTGTGAATTTATATCTAAATCTAATTTGATGGTCCAAAACAAAGAGATCAATACAATAATCCGAAGAATACAATCTTAATCAGTCATAATGATATTAAATCTAACCTTAAACAAAAAATAAAAACTAACAATCAATTAAGAGAATACATACTAAAATATATAACAAAATGTATAAAAAACAAGTTATTAAATTTAAAACTAATAAAATAAAAAGATAAACTAAAATATTAAAATTAACTTATATATAAAAAAACAAAGCAATTGACTTGTTTTAAAAATATATTAAATATTTACATTATCATTCATTTTTTAAAAAATTTTATACGATCGTCCACCATATGTGACTGAATAGTTTTCCTGTCTCAACATTTATAGTATAAAGATGGAGCGCTTTAACTCTCTTCATTATCTTCCATTAATTTAACATCCTATCGCACAATCACGGCGGATGTATGTGTATGATTGTATATATATATATATATATTTAATTGTTTTTTTATCTTTTATAAATTAATTCATAAATTTTTTTAATTAATATATATTCAATTTGATTCTATTTATTATAAAAATATTTTATAATTCATCATTAAAACTCTGTGGTTTCAATTTGACAAGACCAAGTGCGCAGTGCCCAGTTAGGTCTGGTCGTGTCTAGGATGGCGTACAACACTAACAACTCAAGATCAAGCTACAATCAAAGCATATGATTCTGAAATATTTATGGACTTATCTTCATCCGAAAACTTTTTTTACAGCTATTGATGAGGGACAAAGGCACGGCATGGACTTCAAGTGGGTCTATAAAGACTTTGATTCAATCATATATTTAATTATTTATTAACATGTTGATATTTCATTCAAAATTTATAGTCAACTTTACTTATATACGCTTCTCAATCCATCTCTAAGAGTATGTTTAAATCCCTATAATTATTTACTTAATTCCATAAATAAAAAATAGGAGTGTAGGAGCATCCAGCATGTCTGAAACCATCCGTGGACAAATTCAATGTTCTGAAGAGAAACGTTCCCAAGGCATCAGAACATGGGATCTTTGGACTTTGAAGATATATTAAAATATAACAGAAAATACATGTAGTCATTTGTTTATATTTAATATACTCGCTTACAATAATAGTATTTATCTTTACTACGAACTTAATTTTTTTTCTTAATAATTTAAGATTTTTGTTCATAGCTGAAGGATGGGCACAAAGGGTGGATTTTTAATTCATATATTCATAGTTACATATATTCCAACTAAAAATTTAAACTTTTTAGCTTAAATAATTAAAAATTTCGAACAAAATTCATTTAAAAGTTTTCGACCTTTTTAAGAGAAACTTACAAAATGTTAGTATTAGACAGTTAATCTTAAATCTTTCAATAAATTATATATTTAAAATATTTATGTTTGATTTTAATTACAACATATACTAAAACATACCTACATGATATTTATGGACAAATAGATTTTAAAATAAAATTATATAATATAATAATTTAGAATTATCGATCTTTTACTTTCTTTTATATTTGCAACTTGCAAACCAGTTCTTGGTGCGTTTTCACTACTAATATCCATCACATAAATAGTGTTGTTTTTATTCGGCGGTTGAATTGTGAAACAAAGTCATCTCCTGGTTATGTTGTTAAACTACTTTTCTTCTTCTTCTTCTTCTTCTTCTTCTTCTTCTTCTTCTTCTTCTTCTTCTTCCATTTTTTGGTGCGTGGATTTCTTTGTACGAGTAAAGGAGGTTGATTTCTTGCAATTGGATCATCTGGGCCATTTCGAAACTCGACTAACTTTACCGGGTATCCCTTCGAATTTATAGTTGTACCGGCTTTTGGATTTGATGAATTGATTCTTGGGTTAAAAAAGGGTTCTTCTTTTGGATTAGTTTGAACTCAGATTCCATGCTTGGTCCAAAATTTTATTTCTTTAGCAATGGGATGTTATAAAAACAACATGAAGAACATTCTGAAGAAGCTGCATGGGTCGAATCAGTCGGAAGAAATGGAAGGGTCAGCTTCCTCTAGAGGCAACAAGAAGTCCACTGATGTACCATCGTCCCCTCATATTCCTGACAACAATCATAAATCAGTGTCTGTTCTTTCCGGTTGGCTAAATTCAGTTGCTAATAGAAAAAGTCCCAGTCCACCATCCTCTTCAAATTTGAAGGAAACAACTATGGAGTTCAGTGATTCAGCTACTGCTGGTGGTTTAGAGGCTGATTTGGTTGCAGCAAGGCGCAATTCGGGATCTAATAACTCGAGGGATCCTGAGGTAGAAGAGGAGTATCAGATACAATTGGCTATGGAGTTGAGTGCTAGGGAGGATCCTGAGGCAGCTCAGATTGAGGCTGTTAAGCAAATTAGTTTAAGCTCTTGTGATCCGGAGAATACTCCAGCTGAAGTTGTTGCATATAGATATTGGGTATGTTTTCCATTTAGCTTTTATTTTTACTTCATTTTTGTTCTTATCCCTCTTAGTAAGTTGCTAAATTAATGATTCTACAAGTTATTATATGTATTATACTCGATATAAGTTAAGAGTCATCTAAGATTGTGTTGTTTAATTTGAGTTTGAGTCATGGCCTCATGGGTTTGGCTGGTTTTGGGGGGGTTCAGGCCAGGTTGAAGCGCATATTGCATAATGAAATGAAAATAAACATTATATCATATCATAGATTTGTCCATGTTTTGCAGAATTATAATGCTCTTAATTATGATGACAAGATTCTGGATGGCTTTTATGACTTGTATGGAACTCTAACTGAATCCACTTCAGAAGGAATGCCTTCTCTCCTTGATCTGCAAGGGTTGTTAGTAGAGGACAATGTGTCTTGGGAAGCAGTTCTGGTGAATAGAGGTTCTGATGCAAATTTGTTGAAGCTTGAACGGAAAGCACTTGATATGAGTGCAAAGTTAAGATCAGAATCTTTGGCTTCTGTAAGCAACAATCTTGTGCAAAAGCTAGCGGTTTTAGTTTCAGAATATATGGGTGGACCAGTTGCGGATCCTGACAATATGTCCCGAGCCTGGCGGAGTCTTAGTTACAGCCTCAAAACTACCCTTGACAGCATGGTTTTGCCACTTGGTTCTTTAACAATTGGTTTGGCTCGTCATCGTGCATTGTTATTCAAGGTACTTGCCCAGTTTCTTCATTTTTATCTTTTAAATTTAGTTATTTGTGTATTGACTACTGGATTTATCAGGATTTACAAGAATGATTTGAAGGGAAAGGTTTCATACTGCCTATCCCAAGTTGAAATAAAGAATTAGATCGTTAAAGTTTATAGTTTTTTTTCCAGTACAACTAAATACAGTTTTCTGTTATTAGGATTTTGGGCGAGTAGAAATCCTCTACCTTTTTATCATGCCTCCTGTTAAAAATTTCTAAAAAATTGAATTTTAAACCATAACGCTTATTTTTTATATTCTAAATCCTAAACCCTACACCATAAAAAATACACCCTATCCCTAATTTCCTAAACCCTAACCACAACCCCTAACCTAGAACCCTACACCTTACACCCTCTAATTTAAAGCGAAGGCTCGAATGGAAGCATGAAAAAGAAGTAGACGATTTGCACCCGTTTGGGGCTGCCTATAGTTAGCCTACTTTAGCTATTTGCGTGTTTCTCTTTTCATGATTCACTAAGATTCTGTCTTATGTTAATGTTAATATGCTAAGGTGTCTCGGACACGTCATCAAAAGATAATAAGATTCACTTGTTCTTTGTCTTGTGCCATTAAATGGGTTGGTAGGACTTAGGAGTGGAGAAAAGTTGCAATAAAGTACAGGAGGAAAAAAAAACATGTTACTTTGAAAAAGGTTGTAATTAATGAAAGCAATGTTGAGAAACAACAACTGCAAAAGGAAAAACAAAAACAATGCCTTTCCCACTAGGCAAGATTAGCTTTTTTATTGTTGCACTACTATGATCCATCAAAGACCCTATCCAACATGGAGAAAAATGAATAAAAAATTATGAGAAGAGACTGCAGTTATTGATATCAAATAATCCTCTATTATTCTTTCTAATTTCCATGTTCTTGAAATATTTTTGGTTTGGCTTACGACATTCGTTTTTGCTTTTCTCCACAAATAAAACCTCTGTCACTATTTTGCAAATTTATTTTAGGTCATGTACAATCATGTTCACCCTCCACACTTGTACAGTTTGGCATTTCTCTCGACTCTTGCCTTTGTTATAGTGAGAACATATTTTAGCAGTTAGATTTTTATGGTTTGACTGTGATGGCCTTCGATGGTTTCTCCTATATCAGTGGTGCTTTCTTACTTTTTTGTGGTTTGCATAGGTTTTGGCTGATAGTGCTGGCATTCCATGCCGATTGGTTAAAGGGAAGCAATATACAGGTTTTGATGATGTCGCAATGAACTTTGTAAAGATTGATGATGGAAGGTAATTTCTATTTTGCTGCACATGTTTACTTTCCCGTAAAGTATGAAATTAGTCACCTGAATATTTAGGTTCTGATCCCTTGGAGGTAGAATATATTTTTCATTTTTTAAGTAGGGAAACAATTGACTATTTTGTTTGATTCAACATGTTTCTTCTGCTGAATTCTGTTGCTGCCTTCAATTGAAACTTCAGCACTTTTCTTCTATATTTTAGTTTTAAAATTGGCATTGTGGTTTTTGATTCCCTTCCTAAAAAACTGCTCAAAAAGACTTGTTGTGGACTAGTTAGTGCTTCTAGGTTTGAAAATTATTGATATAGGTTGCAAAAGCTTGAGTATTTATCAAAAGTGGTTGGTGTGTTTTTCAGGGAATACATGGTTGACCTAATGGCAGATCCTGGCACACTTATTCCTTCTGATGCAGGTGGATCTCATGTGGAATATGATGATTCTTTCTTTTCCTCCAGTCATTTATCTCGAGACATTGATTCTCCCATATAGCCTCTTCTAGTGGTGGAATTGGGAGTTCATTAGAAGATGGTTCAGAGTATAGGACACTGGAGAAGAGATCCAGGTTAAAAAATATTGCTTTTGGAGGAAACCATTGTGATGAAAGAGGAGATTTTAGTGCTTGCTCAAATTTAGCTGAAGCAACTAGTTGTGGGGAGCAATCTAACGAATCCACGGGTGCCTTCAAATCCTGTCCCAACACAGAGAAGGCTCATGTGCTAGAGCTTCGAAACAGACCTAATTATCCTTACGGTCATGCAAGATCTCCTTCCTGGACAGAAGGTATTAGTACCCCTACTCTGCATGGGATGAAGGCGAAAGATTTCTCACAATACATGATTGATGTTACCAAGGAGAATCCTCAATTAGCTCAAAAACTTCATGATGTGTTACTTGAGAGTGGTGTCATTGCTCCTCCTAACTTATTTTCTGGCATTTATTCGGAGAAGCTAGATACATCAAATATTGAAGTCAGGTTGCCAGTTGAAACTAAGGATGGCAATATGCAGGGCACTGGATCTCATGAAAGGAAGAACCACAATGATTTTGCACCCTCTCCGTATTTGCCTCCTCTACCCCATCAGAAAGTAAATGCTAAAGCAAGCTGTATTGACCAACCTGAGCATCTTAAACCTGCGGAAGGCCTAAGGTTCATTTATCCACTTGATACAAGGGAAGTCATTCAACCACCCGTGTCATCACAATCTGAAGTGGCTCCCGTTCCATATCCTGGAAATGTCCCGGTTGCTGCAGCAGCAGCAGCAGCTGCTGCCGTTGTTGCATCTTCCATGGTAGTTGCTGCAAAAAAGTCCTGCACAGATTCAAATGTTGAACTTCCTGTAGCTGCTGCTGCTGCTGTGGTAGCAACTAGAGCAGCTATGAAGCATAATGATTGTAGTGATGGAGATGCTGATTCATCTGGGTGTGAGCATACTGGTGAAAGGGAGCAAGATGCCTCGAGGGTAAATTCTGGAGGTGATAGAATATCAGATAGATCGGCCAATAATGATAGTTCAAAGTCTGATATCACCCTGGATGATGTTGTGGAATGCGAGATACCATTGGAGGAAATCACCTTGGGTGAACGAATTGGACTCGGTATTAATTTGTTCTTTAGCAGTTTAGCTACAAATTCCATGTTTTTTCTTGTGTAGATAGTATGATTCCAGGTTTTCTATAATGTTGAACTTTCTTATGGCAGGATCATATGGTGAAGTTTATCGTGGAGAATGGCATGGGACTGTGAGTTTTCTTATGCTTAGTTTTTTATGTCTAATGTCCTCTTTGCTTTGTTACCAAATTGGTTTTAGATTGGATGTTTTAAATCACTAGCAGAAATCACTGTTTTTCAAATGAATTCTACATCCTGTTTCTTTTTCATTTATTTTTAACATTATGAATGTGCAACTAAGGCTAGTCATGATTTTTCGCTGCCCACTTTTACGTAGAAACAATTTGTAGTGTAGGTCTTATTAGGGGTAAGCTTAGCCATAATATGTTGTTTTTCTTTGAATGGGAACATTTGGCCATCTTTTACCCTTTGATTTCATAGGACGTTGCTGTAAAGAAGTTCTTAAATCAAGATATTTCCGGGGACTCACTTGAAGAATTCAAAAGTGAGGTAAGCCTTTCCTTTCTCCCTTGCTGCTATTTTATTATATGCTCACTTAACTTATGCCAAAGCCTAATTAGATGCATTGCGCATGTCATTGGAGATGTTTTAACCCTGAGCTACAGAATTGTCAGAATACCATATAATTAATTATGAAGCATCTTATGAACCTAAAACTGAGTCAATGTTGTCGCACTTTATGTCTTATGTATATTTCTCAGCTCACTGGCCACCGGTGCTTGGACGGGCTCTGGACACCCTTTATTTGCAGTCATGAATGATCCTCGTTTTAAAAATCAAGTTTAACTCCAGACTGGTTGAACCCTTAGAAACTTCAAAAGTTCTTGACTATTTTGTTGAGAAAGTAAAGCATTGGTTTTCCCATTTATATGAGTCCATGTTAGTGGACTGTTTGGGGATTTCATTAATAGCATTTCCTTTCTGAGTGGTTTAACATTGCATCCTCTTGATTTTCCCCTCCATTTACTTGTCTAAATTATTTCTCTTTCTAAGTGGCAATTTTTAAATACGAAATCTATAGGTCTTAATCATGAGAAAGCTCAGACATCCCAATGTTGTTCTCTTCATGGGAGCTGTAACGCGTCCTCCGGACCTTTCAATTGTAACAGAATTTCTTCATAGGTATGTTGCCTATCCATATTTTCATAATTTTCTTGGAACTTTATCTGTTGATAGAATGCTGGACTCTTAGTTCCAAAGCCTAGGAATCAAACCAGGGCATCTCAAAAGAAATGCTTTCAGAGGATTCTTCTGATTACTTCCTAAAATACAATTACAACTAGTGTTTTTCCTGAACAGCATGGTAAAAATGGTTTGTGAATTCAAAAGTAGTGCTATTTCATAAATCTGTATCAGTTTGGCATATATCAGCAAATAAGTTGCAAGTAAAAAGATAAAGAGGGCTGAAAGCTCAATTGATTAGCAATTCAATTTGGTGTATCTTCTCTCTAAGCATTTTGCATCTTGTATTTTACAGGGGTAGTTTGTATAGGTTAATTCACCGACCAAACAATCAACTGGATGAGCGGAGGCGCTTGAGGATGGCTCTCGATACCGTATGTTCCTATCATTTTATTATTAATTAGCACTACAATTTATCACTCACTTTGTGAGTGAAATAAATGTTTTCAAATGAAAAATATTATATTTTGAAAGAAATATCAAGTTAAAAAAATATGAATAGTTTTTAAAATTAAAAGATATTGGAAAGGGTGAGGAGTAGTTCTTAGTGTTTTTCAAAATTGTTATTTTCTAAACATCCCTGTAATATTTCATTTTTACAAACTCAATTTGTTTTTTATGTAATTTACTTAATTGAATATAATGAAAGGTGTATTAACCATCTTTGTATTAACATGTAAAAGTTGTATCCAAAATATAATAAATCCACAAAGTTTATTGCTTTTGATATTAATGTAAAATTGAAAGTCCTTTTTTGTCAATCATAATTTTTACCAACATTTGTGCCTTTATATGTTGTAGATTATTATTGTTTTGACATTGAAGATTGGGGATTTGAACCCAGCTCTTTGAGCAGGGGGATACATGCACCAACCTGTAAACAAAATGCTCGGGTGCCGACCATTATGTTACTCTTGTATTATATTTTATTTGGTCTGCTTAAAGTTCACTTGGTGGCTTTGCCACTCATCTTTCTCCTTTGAATGCTTGAACTTTCAGGCTCGGGGAATGAACTACTTGCACAATTGCACTCCGGTGATAGTACATCGCGATTTGAAGTCCCCAAATCTCTTAGTTGACAAAAATTGGGTTGTAAAGGTTGGTTCTTTTCCTCTCTTTTTTATTATTGCTTGATCCCTTTAAAGTTTCTTTGTGAACAATTCATCCTAGCATGGAATTTTGTTTAGGTATGTGATTTCGGTTTATCCCGGATGAAGCACAGCACTTATCTATCATCAATGTCAACTGCAGGGACGGTAATAACGAACAGCTTTTAATTGTAGTACCATATGTGACGTTCCTTTGAATTTAACCATGTCCATGTATTGTTTGTCTGCAGGCTGAGTGGATGGCTCCAGAGGTACTACGAAATGAACCTTCGGATGAGAAGTAGGCTTTCCATGTTCCTCGCTGATTATTTTGCATTACTGTTTTTTGTAGTTGTCCTAGAATCGTTTAATGGTCATAATTCATAAAATTATGGTCCATATGCAGGTGTGATGTTTATAGCTTTGGAGTTATCTTATGGGAGCTCTCCACGTTGCAACAACCATGGAAAGGAATGAATCCAATGCAAGTTGTTGGTGCTGTAGGATTTCAGCACCGTCATCTCGACATTCCGGATGACGTCGATCCCGCCATTGCAGAAATTATTAGAAAGTGCTGGCACATGTGAGTATATTTCTTGAATGTCCTCCTAGTTCCTTCTGTGGATAGCATAATTTTAGTTTCCTGTTATCTAGAACAATCATTCCTATAACTGAACTTTGGCGAACGGTGGAGGTTGCCGGTGTATTCTGAGATCTTAAAGTCCCATTGTATCGTGATCGATAGGATGTAGTTGCAGGAGATGTACCTAACTGTGTTTATGGATTGATATGCATAACTGATCCCCGTTGTTTAAAATTGTAGAGATCCGAAACTGAGGCCAACATTTGCAGAAATTATTGCTGCTTTGAAACCGCTGCAAAAGCCTATAACAAGCTCTCAAGTGCCGAGATCAACTACATCTTTAAAGTAGTGCCTACTGCCTATGATAGAGGTAAGCCCTGAAACTATGAGTGCACATGGTTGACGATTGAACAACACATGCTCCCAGTTGGGATGATATGCTTCCTTTTGCACATGTGTTGAATCATTTTTAAGCTGTGTACAGTGATTGTAGGCAAGGGAGTCCACTTTATGCAATATATATGATTGCTAGGATTCTTCCTTCTTCTCCGGTGGCTTGTTGAAATTGATTCGAATCCATTTATTTGCTAGGATTCTTCCTTCTTCTCCGGTGGCTTGTTGAAATTGATTCAAATCCATTTATTTCCAACGAGGGCGAGGACAATATCAAAATCGCTCAACTCCCATAGCTGGTGCATCCATTTCTTCACGTTATCACAGGTTGGTCTTCGGAGGATATCGTACACTAACACTGCACCTACTGCAATATGAGATCCTCGATAGCTGATAATCGTTTAAACCTTAATAATATTGGATTGTTATAAAAAATATATATTTCTTAAACATCTAATAAGGTATATACTTTATAAATAAAATTGTTCCAACTCATATTTAATAAATATTATTTTTTTACTAAGACTGATTAAAATTCGGATGAATAAATTTTTAAACTTATAAAAAGAATTGTTTTGAAATTTTCATTACAAACTATTCTAATTTTGCAGGGGAAAGATACGCAACTAGTTATTAGTTATTATTTTATATTAATAAAAATTATTATGTGATTCAGAGTTAGATATTTAGAATAAAATAAATTGATATGTAACAACACTTGTAGCATAATTAATAAGACATGAGACATTAAAATTATTTATCTCTAAAGTTAATATTCTTCCCATTTCTTTTCGCATGTTAATTTTTCACATAATTTAATATATATATATAATTTGTAAGGTAAAATAATTTATATGATTCTTTAGTCATTGATAAATTATTTATTTATTTATAAGAAACTACGAAAAGTATAAAAAAATAAAATATAATTTTACAAATAATATTTAGATAATAAACGTGTTTTAAGTATAATTTAGAATCTAATACTATCATCTAAACCCTTGTTATAAAATTATTTTCTCTATTTCTATTATAAACTAGTTGAAGATTATGTTATACAAAAGGAATACTACAAATTACTTTACTGGGAGATTCTTTTTCTGTCTGGAAAAGAACAGGAAACTTTGTGCAGGATCTGAAAAAGTAGCAACGAGTGATGAGAAATTTCGTCAAAAGAATGCAGGGTAAAGAAAGGGAGAGAAAAAGAATATCGGTAATGGAATCGAAGAGATTTTCATTTCATTCGAGAAAGCTAAGAACCCAACAAGAAACTCAAAGTTGTGCAAATTACATGTGATTAAGGATCTATAGATGAAATTGAGACAAGGAAGAAAAAAAAAAAAAAAAAAGGTTCGAATCCTACGGGTTAGATCCGTCGCCATTGCACGATGCCAACGAGGCACTCATCATCTTCTTAAACTCTTCGAAATTGACGTTACCATCGGAATCCGAATCAACGGAGTGGATCATCCTAACACAATCATCGACCGAACACGTCATCCCCAGTCGGTTCAAAACTTGATGCAGCTCGTTTGCCGAAATCAGTCCGTTCTTGTTCTCATCGTACAAATCGAACGCCTCTTTCAGCTCGGAATTCGCGTCTCCGTCTTGAGAAGTGGCTGACCAGAATGAAGCGAATTCTTTGAAGTTGAT
This sequence comes from Abelmoschus esculentus, assembly GCA_035048815.1. NCBI lineage: Eukaryota > Viridiplantae > Streptophyta > Magnoliopsida > Malvales > Malvaceae > Abelmoschus > Abelmoschus esculentus. The sequence continues at coordinate 6,156,239 of JAUCBN010000050.1, forward strand.
GTGTCCGTCTTTGTCTCTATCAACGTCTTCCGTAACGCGCTTGATCTCCTCCTCCGAGTCGTTTGACCCCATTGCCTTCAACACATCTCTTAGCTCCTTTATGGATATGTTCCCGTCCTTGTTGAGGTCGAATTGATCGAACACCCTCTTGAGTTGTTCATTGTTTTTAATGTCATGGTCGTTGGTCGACATGGTCTTCTGTGAGGATGGGTCTTCGTAACCCAGTTTGTTTTTCCAGTTGTAGGGGATGGTGTTTTATAGTCGTAAAACCAGGACAACCATCTCAACTAAACTGAAGTGTGTGGATATCATTCATTATAAAAAAAACCCATCAATGTTTCTAAACTTCCGTATCATTTCACACGGATTATTTATTCGCGGAAAGTCACATGGATGGGTAAATTTATTAATATTTAAATTATTAATCTATTAATTTATATAAAATTTAATATGAAGTAATTTATTATTTTTAAATTATAATATTAAAATTTAATTTTTTTAATCTTATTTAATAAATTTAATATTTTATCTTGTTAAATTAATTAGTTATTATTCTTTTATGTATTCTCATATACAATAGTCACTTACTGAAGCCCAGTTGACTTTATTTCAAACCCATTTACGTTTTGAAGTCCTAACCCATTAAACGAACTGTTTTTGCCCAAACCAGTTTAATAGATACAACTTGAACCAAGTCCGAATCAGAAATAAAATATAAAGTTTAAGAAAAAGTGGATAACTTGATAAATATTTTAATTTTTCATAAAAATATAAAGAAGTCTGGTTTTGCTTAGGGTAATAACTGGTTTCATACTTGGAGTCTACAATTGTAATTTGTAGCACTAGCCTTGATTAGCTTCATCTTCATCTACCACGCAGCGGCAGCCGGCAGCAATGAAAATTCAAGGACATCCGAAGCACAAGCAGATTGGAGTCATTTAAATGAGAGAAATCTGGAAAGTAAAAGACTATATCAAATAACAAAAATACTACATCTTAATGTTTTTGTTCTAATAATACTTAAAGTACATATAAATTAAGTCTATTTTTAAAAAATTAGACCATATTTCTATTCAGTGATGATTTTAAAATTGTTGAAAGTCATTATCCTTATTATTTATTAGGATCTTGTAAGTTAAAATCAATGAAATAAACCTCATTTCTTTAGTTTAATTATAAGACCTTTCAATATTAAATGGATGAAATTAAACCTGTCCTTTTCAAAACTAATCTTTTCTTCTCGAACGTTTCTAAAGCATACCTCTTTCCATGTCAACATTTACTTATTCATCCATCGATCTAAAGATCTACGACAGGAGTAGGTCCTCAACCCCCCACTTCCCAACGGTAAACAACACCAAGATTCTCTACTCAAACGCAAATTAAACTCAGTGGATCAAAGAAAACACAATGCGACACACGATATGATAATAGATCCACTACACAAGTAGATAGAACCACCCAATTTATGCATAATTAGCCTGACAGTCTAGCGGCGGTGAGGGCAGAAAGTCACCAAATAGTTGCCCCGGGAGCAAGTAGCAATGCTGGTCGGATCATCATATGCATAAGAATAAGCTTTGGGGCAAGCGGTCTTGAAAATCTTGGAATAAACCGTCGGCTTACACGACTGCGGGTTCCCAAAGCTTCCGGTGCAGCAGTACCGGGGAGAGTTGAAAGCGAAGCACGCGCTCTTGCAAGCCACCACTCGCTTGTTATGGCCCGCCCTCACTTGTAAAGCCACCGGGCACATCAGATTAAGGTCGCTGACGCACCCGGCGTAGCTGCACTTCCCGGTGCCTTTGGAAGGAGTTATCGACATGGCTATGTTGTACCCGTCGACCAAGCTGACGTCGTAGAAATCCTGTTGCGTCCCGAGGGTGATTTCGGCAAGAGTGGCGGGGGGAGTTCCGCCTAAACCGTTGCAGTAGAGTGAGCCGCCGCAGTCCCCGGTTGCGCAACGGCCGCGACCGCTGGCGTCGAAGGAACATCCGTGCCGGCCCCAGAAACGACCTGACCAAAGAGAAGGTAGATTTATGGAGTAGGCCTTGTTTGGTGGAAGCTTGAAGCCGCCGCGAGCTAGGAGTGGCTTTCCGGCGCTTGGTTGGATCCCGGGCCAGACTGGGTGCGAACACTTGTTGTAGAGTGTTAACGTAGTCGCCGACACCTCAACTGTTAACGGCAAAAAAAATGTCAGAAAAGGAAAGCCTTTCCATCTAAGCCATGTTTGCTTTAACCAAATGAAAAACACTAGCCATGTAAGAGATTTGGATACCTGAAGCATGGGAAAGAATAAGAGTGAAGAGCGTGAGAGTTAACACAGATCTCAGCATTGTGGCCATGTCTGTAACTTTTGGCGTGGTTCAAAGGACAGAGACAAGAAGGAAGACAGGTCAGGAATCGTTTTGAAGTGCAGTGAGTGAAAAAGAAACTAATAAACCTGATCATAGAGTCAGGACTAACCCTGGTTATGGTGTTCCTTTTATAGATCAAAAGATCCCACTGTAGTGTTGTTTTGGACCTTGGGCCCAAAAGAGAACGAAAGTGGGGCTTGGTTACTAATTAGTCATTTGAACTTTTTATAACGGTGTTATCTAGAGAGGTCAAAACAGTAAGCATGTATTTTAACCAATAAACTTTGAAGTCTCGAAATAAAAAATATGAGAAAGAAAAATCTTATTTTATTATTATTTAAATTAGAAATGATCTTAAATACAATTATACTCAAAAATATTAGGAGAGATAAGAGCTTCTCTCATAGCTTCGTCCCTACAAATATTTAAACTATTCTATAAATATACAAATTACATGTCATACAAAAAAGACCCTAAAATGTTGAAACTTGTGGTGTGATTGAATCAATACTCTCCCTTAGGCCTCAGGCTTAGGCCACCAAACTATAGAAGCAATATATTTAATATTTTTTTATTTATGAATGGCATTTCCTTTGTATGGTAGGGAATAGGGATGATTTGGTATGCTGAAAAGTTGTACGCCGGTGGATGCAGCGGAAACACGTGCTTAACAATAACAAATCTAAGATACATAGTTTAGAGTTTGCTCATCGATACAAGATTATTGGAATTTGTACTTACTTACCGGATGTTGTTCATTTCGAGACTTTCGATGCACCGACTCATTCTTTGTTTTTTTCTTCTAAATTTCCTGTTGATTGCAAAAAGGGTTATCATCGTTGCTGTTCCTATTCTTCTCACTCACTCAAAATGGGCCAGTAAGCCCAACCATAGTGAAATTTGTTATCACTCTGTGCGTAATTCACCTGTTTTATGCAGTTGATTGGTAGCCATGCCCATTCTGCTCTGAGGCATTAATTACTAATTGGAGTCTTGTCTTCCCAAGGGACCTCAGACTACAGCCAAGGAATACTAGGTACAGAGCTTGGTGTTTGGTTTTAGAGTTCAGTCAAAAGTGAGTCACCCAATCTGGTTTGGGCTACTGTGGTTGGGTGCTATACCTCTAGGTAGGATCAGTTACCATGTTGCATGCACAAGATACAGAATCACTTGGAAACAACTCAATGATGGGGTTAGTAGTAGTGTTGGCGTTTTAGGGTTTCTTTCTAGGGTTAGGTGTCTGTAGGGTGAGAAACATTGTTGGTTTAGGAGGTATTTTACTCTCGATTGTCTTATGACTAATTCTGTTATAATCTTTTGTGTGTATTTAGGATGAAGAAGAATTTTAGGAAGGCATAGACATATAAGTTTAAATCGCTAATAAAATTATATTTATCGAGAAAAGACATTCAAAGAGTACAATTCAAATTCAAACCTAAATTTTGTTAGGATTATATTTTGATAAACAAACATAACCCTTCATATTTAAACCCTAAAAAACTAAAACCTAATTTTTTAACCTAACACCTAAACCCTAAAAAGTAAACACTAAATTCTAATTATAAATTTTACACCATACAACCAAAATCCTAAAATTGAAAAGATTATATAAACTTTAACAAGTTTGTGTATCAAAATATTTGTATTTATTATAAAAAAGCATGACATACAACTACGTTAATGAGTAAAAATCTTTTACACTTTTTTATTGTCCCGTAATAAGCTTCAATACTAAAAAGTTTAATCATACGCATTAACTTTAATTTCTAAATCTAAATTTTAAAAATTAAACTCTAAATTTTATGATATATCTATTCAAAATATATTCCTATCTTTCCAATTTCAGTACCTGTTCCTGTTCTAAATCTGTATTAAAAGGAACAAAAAATCTCTACAACCAACATCAAAGTCATGCACATCCCAATTCCCATATTCATGTCCCTTATCATTTCAACATCATCACAGTCTCAACAAACCTATCAGTTTCAGAACCCTTTCATTGGGGGAACGAAAGACAACCCATCAGTCTGTCCACATTAATCTCTTTGTTTTTAATGTTGTCTTAAGTCTTTAAATGTGTAGCGTGACATGGTCCAAATGCATTTCAAGGCAACCCTTCATGAGCCCACTTTTTCCAATTGCACCCATTCCATGAAATGTAACATCATAACAACAATAGTAATAAAAACACAGTTCTCAGTTCCAACAACAAAACTACATTAACTTAAACATTACCCTACATAACATATTAAGTAAAAACACATGTCTTCGGTGGTTATTAGTTCTTCAAAGGAAGGAACTCGAAAAACTGGTGATTCGAACCGTTGTTGACTGTTGCCGGCGCGGTTGCAATTGATATCTCATTCTCCTTTTCGTTCGAGTTATCGGAACGCAGAGGGAATAGTTGCAGGGTTTGAGAGTCATCCCCGGAGATTACAGCTTCTTGTTGTCTAGCAATGTTGAAGTGGTCAAGCACATAGGCATTGTGCCTGCAAGGGGATTTAAAGATGTTGAGGTCATGCGTCTTGAAAAACTGGTGGTGCTTCGAGTCCATTGGTCTGATAGGTGGTGGACCGATGGGGGTGGTGGTAGTGTTAATCGCTGCCGTGGGAGTAGTAGAGCTAAGACTAGTACTACCAGCGCTAGGACTAGGAAATAGGTAAGGGAATTGCATCTTGTGATGCTGCCACGTGTCATTCCTTTCCACAAAGTTCCTTCTCTGCTGCAATTCTCCTTCTTCGAATTGGATCCATCCATCTGCTCTACACTCTGACACTGCTGCCTCTGCTGCCAATTGTATTGAAGCAGATTCCTGATGACAGTAAATAATATCAAATATCTTATAACAAAATCATCACTAAATAATTTACAAACATATAAACATAATAGGTATACATTTTAACCAAAAAGTAAATAGATTATTTTCCCAGAAAACAAATAATACTAAACTGTAAACTGTATAGTGTATACATACGGTGACATCAAGGCTGGGGACACTTTTGTTTTTATTACAAAAACTGGGTTTTACATTCCATTCAAATCAAAGAACAGATGGTCCAACTTTCCAAGGCTGATATAGGCTGTATGGGATGACAAATTGTACTATCGGGGTGAGCACAAGTCTTTTCACTGTCAGGGTGGCCAATTTCCATAGAATATACATATGGAGGGAGAGGAGGTGCTCAAATCAATACCTAGCCTGAATGCCATGAATGCATATCGAGCACAGCACCCAAAAAAACCCAGCTCGTTTCATTACAGCAGCCCCGACAGAAGGGAAGGAATGCAGCTTTTAAGCCCTTTTCATTCCCCAACAATTCACGCTTATATAAAGCCTTGACTCTATCCTCATTCAAGTTAATGCAATCCGGTTTAAGAACTAGAAGCCGTTATTAGAGGTTCGTGTTAACGTAATTGTTAGAGTTGCGTGACTAAAGTGGTTCTAACTTCATCTTTCTATGTTTTCTTTAAAAAATTTCTAAAAATTTGATTTTTTAACTATATCCCTTATTTTTTATATTCTAAACCATAAATTTTACATCCTAAAAAATACATCCTACCTCCAATTTCTTAAACCTTAACTATAACCAATAAACTTGAACCTTAAACCTTTTATAGTTTAAAATGAAAACATGTAAAATAGGTAGATGATTTCCAATTTTTAAAGAAGCGGTGACTAAAGTGGGGTCTACTCAAATTTACTTTCGTTTTGATGCAATCAATGAGATATATGAAACTCAGTTTGAGTATAATTCTACGCAAGTTTCCAAGTAACTTCTCCTATAGAGATAGATGCTAGGGGATTAAGGTTTAAAAACAAGATGAACAAACCTTCCATCGCATAACTTTTCTTGCTTTGAGTTTTTTCTTGTAAATCTTTGTGTTTTCTGTTGTTACTTTGCTATTTCTATTTGTCCTTTGATTATAACAGTAATTATATGAAGTGTTGTTGGTTTACTTTTATGAAAAATATTGCATGGACATGTCTATATTCACCATGAGAAAGACAAAGGAAGCAAAAGGTAAAGAGAAAGAAAAAAGGGAATTGGAGAGATAGATATAGACCTCTGCTAGAGTACTGCAGTTTGTAGGGAGTGCCCAGTTTTTGGTCTGATCTGCTTCATAAGCTGTCCTAGTCGATTCTGCAGAGAGACATAAATAAAAACAAAAAAGAATGCAACTTTACTCTCTCTAACAAACAAATCCAATGGTGAAAGACAGAAATAACATTCATTCCCTAACAACAAATGGAATGTTAATGAAAAAAATAAAAAGTAAACCTAACTTCTCAAAAGAAAACAGAAAACAAATTGTTGCAGCAAAAGTCCATTCATGCCCAACACAAATACACATGATATGCAAAAGATAAACATTATTGTATGTGCCTTGTGCCCTTGTCTATTTGTCATTGGATAAACTTAACATGATTTACCAGAATCCTTTCTTTCGAAGGTGTCGGGTTCGCGTAAGTGTTCATCTTGTGCTGATTCCATTTGCCTGCGTCGTTTTTGGCGTTCCCTTGCCTTGTGGTTCTGGAACCAATAGAACACATTCTTCCCTTCAATCTTACCATATCTACGGAGCTGCGCTGTTATGTGCTGAATCTGATCAGCCGATGGGGTTCGAGTGCCTCGTCTGTAAAGCTCTTCAAGTATTCTCAGCTGCTCCGGCGTCGGATTCCACCTCGAGCTCACTACAACAGCTGGTTGCGTATTGAACTCCCTCTTGTTTTGGTCCCCCATACCTGCTTTATATAAACCATGCATATATAATAATATAAACCAAGAAAACAATGAAGAACAAGAATAAGTAAAAAACGTACTCAGGTGATGATTTAGTGCTAAGAAGTCGGAGCCATTGATACGGCTAAAACAAGGAGAGCTGTTGGGAGAAGACATTGGCCTAGGAACTAAAGGTCTGAGCTTCCGACCATTGAAGGAATCAGGCACGTTGAACTCGGCACCATCATTGTAACCCATCGTCCACATGATATCTCACTAATACAGTTTTAGGGTTTAATGGAAAAAAAAGGTTTTGATTTTTGAATGAGCTATCCTACTCACACAGTCACTTTCGTTGCCGTGAAAGGAAAAAAAGCGTGTAAAAGAACAAGCGGAGCATGCGAAGTTTAGCAATGGCGATGAAGATGATTCTCAAAAGAAAAGCCCTAGTTTTGAAACCTAGACTTTGTTGTTGTGTTTATAAATATATAAAGATGGACTGAAGGAAAGGGGTGGAGAGTTTGAGGAGTTTTAGAGAAAGGGATGGATGAGAGACAGCAAAGAGGAAAGAGAGGAGTTGTTTTGAAGGATAGAACAATTAAGGGAGGAGAGACACATGAGGTTGACTCATGACTAAGTATGTTGTATATATGGGGCAAGCACAGACTGGGTGGGGAATTGGAATTGGGAGATGAGAAAAGGGCAAAAAAGAAAAGGAAGAGAGAGAAGGTGGAGGCGTGGAATTCTGGGAGGGGATTTTGGGAGTGGTGAAGGAAAAACGACGTGACGATGATGAGGGTTATCATAAGCCTCATCACTCCTCTCATTCATTTATTGTTCGCTTCATGTCCTGTGCCTTTCATGCTTATTCTCAATCCGAACTGCCCCTCTCTTCCTTCTGTTGCCTTGCCCTTTTCCTTGTCTCTTCCCCTCCGTCTCTCTTCCCCATGCATAGACATGCCAATAGACATCCATGCATGTAGCATATGAATAGAACTCTCAAGTCCTTTTGGTGTCCCTATATATGTTTTAATGTTTAAAAATTAAGATTTAAATTAGGATTGAAATAAAGAGTTTTAGGTTTATAATTTATGATATAGTGTTAAAGTATATAATTTATATTTTTAGTGTTATGTTATATATAAAGACGTCAAAAAGGGGGGAAATTATGATGTTATATGACGGGCATACAATTGAAATGTTTTGGAAGTTGTATGTTATCTTATAGCTTAGTTTTTCAACTTTTATCGACTTATTTTATATTTGAATAAACGTTAGATGTAGTGATAAGACATTATATATATTTACAAAGAGATAATTAAAATTCAAACAATAAAATCTATTCTTAAACTTTAACCCTAAATAATAAAACCCTAAAATCTATAAACTTGTAATATTTTTACTGCTAGTGCATAGAATAAAAATGTATTTTTGATTTGATTTCACACCAAATTGTAGGGTAAGAACAGTTTAAGAGTTGTTTGATTTTTCTCATATATTTAAATCAAATAAATGATGAATAAAACAAAAAAATTATTAACCAGTGCAGTGTTGATGCAGGCATGCAAACACAAGATTGTGTTTTGAAATGTTATCCACATGCATCCATACAAATCAAAATATTATATTTTTGTTTCATTATTTGTTTGCAATGAAAACCCTACACGTCCATCCAATGAGACTGATGTATCATGGTTGTCTTTAGCATGTATGTATGGTGTTACTCAAAGGCATTGGCATTGCCCCATTAGATCTATTGCATGGGATTGTTACTGTACTATCATAAATTTTTACAGTGTTGAAAGTATTTTTTGGAATCTTCCCTTTACTTTTTGTTTTGAGGTTACAAAATTCCACCCTACAAAAAGTTGATATTTTTGTTTAGTATATATATATGGTTTAGCCCATGGGTCATTATGATGAAATGATTTGAATTGAATCTCTCCTGGTATTGGGGTACCCTACTGTCCCTGCCTTTGTAAATAGTAAAGACATGGAAATGCTTCATTATTCAGTAATTATTACCACTTTCCCTACGATAGTGACTCACCGAAGTCTCTGTTCTTTTGGTAAGCAAGCACCCGTTCATGTTTTATGATTAACATAATTTATATAAAGGGTTTTGGTTTTAGCATAGGTAGAGCCGAAAGTTTTAAAAAATTGTTATAATTTTTATCACTTATACAAAGTTTTTTTTTTTTCTTTCAAAAAATTAATGAAATACAAAGTCTAATCATCTAAACCTTGTTTTTTTGAGTGTTACTTTTGAATTTGACTGATATGTGAGCGTCCCAAAGGAAAAGTTACAACTCCAGGCATATTTTAATGTCTGAACCGTCGTTGTCCGTTTTCTACTTTATTGACTCTTCTCTCTGTATGATAACACAGTTTCAACACAAAATTTGCTGACAAATTCAGTCGTTACAAAGCAATGAAACCACTCTTTGCTCTGGAAAAAATAATAACACCCGGACCATTTGACTAAGTTTATAATTTATTTTAATATACTTCATCTGTACGGTGATAAAACCACATTGCTGTTTCCTGTTTCCAACCCTATACAAACTTTGATATCGATATTTAGATTGAACTTTAAAATGTTTATTTCATCGATCTAAACCCAATCGAATGTGATCATGAATACCTCTACTCCAAGCCTAATGGAGAGAGATATGGATCACACTATTTTTTCCCAATTGTATTGTTTTTATATTGGATCCAACCCATATTTGTTTCACACTCTTGATCCACTTTTTAGTAGGAACCCAACCCGTATTTCAACCTTTTCTGCAACTGCATCCATTTTGTTGTATTGGACTGAGAAATAGTAAAGGTACAGACAGAAATCATACGACACACAAAATTACTTTTAAAGCATATCCTTGCAGGAAACGACACACAAAATTACTTTTAAAGCATATCCTTGCAGGAAACGACACACAAAATTACTTTTAAAGCATATCCTTGCAGGAAACGACACACAAAATTACTTTTAAAGCATATCCTTGCAGGAAACGACACACAAAATTACTTTTAAAGCATATCCTTGCAGGAAACGACACACAAAATTACTTTTAAAGCATATCCTTGCAGGAAACGACACACAAAATTACTTTTAAAGCATATCCTTGCAGGAAACGACACACAAAATGTTGTGGGACTCTCAACGGGATATGGAGCCTGGAGGGACAAATATTTATTGATTTCTTCGGATTTCCAACCTTTTTTTTCCCGATCTTTTTAGTGAGCAATTTTGCTAAATTCCAAGATTTACCACTTTTTAAATGTCGTATAAACATTAATATATGATTTGTTGGTCAACTATCTAATAAATTCACTTGTAATAACTTATCATCCACCATCAATTGTAATCATATTATAAACCTACCACGTACAAAATATAAATCTAGAATGCAACATCTACAAATAGTTATGTGATTTTTGGTACGGAGTTATATTAAAATTGTTATGATTTCAGATGCATTAGATTTCAAGAAATCATAAAATATTTATCAAAGCATACTAATAAAATATTATATCGATAAATAATCATTACATAAGATTAAACTTTTTATGATCATTAACAAACACAAATCGAAAATAAACACCTTCAAATTTAATTCACTCACCCATCATTACTATTTTTTTACCTAATAAAATATCATATTTAGATACAGACAAAAGATATTCATATATTTTTATTTTATTTTTTGGACGATGTATTCTAATATTAATAAAAATGTTATTTTTAATAAAATTCAATTATTTTATTTAGAAAATAAAATCGTATATATACTTGGATGAATTCTTTAAATAAAATTCACTTACTAGTATATTCACGTGCAATGAAACGACACTCTTGGAATTATTGTAATAAAATACTAGAATATATTGTTGCATGCTTAACGTACTAAATTATTTATTCACTAATAAATATTATTTATTTCTTCCTATCCCATTTCGTTAGATTTTAGAAACAGCACCACGAATAAAACAAACTCACGTGCACCCACACAAGTTTCATTGCAGTGACTATGAATACAGTTCCTGGAAAAAAAAAATTGGTTCGGTCATTCATTTATTGAATTAAATATTTTATTAACTCGAAAAATCAATAAATCTTTATTTCTAAGACCGAAAATAAATACTTTTTTATTAATATCATGAAGTTATAGTTGTTTACATTTTAATTAGTTGGTTAAAATTTTAATTTTATCAAGAATAAAAAAATCTTTTTAAAATTTATAAATAATATCTGTTGTTTATACGAATTAATAAAACACAGATAATTAAAAAGACAAGCTTATGTTATAATTATAGGTCGGTTATTAAACGACTTTTGATAAAGGAAATATTGTCGATCAGTATAAGCTTTAGCTAACATTAATCCCGAAAAGACTTGTAAATCTTTTATGTGACATGATTTAACCACGTACAACTTTTTCAATTAGATTAAAAAGATAAAGTGCAAGATTTTGTATTTTAAAAAATAATTGTATTATGAGTTTTATTTTATCTTTAAATTTTTAAATATTTTAGTTTTATCATTTAATAATGTTTTATTTTAAACTGAGCTCTAAGTTTTGTATATTTTAATTATTCCTAAAATTTGTTTTAATTTAAAATTTATCTTCAACTTTTGAATGTTGTATTTTAATCACTAAATTATCAGTATATATTAAATATATACAATGTTGATAAAAATATGATAAAAATCTTTAGTTGATATATAAATATTGATGTTTATCGTTTAATAATATGATAAGACAAAAATGATAATTTTAGGGTGAAATAAAAAGTAAAATTAAATTAATGTTGTAGTTTGAGGTTAAAACTATAATATTTAAAAATTTAAAGACTAATTTAAAATAATATCATTATTTGAAGATTATATTAAAATATTTAAATTATAACTTACTTATTTATAAAATTTGAAGATAAATTTTGTCCTTAAACTTTATCTTTTACGATTAAAATATTTAATTATAATTTAGACACTAATTGAGTGATCTATTTATTTATAAATCTATAATTATAAAAAAATATTATTATTATTTAGAAAATACTATATTTATTTTTAAACATTATAATCGTACAGCTAAACTATACCTTTAATAAAATGAGTAATTTACTATTAAGTGAAGTCCGGTATGGTTTTGAGAGTCAAATAAAGTGTTGGTGGATGATAGGGGGAAAGAGTCATGGAGCCTGGAGGTGACAAATCCACCAGGGCTTGTCCTTGAAACGGCCGACCCAACACAAGGTAGTGGGAAACACACATCCGTCACTTCCAGTACAAATGGAAGGTGATAAAGACAACACTGAAGCGGTTCGGATATTACAAATTGTAGGGTGTTGTTTCTCAAGAGTTATATAACGAGAGACGAACGTCTAATAGTATTGATGGCTAATCATTTCGTACACCCAAATAAAATAAAAAATTATAGATATTTTATTTTAAAAATTAGAATCACTCAATTTTAATGAAGAGACATTAAAAGTATTGTTATCTGCAATATTAGATTTTAACATCACTTTGGTCACTGATTTTTTTTTTAATTTGATTATTAAATTCGACAATTTTATTAACCTTTATTTCTTTTGTTTCTTTGCACTAATGGTGAATATGATTTATTTGTTAAAAAATAATGACATATCAAAATATTTAAAATTTTATTTTAGATTAAAATTTTTAGTTTTGATCCATCACTATTAACTATAAGATTAATTTAAAACAAATTATGTTGTTCTTTTAGTAAAATAGTTCTTTTCCACCGTTAAAAATAAACGGTTATCCCTCTACTCATAAAATTTTAACCTTATTATAATTTTAAATAAAAAATTATTTTTTTAAAAAAAATTAATCGTATCGTATCGATTTTATTTTTGAAAATAACAATAATCATCATAATAAAAATAAATTAAAAGTATACTAATTATAATATATTTTTAAAATTTTTATAATCAAAATAAAAATACCCCAAAATTTCGGTGTAATTTATCCCCATAAAATCTTAGAGAATTGCGGTATATATATATATATATTTTCAACGCCTCTCTCCTTTGTTTATCTTTTCTGCTTTCTCTCTGCGTTAAAGTTTGAATCTTTGGAACTATAAATCCAACCCTTTCTTATCATCGCACTGCCTGTCCTGTATTGTTAATTAGCTTCTAATCCATTTGTTTAAGTTTTGATTTCCCACGTCATTATTTTTTAAGGAAAAGATATAAAGATAAGGATAAGTTTCACTTTAGATGATTTATCAAAATTTGGTGCGGGGAATCATTAAAAAATCAACTTAATTATTCAAACACCAGGAACATTCTTTAATAATCATGTTTCGATTAAATTAATTAATTCCAAACCATAAAGAAGTGATTGTTTGAAGACGTAATTCGGACTTAATATTAAATTTATGTCCACTTCATCTTTAGTTCGATCCATGTCGTTTTATTTGAATGGAATACGAGCAGGTGGAGTTTATTTTATTCTCAGCAACCATTTTTCATGGCTTTATTAACTTTTATGACAAATTGAACCTGAATTTGGGGTCAAGTTTGGCCGTTGGATGGCTGCGATAATATACATTTATCATCACAAGCATGACGAAGTTAGGATTACATGTTAAGAGAAAACGTTAATTAGTTATATATATTTATAAAAATTAAATTAATTATGATGTTTAAAAAATAAATTTTGTTCCGTGCCTATGTTTGAATCCATACAATTATTTTTTATTACTAATCAACTGTGACTACTGAGAACTCTTTCATCCGGCAACAAGAATATTGAGTCTGATATGTCACTCCATGTTCCTGAAATTATATGGACCAACAGTCTACACGTCCCTTTCCCATTTTGTCACCAATATTTGAGTACTATTTGTAATTGTAATGGCCAAAGTATATATTCCCTAAATGTTGGTATACACCAGCAGCAGCAGCAGCAGCAGCTCCAGCTTATAATCATTCAACAAGCTATCTACTGTGACTGATGCACGATGTTTTGTTGAGATTAAGTTGGATTCCAAGTAACCAAGCGTTTCATAATCAATCACTGTCTTACAAACAGTACAGTACAACCACGTTTAGAAACTTGAAGAATGTACGGGGTATAACAATATTTCTTGAATAAATACAAGCACTGGGGCAATGGTATGGGTGTAGGAGAAACTCAATGTTGTTGTTTTGATAGGATTGAAGTGCCGACAAAGTAGGGTTGGAATTTCACTAAACCTTGGCAAACAAAGAAATTAATGGCCATTCTTACTGTAGACAGACTCGATTTAATTTTTTATTATATTAATCGTTAATACACTCTAACAATAATTTTTAATTTGCGATATTTTATATAAAGTTTGATCATATTTCTATAAAGTAATGACATATACTTTTATATTATAGAGTTTATTTTTAACTCTACTGACAATTAATTCACGTACAATCTTTTGACATGTTGATAAAATGTATATTATCGCAACTTGGTGTTTGCGAGGCTACTTGCTCAGTTGATAAAATTACGAGCACATTTTCCAGATTATTTTCTAAAGACAATCAGTCTTGATAATGTTGATGACATGTAATTTTACATGTAGTATCATAAATTCACATCAAGCCAACAAATGATCATAAGTTCTCCCCATTACAAATGGTTTTTGGTCAGGAACCAAATATTTCTCATCTTAGATTTTTTTTTGTGTGTGCGATATATGTTCTAATTGTTCCACCACAACGCACAAAGATGAGTTTTGTTGGGAATATATATAAGAGCTTCTGACAGGGGATTTATTTACATCCCGATTTACTGACTATCATTTTAATGAGTCAGTTTACCCAACATTAGGGGGAGAAAATAAATAGCTGGACAAAGAAATAAGTTAGAATGAATTATCATTTTTCTCATTTTCATCCACGTACTACACAATGTGAACTATAAGTTCAAAGGATAATTCATTTAGCAAATCAATTGTCAGATGATTTTGCTGACGCTAAAAGAGTGACTAAGTCACGTATACCAGCTATGAATGCTCCGATTAAATTTGATGTCATGGAAGGACAAACTCTAGTTGCTAATGGGTCTAACTTACGCTTAAAGCGTAGTAGACAAGTAAGTTCCAAAGATAAGAGATCCTCGAAAAAGAAAAGGAGTTATATTTTATGATGGTCTGATCGAGGAATCAATGATTATGAAAATCTCTAGAAGAGATTAAATGGTCTCCAACAGAGACATTGACATGACTCAGGTACCTGATAATAAAGAGATCTCAATAGATTATGTCATGTATGGTAATAAGTGGAACTGAAATTAAATCGACGTCGTTAATATATTTGCATGCAATATAGCACTAGAGATTTTATTTGATGATGTGGATCATGAATCATTGTCAATTGCGCAATGTAAACAAAGAAATGATTGGCCAACATGAAAGAGGCAATTGAGGCGGAACTAAAATCTCTTTTGAAAAGAGAAGTATTTGGGCATACATTGAAATGTGTAAAGCTCGTGGATATAAACGAGCCTTCGTGAGAAAGAGAAATCAAAAGGGGAAATCATGAGATATAAGCTCATTTGGTTGCACAAGGATTCTCACAAAGACATGAAATTGATTATGAGGAAAATATATTTCTCGGTGGTGGATGCAACTACTTTTAGATTTTGATCAGTCTGGCAATAAATAAAATTACTTGGTTTCTGCCTAATGGGTGTTGTTACATCCTATTTGAATGAGCCTCTTGATAGTAATATTTACATGAAACTTCCGGAAAGATTTAGATTGCCATAAGCAGTTCATTCAAGTTCTCGAGAACATTATTCAATCATATTGAATATATCTTTTTATGGCTTGAAACAATTTAGGCGTATTTGATATGATCGCCTCATTGAATACTTATTAGCATAATGCTATATGAATTATTTCCCCGAGCATTTTTATTAAGAGATTTAGCTCTGAATTTTTATTGATTGTGTATGTCGATGATTTGAATATCGTTGAGACTCGTGAAGAGACCTCCTCAAATCCTTGTGCATCTATCGACATACAGAAAAATATTGAAAGAGACTTTACATGCATAACGCATATCTATTTATCACCTTTATAGTTGTTGTTAAGTCTCTTACTGTAAACAAAGATTTTTTCGCATCACGAAAAAGGTAATGATATTTTTAGTCTAAAGCACAATATACACATTTTTTTGATCTGGAAGCATCGTATCTTAACTGACCCAAAAATATTATTTAAGTGCTACGAGATCATTACCTTTAAATAATTGTTATGCATAAGGCAAAGCCGAAATATGTGTTTGGCTAAACATATCCTGAAGATATGTGAATGTTTTTTTTACAAGATAAGATGCAAGTTATCTTGTACAAAGATAATACAAAATTTATATCTCAAGGTGGATATATCAAATATGATAAAACGAAACATATTTCTTCAAGTTTCGTCCCTCATGATTTTCAGATGAATAATATTCAATGAATCTTTTCAAGCAATGATTTGGAAGATTTATCCACTAGTGCATGATCTACTTTAATATTTGAAGATTGTATTCAATATTGAATTATGAAGATTCAAAGATCTTATGTGATATTTTCATGAGGGGGAGTAAATACGCATTGCACTCTTTTTCCCTTAACCGAGGTTTTGTCCCAATGGGTTTTCCCGGTAAGGTTTTTAATGAGGCAACATGTTATGCGTATCAAAGATGTGTGTACTCTTTTTCCTTCACTAAGATTTTTTTTCCCACGGGTTTTTTTATCTTAGTAAGGTTTTAACGAGGCACATTATCTTCATGGATATCCAAGGGGGAGTGTTATAAATATATTTATTTATGGTGGATATTCATATATTAAGTTACACTTTAATGGGCTTTAATATTAGGGTTTAATACCCATTGAAATTAGGGTTTCCATCTTATGCCTATAAATATAGACTTTTGGCATAGCATTGTACACAACCCTTACTTTATAATAAAATCTCTCTCCCTTTTGTCTCTCATCTTTATTCTCCTATTTTATTCTTGTTCTTTACTTTATTCACAACAAGAGTTTATTTTTAACTCTACTGACAATTAATTCATGTACAATCTTTTGACAACATTAGATATATTTAAAATTATATGATATATGTTTTTTAAATAAAATATATTTGTATTCAAGTTTATTTGAAAATAATCGTTGTGATTCTCCTTTGAACTTTGAAAACAATGGCCGTCGAAGTTGAAAAAATGACAACTTTAGCTGGATTTTTCAGAGTTTTATGGATGCTGAGACAGAAGCAATCAGACAAGAAAAATACTTCAGTCACACAATCATCACAGATATAACTCTTTCGAGTCCTTTGGTTCCAGTTTCTCCAACATCAATGGACAGGAGGATTGACCTGAGAATACCATCAAAGATTAGATGATGCACTCTCAAATTTACCAAATCAATTTTATCAGATTCGACAATTAAATAAAATTAAGTCTTATTTAAAATATTTAAATTCAAAATTTTATTTAAATTTTGTATTATTCGATTCGATAAGAATTATTATTCTCACAATAACGAACTGACAAATTTCCCCCGTGCTATTTAGTAGCCAAAGATTTGTATAAATCGGTGAATATTGGACAAATCGTGCTTCTTGGTTCCCTTTGCTTGGTCCGACAGGTGCACTATTTTTTCTATTTCAAAATCTATTTATCACTGGTATGTAACAGACAATACGTTAGGGTCAAATAAATTAACTTTGGGGTTGTCTGTTGTCATGTCGTATTTGATTACATCCGTAATTGTTTTACTTTTGATGTTTTCACACTAAACTTTATTAATTACTAAATTTAATTCTTTAGGCATAATTAGGTGATTCAATATACAATTCATTGCATGGTTAGGTGATTATAATTGGGTAGTATAAATTAAGGATTAATGATATCAACTAATCAAACCACTGATTTAAGCTTCGGAAAGTGCCTATCAATTTAACTTTCTACCCTCTTAATTCATTTTCATGGGTTCTAATTATTTTAGGTCTAATTATATTCTATTTAAGTTTAGTTTAGATTAATTTAAATCTAATTTAATTTTAGGGTTTAGGGTATTTTTTTATTTTAGTATCGGGTTGATTAAATTATTTTCGGTTCATTCAATTCTGAGTCGGGATAATTTAATTTAGTTAAAGATCGTCTGTTTTTAGTTAGTTTTTCAAGCTGAGATAGATTTTCTTTCTTTCTTTTAATATATATTTCTTTATTTTGATTATCTTTGATTCAGATTCATTTTTAATTGAAGTTCAATTAAATTTATTTTAAGTTTCGGATTATTATATTTAGATTATTTTTGAATCAATTTAAATTTTAAGTCTCAGATCAAATTTATCATATCTACTTTCATTTTGCAAGAATTGTGGAAGGCTTCGACTCTACTCGTTGTACCTTCCAAAAATTAAATATTACTGAACTCAAAATAGTAATCTTAGTAGTAGTACAAAGTGACATCTTTCATCTAGATTTATATTAGAGTTATTTAATTTATGTAATATATAAAAAATTTATATTTAAAATTGGATATAAATACTATCTTATATTATAAAATATATTACATTCTGAAACCCACCCTTTCCCTGTTGCTGATGGCCACTCTTGCTTTCGTCTTAAATATTACATGGGCCATTAAAACCTGTGCAATAATATATTATACCTGAAACGCATCTCAATAAATCCAAAACAAAAAAGATTTGTACAAGATTTACTCACTCTTTATTTAGTAATTGCAAATGGGAGATGAACACATTAACTATTAATTGGTTTAATAAAATAAATATTAAATCATATTATAAATTCAAATTCTAACATCATAAGAATAAAAGAACACTTTTATAATAAAATTTGATTAATAAATTAAATATAAATAATTAAAAAGTGTTATAATAAAAAAAAATAAAAATAAATGTGTAACTAAAAAAAGAATAAGCCATGAGAAGAAGAGGTTATAAGAAAGTAGTGATGTGACTGTTGTCTCCCAATATTCCAAAAGGGTCGACATCATAATACTATCAAATTCACTTTTGCATTAGGGTCCGCTACTTCACTGTCTTGTACATCATTCATCCTAGTCCTAGATTCATACATCATCACAAGTTAACCTAGATGGAATGGATGGGTTTCAGAACATAGAGCAGAAATCAAGTAAATAATACAAAAACATGTTGATGATACGTGAGATTAAACCAGCGATGTGTCTGTCGATCTTGCTTTTGTCCCTTTGCATTTCACCCAAGGGTTGGCACCACTTACCCTACGAAAGGGATTTTTTTACTTTGAGGTGGTGCAACAAATGCTTCAGACCTTAAAACAAAGCGCAACTTTATATCCCCAAGAGAATGTAGTACACCAGCGTTATGGGCAACGCTATTAGCATCCCGAATATAACACTGCAGTTCCAAAAAATATATTTAATATACCTACGATGGATAATTTTATGTAATATAACGACAATAGACGTACGCTGTACTGAGAATATCAGGGTGTACGTTGTATTCTTTGGCGAAGACGAAGGGGACGATTCCTTGTGGAAGAGCGGCCTGTTGTGGGAGTATTTTTTACTGTCAGAATATAAAATAATACTACCAAATTCATTTGCTTAAAGTGAAAAGGGGGATGACCTGTACAATGGCAACGTGTAAGAGAACGCCACGGAGACCAACAGCGATGGAAGCGGCAGCCATGACAGCTGGACCTGTAAGGAATCTAACGGCCATTGCAAAAGCTGCAACGGAATTCCCACATGCTATGATCCTCGGTTGCAATGCCATGAACAGACCTGTATACATCAAAAAGCATGCCACCATCCATCATCATCAATCATCACTCCCACTATCCCACCACGTTTATATATATATATCGAAACCCCAACACGTATTATCATTACCCACACTGTTTCTTGCTTGCTTTATTACAACATTTTAATAGTCCTAAAGCTGTAAGAGAATAAAGATAAAAGAAAAGAGGAAGGGGATTTGCTGTTTGTAAAGACTGACCGAGACTGAACATTGCCATGCCGAGGCCTGCATCTGACAGTATGGAAATGGACTTTGCTATGATTGCAGGCATTTGTACATTCCACCTACAAGAAACCAAGCATCCCGGTTACCAAAACAGATTGATATACCCATTTGTATAACAATGAGAAAAATAAATAAAATATAGGCTTAATTCAATTTCAATTTTGATTCCACCCAAAATCTTAAATCTATACCTGAATGAGATTAAAGACCAAGTGAGTCCGATTAAGCTGGAATAAGTGTTGGGATTTCTGATAAGCTTTCTCCAAACCATGATCAGTATAAGCCTTGTCATTACACTTGTCGGAGGCATGGCTTTAGGTTTACCACTGCCATCGCCAACTTTGTCACCTTCCTGGACATTGTTCATTTCTCTTCTGTTCCCAAAGCTCAAGTCATCTCTCTCCATGAACTCCTCTTGATTCTCTCTATGCCCTTCAACTGAGAAGACAGAACACAAAAGAACCCATGGATCCTAAAAAACATGTAATAAAATTGTCTGAAAGTTACGAGTGAAAGAAAGATTATACCTTTCCCTGGAGAGACAGCTAATCTAACTTCTTTATGGTCTGTTGCAGCACCGTATTCATGGCCGCCGAAGACATCTGAGACTGGGGAAGCACTTGAGCTCCAAACGAACATATGAAGATCTTTACCACCTTCTTCATGCTTTTGTTGAGCTTGGCCATTAGGCTTTTTAGCATTACCGTTAGCAGTAACTGTAGCTTTAGACCCGGTGGGCGAGAACATACCCGGATTAGGAGCCGGGTAATGAGTTGTTGCATGGAATCTCGGTTTCCCGGTGGCCGCAGCACCGTCTTCCTCGAAATTCGACGGCCTCGGGGTCGGTCCACGGGAAGCAGACATGCCGTAAACGTCGGTAGAACCGAAATTCGAATTGCGTCCCCCGGCCATCATGGAGTAGAAATCGGTGTGGTTGAAGCTCGAGCCTCTGGGCGTTGGGTTTCTCGATGATTGCAGAGAGTAAATCTCGGCATTGGTTAGATTCGAAGGCCGTGGCGTCGTCGAAGACAAACCTTGGGACCTTCTAGAGAAAATATCAGACCTCGAAGCATTCGATTTTCGGACCGTAACATGTAGTTTACCATCTTCTTTGATCTCCGCTTCGGTTTCAATAGCCTGTCGACCATCGAGCGACATGATATCCGAGTCGACATGTATCGAAACAATGGAACCGGCAGTGTCCGGGAACTGCTCGGAGATGAGGATTCTGGCACCTCGGTATTCAAACATGAAAAGCATCAAAGTGTACCAAATAATGCACTGAAGAACGACGATTTGCACCATCAAGCTGCCGGAGAAGTCACCGTACATGCCTTTAAGCAAAGGGATACCCATAACCAAAGTATTCGGAAGCGTGGACAGTGAAAAGAGTGTGATTGTCCATTCCAAGCAACCTCGTTTGCTCACCTTGGACCAAACCGCTAACAATACGAGAACTATAACTTTCTGCAGGCTGTCGGCTGCTATGAAACGGAAGTTCATAGCATAAGGATCGTTTGATGCTATGAAGTGAAAAGATAGAAGCGGTACGGCGAAGAGAGCGACGAATCGGTTGATGCCTGAGCACTGGTCGGGCGTGAAGATCTTCCACCACTTCACCGAGCCGTAAGCCAAAATCATGGCCACGTAGAGTGGCACCATTGCTGTCATGACATGGTAGAAGTCTGTTAGTGTGATCATGTTTGAAACAAGAAGGGAAAACAACACTGGATTACAACGTCAAAGAAGAAGGATTGGAGACGGGTAAAATCAGGAGCCTGTGAGTTTGGGGTCTTGGAGAAAGGAAAGTGGGTAAGAACTACGAAGAGCAGAGAATAAAAAGCTTTTGAGAGTTGTGAGCAAGCTTGCACTTGCAGACTGCAGTCCCCAATGCCTAAAGCAATGGTTTTTTTGCCTTTTTATTAGTGGATTGGTGTAACCTTTTGGTTTTATGAGTTGGTTGGTACCCAGTCCCAGAGTGAATAAAAATGGAGTGCACTCTAGTTTTATATTTAATTTAAAATAATATTTAATTCAAATTCGAATCGATGAGATACTCGTTTATGACGAAAATATTCGTAAAATGTGTGTTGGCTGTACATTCTATGGATTCTAATGTCCCCATTTGAGTAGTAAAAAGCAACTTGGTTGGGCGAGGTGGGTTTGTGATAAAATATACTTTTATTTTTCCAGCATCCTCACCTTACCTTTCTTTTCCTTCTTGGATTCGCTTTTGTGCTCTGTGGAGTCTGGATGGCTTATGCTTACCCGCTTATTCTTTCACTACTTCCTCATAAACCACAATATAAATCCATTACCGATTAAAAAATAAATTCAATTCAAGATATAATGCGTAATCAGATTTTTTTTCAAAGAAAAATGGTCTCGATGAAAAAATTATATTATTATTAAAACGATGACTTTAGAAAAATCCCTAAAATATATTAAGACAAAGATAAAGATTTCAAATTTATAATTTGAACAACCATTTTGACTTTCAAAAAGTTATTCTATATAAAAATTTGTTAGATCTTGTAGTAAAGAATTCACTCAGATTAGCTATCGAGTTTGAGTTGATAATGTTTTGTCCTCTACGGATATAGTCGGAGTCCATGTTGTTATCATGCAGATAGCAGAGGGAAAAATTCAACCTATTGTGCATAAATGGGGATGAAAAAAGCATGATAAATATGTATTGGAGAATGTTTAACAAGGAAAAGCTTTTCACAAAGACGCTCAGAAAATCACCAAAGTTTGTTCAATCCTATATATGACAATGACACAACTTCAGCTGCTAATATAGTCGGGTAGACATGGAAAATACCGTAAACGAGCTAATAGAAGAAACGAACAAAACATGATTACAGCCCTAGGATGTTTCTTAAACCCTGAGGTATTCATACTTGGACATGGGATTTGCTACCTAATAAAGAAGCATGGAAACACCTTGAGTTACACTCCTCTTTCGATTTGTTCTAGGATTTGATGCTACGTCACCCATGCAAATATCCTATTTCAATGATCCAGTTGAAAGGAACTTACCATTCGTAGTGGAACACTAGGATCTATTACAGAAAGAGTCAAATCCTCGTTCCACTCAGGATTAACATCCTTCTTTATTACACGAGTCTTTAATTTCTGCAAATCAAAAGCAAAATTAGAACGAAGATCCCGTTGCTCGAAAAAATGAACTTAAAAGGTAGGTGTACCTTTCCTTGTTCCTAGTCAAAAACATTCATGCTCAGGCCATAAAATCTGAGTATATACATACCTATAGTTTACCTTCAATCTAATTTAACCAGTGATTTCTAACATATTAATCCATAGAGTTATTCAACGTGAAAGTCAACTAGGGTTCACCTTATTTTAATTTTCATACAATCAACAATCAAATTCAACCAAAGAAACAACAATTTGAAAATTTAAACCACAGCAATAGTTGATCCATAGAAAATTTCTTTGAATCCACAATTTCTGATAAGAACCCAGAATTTGAAGTGTTTTAGAAGTAATTACTATTTACATCGCATCCAAGTGATATTCATAATTAAACATACAGTATATTTTTACCCAAAAGAACAGCTTTCCTTGCTATTGCTATTGCTGTCGTTTGATTTTACCTTTTCAATATTCGGCTGCCGATCGTGTTTGCTTCTTAATCCCCCGTGAAAAGAAATGCACGTGACAAAATCTAAGCGTGCAAATATGGGAGAAACTAGAAATCTACTGAACAAACAGAGCACAATTAATCAAGAATTGTCTTCTCTATATTTAGTACTTTGTTCATAGGGAAGAAAGTGTGAAAATCAGAAATAAACCAGGATAAAACAAAAGCAAACTAAGGGACTACAAGTGAAGTCAAGAGAGTATGATTATCCATTTCAGTTGCCAGATCCAACAGTACATAATCCCTATTGCACAGTAAATTGAGACCAACATAAGTGGTAGAAAGGGAAGCTTGTCACCCAGAAGGTAAGGATGCAAAAATTGACTCCATATTTCAACCACCACAACACCTAAGAGGTAACTCTTTGCGACCCAACCGAGATCGAACCGTTGTTTCTCAGCACCAGATCTGGAACTTCCCTTTGACTCAGATTGTGTGGCCTTCTTATCAACCTCCAAAGAGTCCTTTGTCACTTCATTCTTTGCGAATAGTGCAGAAAAACAGAACCATGTCAGGATTGTGTGTAGCAGCAACAACAATACTTTTATCGGGTATTCCTGGGCTTCGTATAGAAGGGGGAAGAGAGAGTAGCAAGACACTGTTATGACATATACAGAACAAAGTCAATGTTAGTTTTCGAGATTTCATGATCATGAGTGATAAACCACATATCAATTTTTAGTTTGATGCCCTACAGTTTTGATATACAAATCCATTTCAACTTATACATCTGAAAGCAGTGTAGTAAGTCAGTAACGAGAATAAACTGGGTAGCAGATGAACCCATAGAAGCATATGTCTATTCATCCATGGTACAAAATTGGGTGGTGCTGAACAACAAAAGCGCACCAAAACATTTTGGGTGAGATACATTTGATCAGGTGCATGCCTGGTCTGCCTAAGTGCACTTTTTTTTATAAGGCAATGGCATAAAAACAGCCCACCTGATCGAGTTCTCTTTAGGTACTTTTATTTCCACCATTTTAATTAGATGAACCTTCATTAGTAAGATAGGCTGATAGCCGTAGTATCAATTTCTCTACTTCTCAGTTTTGAGTACTGAACAACAGATATCAACCACAAGGAAATCATACATATTGAACAACAAAATGACTGCATGTTTTGTAGATAAACTAGACCATCCATTCGAGTTTATTATATATCATAACCTTATTATATGCGCACACACAAGCACACAAAAGAAAACACAATCATACATACTGTGCTTAACTTCACTCGGAGATATAAGGGTTCTAGCTCCTACAGTGCGCATCGCACCCTTGACAACGCCTAGGCTCTGTTTAAGTTTAATATCTATATAAGATCAAAAGTCAACCAAGAGATAACATAGAGGGGAGGCATTACCTATGGATAACAAGAAATAATGCTTAGCGTCCTCTAAACTTTCCACAGCAACAAGAGCAAGCGGGATAGATATGTGTAGTGATGCTTTCTCATGGACATGCCACCCAAATAAAAAGCCACAAGTATATGCATATGCAACTGATCTGGCAATCAACCTTGGTCTGGGATCCCTCCAAGTTTTAAAAAGACAAGGAGATAAGGCAAGCAGGACCATAATGAAGGTTGTCATAGGTGTTATCTGTAATTTCATTGAGATCCAATATAAGACAGATTAATCAATAATCAGTACTACAAAATGGAAATAGCATCCCATCAATTTTTAAAAATAAACCAGGAACAATATCTAGCAATTCAACTAGCGGCCAATTCCTTTACTCATTGCTGAGATGACACGACTATCAAAGGGAATGAGGATCAGCACGATCACCGACTTGGGTAGATCCAAATATGAAATTGATAGGCAATTATGTACAAGATCAGCACAAAAATATTCACTGAGTCACCTTACCCGAGGTAATACAGCAAATGGTGATGCATCACCAACTAGTCCACCTGTGAATGAAGCTACCGGTGCCGGAATATTGAAGCCAACTTTCCTCAGCAAGAAAGCAATCCCTTTATCTAATATTATATAGAAAACCCAAAAGTTTGGAGCCCAGTAAGCATGGCAAAGTCCCCTGCCAAAAGGAAACATGCGGCGGATGACTTGTTGTATCTGCAAGGTATTTGAAGCATACTTAATTCACTATACATAACGAGTCAAGGTAATTAACGGCTTTAGACATTCACAGCCGCAGCATGACTAATTAGTGGAACCAGAAAATTTGCTAGAAAGATATGCACTTCTAAATCAATGAGAAGAGGAGGATACAATTTTGCATCACTAGAGCGCCATAATAAGCTTCTCATGTCACAAAGATCACATCATTAACAACAACAAATCTGTGAAGCAGAGTTATCAGTTTTGATATCAAGTTCTTTCCATTATCTAATTATCTAATAATTCTATCAAAACAAGACAAAAGAACACATATATGTAAATGGAAGGATGAATTACCTGTCCATGATACACAAATGGCCCATATGCAGCTGCGAAAACCGCCCCAACAACAGCCCCGATAGATGAAAGCCGAGCAAACCCCCGAACCAGGCCACCCCTACAATAATGCCTCAGCAAGTAAACAAAATAAACAGGGGCGGCCACCGCGAATAAATGCTTAAAGCACAACAACACGGCAAAGAGAAATCCACCCATCAAATCTTTTCCTTGAGCTAAAAACGAGATTGACAACAACAACCAGCCAAACAAAAATCCATTGTACTGAAAATGCAGATGGTCCACGATCATGAGTCCCGGAGACCAAATCACCAACACCCACACCAAATTACGCTTTAAAGAAGGAAAATTTCGAGTCGATGTGTAAACCCCATATAGGAGAAACGAATCTGAGACGATCACCGATATCCTCTGGAAATAGATTGCGGAATTGGCTTTGTAATTGAGGCCGTGATGGAGATGGACAATCCATGGGTCAATTAGATTAGCAAAAGCGGAGAGGAAGCGTTCGAAATAGGCAAAGAAGGGAGGGTAATCGAGGGTCCATTCACTCGTCTCATCGTAGTACCATTGATTGAGAGGAAGGGAGTGGGTAATGGCCAGCCAGTGGCGGTGAACTTCCAGGTCCGTGCTGTGGTAGGATGGGATCAGTAGCAGCTTTATGGCGGTGGCGATGCCGAAAAACCAAAAGAGTTGTTTCGTGGCTGCCGGCGACCGTGGACTCTCTCGCAGCTCCATTCTATAGTTACAACCCTGCCGAGAAAACACTACAGATTTCACACTGAGTAAACGGCAGCGTTAAGTAACTAAAAGTGCCAATCGACAAGTCATCTCGTTTTCAATTTTAAAAAGGCTTAATACATAAATTGACCTTGACCTTGACCTTGACCTTGACAAGTTTTGTCAAATAAACCCCTAAGGTTGGTAAAAACTCCACAACTTAGTCCCTAAGAAGTAATACGAACATTGTTATGTTTTGAAATGTTTTTTTTAACATGAACAACTAGAGAGTGACATATGTCACTTTAAGTTGACAAAAAATACCAACTTTATAAGTTAATTTGACAAAAGTTATAAAGTTTAGGATTAATTTGTATATTAAACCTTTAAAAATGGATGGATGGTCTAAATTATGTCCTCAAATTTAAATAACCATATTTATAACATATATCTTATCAAATAATTAAAAAAATACCCTAATATTACAAGATCGATGCTAAAAAATTCTAATACATTTATTGTCATTAGTACTGTCGGTCGAAACTTAACAAAACAAATTGAGAAGCCTAATTTTAAATTTTTGTAAATTTCAGGGTTTAGGATAAAATATAGTCCAATTGAAAGACTAAATTTTGTTTTCATCCCTATAAATAAAAAAATTTAACAGATTACCACCACTATCTTTTATTCTCTCTGTCCAAATAAAAACAAAAACAGGGAGTATCGGTTCAGTTCCCTCCAAATATAAATAAACAAGCCCTAATTCTAGAATTCGAACTGATTGCAGATATAGAGAGGGAGTGATGTCTCGTTCCAAGTTTCATACCATAAAGGAGGCCGTTTCTTGTATAAGCCAGAAAGTTAACCTAGTCGGGGTGATTCTTGATTTCACTTTGCCGAAGAAAACCAAAGGAACCGGTAAGACGCAGTCATTTATTTATACGTTTTAACTGTGATTGGCCGTGATGACACAAAGGCCGGACTTACGGCTGCTACCGCTTCTTGTGATGGTAGTAGGGTGACGTTTTGTTGCGATAAGGTGTTTGTGCTGAGACAGTTCTTTTTTCTGTGTTCCTTGACGTTTGCTATCATTTGTATGATAATTGTAAACTTTTTCTTTTCTCAGACAGAATTTATGGTTTCTTTGCAGACTGTTTCTGTAGGCTAAAAATAATTGATGAGTCAAATCCTGAGATTCCCGTGCATGTATTTGAAAAAGAAATGGAACATCTTCCTCTTGTTGCTGCTGTTGGAGATATTATTCAACTTTCACGTGTCATGGTATACTCTAATATCCAAAGTGTTTTCTTGATTCTTGCTTTCTGTTTTTCCACCACAGTATTGCTTGTGTTTGGTCAGTTCTTATTTCAACTTGGGTTAATTTTTCTGTTTATGAATCTATTAACGGGTTAAAAAAAACTTTTTTCCCAAGGAATTTAGGAAATTGAAATTCCTGAAGCAATTGCAAATGTTTTAATAATTGAGGTCAGCTAGAATTGGGGAAGTGATTTAGCAAGTGAAGAGAAACTGCATTGCTTATATATTAGATTATTAGTAGCTTAGTCCTAGCAATTGAAAGAAGAATAAGGGAAGAGTAATTAGAAAGGAGATAAGGGACGGATAAAGAAAAAGCACTTCATAATTCATATAACTCAGACCACCTAAAAATAGTTCCATGGATGACTCATCAATAGCTCAAATTTCTGTTGAATCAACTTCCCAAATGATGATATGAACTATGAATTGATCCTAATTGTACTAAGATTGCCATTAGATTAGAATTATGAGTGATTTAAAATTTTACTTTGGATATACCCTGTTTACCCAATTATAATCAAGGCCTATTTTCGATTTTAGTGAGAGGAAAATTACTAAATCCTAGATATGTGACTTAATATAACTGCAGATTGTATTAAAGGCTTGTCAACTACCAAAGAAACTTTTATTTGGTGCAAATTAGCTTCTCTTTTGTTGAAGTATCAAGCTACCCTTTATCCCTTGGCATCCGAAAGAATATATATTTTTTAAGCTAACTAAGCTATTTATTTATTTACTGTCATAATGAGATCAGCTGTTTCTGATACTGATTTGATTATGTTTTCTTAGATGTTATTGTTCAATGACACAATCACTAAGACACACAACCTAACATTCTTAGTCATGTGAGGTTTAAAGTTTAAGCTCCTTGCCTGTAGATAAGCTCATTAACTACTTTATGAGTATGCTGTTATGTTTGCTTTGGAGGGCATACTTTACATCAGAAATTAAATGTAGATGTCATAAGGATTTTCTTATGCATCCCGTGAAGCCTTCTGTGAAAGAAACTATTTTTTCTACTGGTTGAGAATAGCTTGATGCCAGAAGTGAGATCTCTCCCTGTCTATCTTGTGTGGCTCCAGTTGTTTCTTCTTAGTGTATCCTTTAGCTATTAAATACGATATGTTGCTTGAAATTAACATAAAGAGCTAATCCTTGGTGAATATTGATCTTAATTAACTTAATTTTAAGATTAATTGTTATAGCAT
Organism: Abelmoschus esculentus; assembly: GCA_035048815.1. NCBI lineage: Eukaryota > Viridiplantae > Streptophyta > Magnoliopsida > Malvales > Malvaceae > Abelmoschus > Abelmoschus esculentus. The sequence continues at coordinate 6,185,697 of JAUCBN010000050.1, forward strand.
GCATTATAATTGATTATTTTTTATTAATTAAATATTGGTGTTATATAGAAATGATAATCTTTTATGCTTTATCCTTTATCAGTATTTTTGCTACATTATGCAACTTACTATATAAAGTGATATAAACCCAATATGACCTAACATGAAATAATTTAAACCTGACATTGTTTGCTTCAAAATTATTTGAAACATTGAGTGCCCCAATACATGAAACAGCCCAAATCCAAAATAACTTGAAGTAATGATTGATAATAGCTTTGACCTTGGAATGAAACTATTCAGCTTTAAGTCAGCTGGATTTGCATCATTGCACGTCTATTTATAACTATAGTGGCAAGAAAGATTTGAGTCCCATGGCCTGTAGTTAAGAGGCTTTGGTTGCATGTCAACAAACTATCCTGAAAGATTAAGCCGTTAGTTTTAGGCTTGATTGATGTGATGACACTTTGTCTATCATTTTATGATGTATTTCTTGTTATAAGAATTGTAGTGAGTCAGGTGAATATTATTTTTCCTTCTAGATTATCAGTTTCATTTCCTTAAATGATGTTTTATCTTTTATAAATTCAATTTTTTGTAGATGAAAATTCATGATGGAGATGTGTATGCTGTATACAACAAAAAGTTCTCTACATTTGCTTTATACGATGGGAAAGATTGTCAAAATTTTCATCCTTATCAAGCTTCTTTTAATTTTCATGCGGGAGAACATGATGAAATGATGATAGCAGGCCTGAGAAAGTGGTTAGCAAGTTCACAAGTCATTGACGGTATGCTTTTGTTTTGCTAGTGATCTCTATACATCCCCTTTATCTGGTCATTATACCATCATCCAATATTAAGTTTCACTGTTTTATTCTACTTTTGGCAGTGCCGAACTTCCTATTATTGCAGGAGATCAATCAAGAGAGTTCGGTAAATTTAGCTTGCAAGGTATTAAACAGTATCTTTGTTTTTCCTGTGCTAACCTTTCTACTTGGTTTTCAAATATGCCATATTTAATCGCATGTTAGTACTGCTTTTTTATTATTTCAAGGTGTGCTGATCCATATTTATGTTTAACATTTGGCCCTACTAAGGTACTTCATACATGCAAAACTGCTAATGATGAGTGGATAGTCTTTCTTTGGGATGGAACTGATGCTCCACCCATCAGTATTGATAAAAAGTGAGTAGGTACCTTTTAATTGATCTCTGTTTATTTAAACCTTAACTGTAAAGCAAACATTAGTTTTTTTGGTGGGGTGGGGTGGGGTGGGGGAGGGGTGCATTCCCACTTTTTTAGAACCTTAGCATGGCCACTTACCAGAACTTACTATTAAAAGTACAAGTCATACTTTCTAAATTTCTAAATTTACATGGCAAAAAGCTAATTTGTTCTTCAAGGGATGCACTTATATGCACATGTATTTAACTTCTCGTATAGTGAAGTTTCTATAGCATGAATTTAAACCTCTCAATGAGTTGCAACTGTACTGAAATTCTTGGCTATTGATTTGCTTGCGATGGAGTCTTTTAAACTTTTAGTCAAGTACTTCAAACTTCACGCAGTCCTTTACATTTATTCATAATCAGTGTGGTATTTTGTCTGTATGGCTAGCTGTTTTCTGTTACTATTGTTGTTCGGGACGGATCTTGTTGAGTCATGAGTGGTGGGAGGAGATGTAGCCCCCCAACCCCACACTTAAGTTTAGAAAATTTATTGGATAATTAAGAATTGCCACCTCAATTTCAAAGAATTCTATTTTGCCCCCAGTCCAAGTTTGGCTCCATCCCTGATTGTTGTCAAGAAGTTACATCTTTGATGTAAAAAAATGAAGAGAGAGAAGTAATTTGTACAGAGAACATGCACATTCTTCTCCCCTTTTGGGAAAAAAAGCATATTCATAAAGTTCAGATCTCGTCTATCTGAAGTTTTAAGTCTGTTGTGATGAAAGTTTACTTTATTTATTGAACAACTTTAGTTTTACAAGCACGATATTGATGCTTTCTATGCCTAGTTTATTTATTTGTGATTGAACAGATTTAGTCATATTAATGAGTATGCTCCACAGGGTGGAAGATGAACTACATGATCCACTTTCTTTACATTTGGAACCATTGCCTTTATCAAGTGATGTGCTACATACATTTCCTTCTACTGGAACTATCTTAAGGGTGATCCTCAATGTAGACTGCATTACTCATATTCTTAAGTTGCTGAAAATTGGTCAATGGGAGAAACTTTTTAATTTAACATGCAAAGAGCATGAAGGATTATGGTATGGTGAGTTCACATCATCTTCAAAGATTGGTGACATGCCAAATGATGATGTTCTCATGCTTGAGCGCCGAAGGTGATTTTTTTGTTGCATGCATCATCTTGTTAAACAAATAGATTGTATATTTGATTGATCTTCTTTTCGGAATATTTCAATATCTCACTCTCTTGCTATATCCATACTTATCAGGAAACATGATCGCCGATCGCTAGGTAATCCAGATCGGATGCCATACTGGAGCTCTCCATGGCCATCAAGAATCACAGGTTCCATGTTGTGACTATAATATTTTTCGAATTTTCATTTATCGGTGTAGGTGATTCAATCTCCTAGATGCAATTATAACATTTTCCTGGAACCCATCGAAGTAGATAGATTATTGATGATGTAATTTTAATTTTTTTATGTGCTTGATCAGAGGTTAACTGTGGTGTTGCGCCATTTGCTACATTGATGGATGTTCTCACTTGTCAAAAGGTATTAGACACCCTTCTGCATTTTCTGGTCACGTGGAGGAGTTTTTTTTATAATAGTTGGGACCTTGTCTCCCCCCCCCCCCCCCTCTCTCTTGCATGACATTTGTGCAATGCCGCGTACCAAAGGTGGAAAATATGGCTCTAGCTAAGCAACCCACAGGCAAAACAAAAACACATACAACTCATTGAAAGCCTAAGCACGATAAAACTCAAACAAAGACCGAATAGTAGTTACATCTCCTTCACCCAAAAAACACAGATTGGCACTGAAAGTCTGAACAGACCAGCACCTTTACCTCTTTCTTTTGTTAGAAGTAGGCCATGCCATTTTACCTCTTTCTTTTGATCCAATAATGCCTAAAATACCTCTCTGAACAGATTACCTCTTTCCGTCCCTCACACAGCCACCTACATTATTGGTCTGCCAAGATTTCCTGGGTTTGGTTGAGTTTGTTTTGAGCTTGGTTGAAATTTGTTTTCTTTTTCTGCAATAATTGGTTTGGGCTTTGTAGTGTACGTATTTTGGCTGCTTCAAGTATGGCCGTTTAATGGCTTTAGTTCTTCCTACTGGCATGGGTGGCTGGATGGTCTGTGTTGTTGATCACTAGTTAGCTGTTTTATTGTGATGACAAAGATGGTTTTCTTCTCTATTTTATTGCAATTGTATTGTTTTGGCTGCTATTCTCTCCTTTTTTTTCTTTCTTGATGTCTTAGTTTAAATAGCAGAATTGAAAAGATGATTGGTGAAACTGTCATCTTATTGGTGACTATAACTAATATAGTCTGGTAATACTTTGCTAGAGGGGATTAAGCTCGTTGATGCTACCCTTATCAAGGTGTTCCACGAACAATAAGGGGGGTGGTCATATTTAGCTTGAAGGCTATGGCGACATTATTAAACTAGAGAATAATGTTCAAGTTGAGTTCTCTGCTTATTTGTTGTTCGGGTAATATTCCAGGTAGCAATGAAATTCAGGTGTGTAATACGAGTTGTTGCTGCAGTTCCATGGCTAGTAAAGGATTTCCGCTCTCCTGATGGAACTTGTAGGGTTAGGTTCACCCTAGAGGATCCAACTGCCCGAATCCATGCTTTTGCTTATGCTAAAGATGGGGTGAGGACATTATCCGACCATTTCTCTTCACATTTATATATCTTGTGATGAATAACCGTTACACTTGGAAATGGTGCATCCGCTCCTTTGATTTCGTAAAATATCTCACTTGTCTTGTGAAATTGAAGTTTCCTAGTAGACTGAAGTAGTATATTAGGAACATTCCTCATGGCACTTGTATATTGTTTGAAATCTATATTGCTATATTTCTTTAGGAGAATTTTTTCAGTGGTTCATCCACTGATGCTCTGGAACAGAAGCTAAATGAATTGCTCGGAGTACCTATAAGTGATGATGGTAATAAAATTGAAGGTGGTGTCAGAAATCCGCCATGGGTGCAGTGTTGCTTGAAATCTCATTCCGGAAAACAGCGCCGTTGGATATGTGATACCAAGCTTGTTGGCGAATGACTCTCTAGCTAAGGTTCGGTTAAGATCAGGAGAAACAAGGCAATATACGTTGTGAATACCCCCAAGTAATTAGGCTTTTACTCTTGCTAGCTATAATTTTTGTGAAGTTACTTCTATCACTGGGGATTGATTATGACAGTATGACATTTACTTTTGATATATAACATATATGTGTACACTTTGTATGGCATTTGCATCGACATTAACAACTGATTTAATGTTTCATCCCACTCGATTAATCGTTAATCGGAGGATTACACACTGGTTTAAGTCAACCTATTACCTATCTAAGAATAAACTAATGCCAACTTCCATCATGCCACAATATCAATAGTTGTACGCGTCTATGCGTAGAGAAATAGTTATGCATTCGGATTACCAAGGTCTTAGGTTTTACTATATAAATACTGATGTCATGACGAACTAGTATGACAGTTTGTTTTCATTGACGACTGGGGTAGACAGTACCATAGGTCAACTGTATGTAAATTTATTAAATTCGAAAGTTTTACTCCCAATGAGAAGATACAATATTGTTGGGAGGAACAACCTTACACCCCAAACATAAATAGTAGGACGAACATGCATCTTACAAAAAATTAATTAATATTTAAATTTAAAATCAAATAAAATCAAAGTGTTTCAAATCAAGTTCATGAAAGAAAAACTGTTTGAGCCTCTTATCATCACTAGAAATATATCACCATCGTTGCATTTACTTAAAATTATATTTAAATTTTATGTATAAATATATCCAGATTGGAAAACAATACATATATGTGATTTTTTTTAATTTTAAAATTTAATATATAGTAACCTTGTTCTCGAAGAGTTTTATGAATAAAAAAATATCTGTACCAAGATGGACCTTGGCGTGATAAATGGCCAAGAGAAAGAGTCGGCCCAAATAATTCTTCTAAAATAGATACGCCCTTGGTGATACATACAGATACATTCTTGCAGCCCAAGGAGTTGCCTTTCTTTAACCATTCGAAGAGAACTTCCATCCAAGTTCGGCGGCTCAACCCACCACCATCTCTTTTGATTCAGAAATTTTCATTTTCCTTCGCTTCAGTATTCTTCTGTGTAGTTGGATTTTTTTTTTTTGTAAAAAATGGCGGCTTCCAACTCTGAAAACGATTTGAAAACCGAAGTTCCAAGCTCAAATGAAGCAGAGCAGACTCAGATTCAAGCTATTCGAATGCCGAGTATGGAGGAAATTCGTGCCCAAGAAGTTTGGAATAACTGTGCCGTTCGGAGCGTCGCTAGTGGAGTAATGGGTAAGTCCCAAATTCCGATTTCGTTTGGTTCTCTAATACCTTTTGTTTTAACTCCGTCTTTATGAATGATAATTTGTTTGGCAATCAAGAAAAAAAAAGTAGGGAAAGAATTGGATAGTTTATTAAATATTTGAATATGATGAATTTTAAATTGGTTTTTATGTGGAAATTTTGGAATAAAGCAATAATTTTTTATTTTTACTTTTGCATTATTTTAACTCCAATTTATTGGAGGGTTTAAGTTTTTAAGGGTTTTTAGTATCTGTGATGATATTTGCAGGAGGTGGGCTGGGATTCATGATGGGCATATTTTTGGGTGCGTTGGATAATCCTATAATGCAAGAACAAATGAGTGGAAGGCAACAATTAATTTATAACTTAAAGCAAATGGGGACTAGAAGCTGGAGTTCTGCAAAAACATTTGCAGTAATGGGCGTTGTGTTTTCTGCAGTTGAATGTGTTGTTGAGAAGGTAGTATACAGAAACTAGAAACCAAATTTCAAACACACTCGCAGATTTACACACACATTGAACTGGAGTTGGAAACTGAATTCGTTTTCTTTGTTTTTTTTCTAAGGCTCGTGCGAAACATGACACCACAAATACTGTTGTTGCTGGTTGTGTAACCGGAGGAACTATGTCAGCAAAAGGTATGTATGTTCTTAGCATGAAACTTTAGACGAATGAGATTGATCTTCGTGATGAGGCAACTTCTATGTAGTGCACAATTTATTGGCCATTTATGCTTGTTAGTATGTTTAAAGGATGCAGAAACAGGTGGTATTTGCCGAAGAGATTGTTTGTTGCAGTCTCTATGTGTGTTTGTTTGTCCAGAATTCTTGACTACTTTGTAGAACATGTCATATTTTTTCCTTATTTGAGGGACTAAAAGTAAAATCCTTTCGTTTTTTTGGAAAAGTATATAAATTGTTTACGATGTTACAATATCTTTTGGTTAATGTTTGCATGAATATCATTACTTGCTTAGTATCATGGTTGTGGAGGTTGAATTACTGATGCCTATGTTTTGGTGTAAACATACTTGCATTCAGAGCAAGAGGTGGTTGTATCATTATATTAGTCGATATTCTTGTTTTGGATTATATGAAGTGAAATATCTCAATGACATCGAATTGAAGCATCTTATGAGCAGTGATTCCAACAACTACTTATTGACAATGTCTTACCTTTGCATTGTTTCCTTAACTTATGATCTCCAATTTCACTATCAAATGCTAACCTTCCATGTTTGGCAGCTTATATTATGTATTATTTATGATGTTAATGATTTCACAATGTTTTTTTGTTTGTTTATAGCCGGACCAAAAGCAGCATGTGTTGGTTGTGTTGGTTTTGCTGCATTCTCAGTTGCAATCGAGAAGTTTTTCGATAGACACACATGATGGGAGAGTTTCCTCTGCTCCAATTTTGCAGACATCTTTATAAAGACAGAATTCATAGCTCACCTACTGAATTTATCATATATTTTTGTGCAATTTTTACCTGATTCATAAACAACAATGGAAGGAATATAATGTTTGAGTTAAAATCTTTTCATGTCTTGATTTTGGTTATTTGCCTGACTTTTCCCCTTGCTGTAACAACTGCTGAAAAGCAATGTGTGTTATGTTAGCATATTGTCACGGACTTAAATTCACTCAACTGATCCGTGCGTTGTTAGTACTTTCCGAGCTATGTTAATAAGTCTTGCTTACACGTTTGGTTTTAGAAGGTGTTAGGCGCTTCGAGGCGTTAATGGTTTTGAAGTTAAGCCGTTAGGCGAAGGCGAGCGCGGTGAAGCGTTATAAATTAATTTTATATTATAGTTTGTATTTGAAATATTATAATAAGAATTTTAAGTATATTTAATGAAGGTTAAATGCAAATGAAGATTAAATATAAGATATAACAAAAAAAACATATAAAAAGAACCCAAAAGAACACTTGAACATAATGCTTGGGCTAGCACATAGTCTTAAAAGATTAGCTAAAGTCAAGACAACGTTGCTTCTTTTTCTTTTACAAAGGCAATGGTAATATTAGAACATAATGCTTTTATGGAGCCTTTCTTTTTCTTTCACGGTCTGCCTTTGAACTTTGAAGAAGTCCAACTCTACATCTTTTGGAGTTGAATTTAGGACGATAGGTCCATAAAAGTTACCCTTGTATAGTCGTATTCAACTCGAACTTTAATATTCGTTAAGAGTTCAACATTCGATATAAATTTAATGTTAATTAAAATTTTATTTCGATTGAATTGTTATTATTATACTGAAAATTCAGTTTGTTTGAAAACATATAGAAAAAAAAAAGAAAGCAAAAAGAAGAGAAAAAAAAATTAAAAAAAATGGAACATTAAGCATTTAATTGCTACTTTTATTTGGACGATGTCATATGTACTTTCTTGTCTTTGATAACGATTATAAAAAAATAATAATAATTTATAGTTAATTGATTAAAATTATACCTTAATTTAATTAAAGACGACTTTGATGATAAATAAACATTTTCACAATGTTTATGTTATGCACGACGCTTAATTAGACATCGATTATTAATAAAAAAAAATTTTATATATTTAATTAAAGTTTTATGTCGTTTTAGCCCTGATCTAAATTAGAAGCAAGAAATTAGCATATCCCTCGTTTTCCGTTACACTCGTAAGACCTTAGTTTCGGGTTACAAAACAATATGGTTACGAGTGGAGTGGTACGTGACAAAGGGAACACACCACTACTTGAAAGTCTAATTGCTTAAAGTTGACTCTATCATTTTAAACGTCTGAATATAATTCCACTCGTAATGCTAACGCAGTAACCAATAGCTCCTTTGAAATATTGACCGTGGAATTCAATACCAACATAAGCATTTTAAACGTCTTTCGATATTTCTTTATAGTTGATGTATATATTTTCTTTGGCATGATTTCTATCAATTTCTTTCTTATTTATTGATTTGACTTTTATCGACCACTTGTTCTCAAGTGACATTAAGTAATACAACGTTTTATGTTGAGGTGATCATCAGTCTGTTTCATATGAGTTGGGTTCATCATCAGGCCACATAAACAAACACCAACGACAGAGCATCTACAACAACTTTCCATCAAGGTAAAAGCCAGCTAAGGAATGTAGCTAGTCGCTCCATCAAGCAAGTTATTACGATTTTCTATCCAAAACTTTAAAATTTAAAACTATTACCAAGTTTAAAGCTTATTTTTTTGACTACTTTATAAAACATGTCATACTTTTTCATTGTTTAATTGTTTAAGGGATAAAAATAAAATCCCCTTTTTGTGTGAGAAAGTATTAATTATTTATGATGTTACTATGTCTTTTGATTAATGTTTGCATGAATATCATTACTTGATCAAATTAATTCGTACGACCTTAGTCTAGTCATTAAAAAAAATGATTAAATCAGCTTGAAATCTCACTCTGGAATATCAAATTTCCAAGGCACTCAATAACGCGAAAGCTAACTATGAGAATGACTACGAAGAACTATTCAAAAAACGCGAAAAACAATTAAAACAACTCGGAGGACTTAGAGTGAATGCCTTGTATTACTCAATGAAATAGAATGAGATGGATGATATAAAGTGAGGTGGGGAGGTCTCTATTTATAGTTGAGTCCCTTTACATCTGACGATCACTATCGATTTACATCAACGACCTAGATACAACCTTATCCTATCTAAAAACATAATTCGTAGAATATTTTCATCTATCTATGAAAAGTATCTTCCATGTTCACATAAGGTATTTACATGGATGGATGGAAAGTATTCTAGAATAATCTCAAAGATCGGGCCAGTCTGATGATATTTTTAAGCCCAGAGTTATTTTTTTAAGCCTCTTGAGCAGCTTGTTGCGTCGTTAAATTGGACCTTAACTCGCGACCCGTGACACGCGTCTGTCCAAAAAAGCCCTATCTAAACATGTAAAGGAATTGGCCCAGCTATTGCACTGCCTCTAAGAAGCAAACAGTAATAGTATGTTTGGGTTGCTTTAAATAATTGTCTTGAATTCATAGTGTAATAGTTTTCAAAGTTGGATATCTATTCAAGGTTCAAGGAAATGGATGGAGAGAGATACATCTAAACCCTAAACATTAAAAAAAAAAAAAAACAGAAAAGCATAAGATAGGTGGGCATTCACAAATTCAAAACCTAAAGGAAAAAACCATTACTTGATCTGTCAGAATCACACCACCATTGTTACTCTAACTGAGTTTCAAATAATATGTGAGATATCATTTTTTTATGTAAAAAAATAGGTGACATATTTATGTAAATTTTCCCTAATTAATCTGATATTTTTTTAAACAAGCTGATTGATACTTTTTAAATTATCTATTTGGTTTTACTTTTCCGAATTGCTAGTGTGAACAGCCCATGGCGTAACATTAGCACAACCATTTGTCTTTATACGCACAGCTTGGATCAGACATTTTGAAAGAAAATAAAAACTTGATTCAAGTTTAATTTATTATATATTAAATTTAATTTAGTTGATATGTCATCATTATAATATAAGAAATGTAAGTTTTATTATATTTAAATATTTAATATCTTTTAATTTATAATTTGCGAACGAAGAATGTCTTATCTGAATAATATAAATATTATATTAAATTATATGTTTAATAAATACAAATATCAAATTTCGTTTTTTATTTTTTTTTACGTTCTTATAAATGTTTTGTAGTTTAAAATTTTAAATGATATTATAAAATAATTGAAACTTAGCTTGGTATCTCGATCATTTGAGATGAAATATTAAATTTTGCTTGGGAAAATGACTATTTTATGATAACCATATATAATTTTGAATTTTAAATGTGTAACCGATTAGATTTAATAAATATCAGAGATTTAATTTGATATTATCTGTTATTAAATCTAATTTTGAGTAGATATTATCCGAGATTTAAATGGATATTTTCGGTTATCAAATTTACTATTTTTGAATAGATATTAATAGATTTATCCGAGATTTTAAATGGATATTATCTGATATTATTAGAGATTTGACTCTAGCACTCATCTCTCGTTAAAAATAAAGGAAGCTGTGTTTCCCAGGTTGAATATGCTAAAATTATAGAAAGCCTAATGTTCTTAATGAACTATACTCGGCCCGATATTGCCTATGTTATGAGTAGATTGAGTAGATATACTCATAATCTAAGTGGTGAACATTGAATGACTCTTAGATGCTTACTAAAGTACCTTCGAGTACTATAGATTGGAAACTCTTTTTTGTTGGCTATCCTGTTGCTTTAAAAGGATGTTGTGACGCCAATTAGGTTTCTTATAGTGATGTGGTAAGCTCTACGAGTGGATATGTTTTCACTTTAAATGAAGCTGCAATCACGTATAAGTCTGCCAAACATATTTATATTGTACGCTCCACCATAGAGTCAGAGTTTATAGCTTTAGACTTAACTAGGCAAGAAGCCGAGTGGCTTAAGAATCTTTTAGTAAAGATACCTTTGTGGGAAAAACCGACTCCTCCGATATCTTTATTGTGCGATTCGTAATTTGCGATACATGTGTTAATAAATCAAGCTTACAATGGTAAGAAGAGACACATTCGCATAAGGTACGAATATGTGAGGCACCTAATAAAGAACGGAGTACTCGCCTTAGAGTATGTTAAGTCGGAGATGAATTTGGTTGATCCTCCTACCAAAGGATTGAGCAGGAAATAAATTCTGGATTCGTCGAGGGGGAGGATTTTAAGCCCATTGGTTGAGTGATTCATGGTGGATACCCAACTTAGTTCTCTAAGTTCAATGTGATCAAACGAAACCATGGAACGACTCATAGTGTACATGTACATGCCTAGGTTGAGCTTAAATGCTCTTAATAAATTCATAGCCCAAGTTTGGGTGGTCTTAGTGAGAAAGACTTGATAAATTTACCGATTTTGGTTGAATAACTACTCTTAATAAGTTCTTAGACCTATTGCGAAGGATTAATTGAACTTACCGCTTGAAAGGATGAGTTTTTTAACTCTTAATAAATTCTATCCAAAGAGGTTGGATTGTTCTATTGAGAAGAACATTACTGAATTTACCGAATAAGAGGTTGAGTTTTTATTCTTAATGATTTCTTAGCCTAGAGTTTGGATGGTTCATTTAATATGAACTTGAAGAAATCACCTTATTTTCTTGTGAGGTTGAGCTTTATAAAAAGTTCTTAATTATTTCATAGCCGATTTTGGGTGGTTTATGTTGAGATAAACTATGTAAGTGAGAAGAGTTAGCCGAAAACGATAGGCTATTTTTCTAGTACACTTACTAAAATCCCGAGGTAAGATGGCTAAATATATACTTCATGTATATACATATCTTCATATCGCGGACTGTGGTGGATGAAGAGATTAGTTATGTGTTATGAGTTCACCCCGATCTTAGAAAGTTCAAGACTAGTTTCACTTATCTAAGAGGAGGATTACTCATCATCACTACGTACTAGTTCAAGATTCGTTCACTATGTACTTAAGTAACTAATCTCGCCAGTGCTCGTCTAGTGATAGTCGAACTTTATGATTTTTTTAAGAGGATTCATTCGCATTAGTGGGGGATTGTTGGATAATGCTTGAATCCTACACTTCGTATTTATAGGAGACATGAAAGCAGTTCGGTTAAGTTAAAATTCATTTTGAATTTTAAATGTGTAACCGATTATATTTAATAAATATCAGAGATTTGATTTGATATTATCTGTTATTAAATCTAATTTTGAATAGATATTATCTGAGATTTAAATGGATATTTTCGGTTATCAAATCTGCTATTTTTGGATAGATATTAACAGATTTATCCGAGATTTTAAATGGATATTATCTGATATTATTAGAGATTTGATTATGATATAATCTGTTATTTAAATCAGATTTTATCTGATTCTCGGACAGATTTGCCCCTGTTTTCAACCTATAAATAAGAGAGCTCTCTCTCAGTTTTAATCATCCCATTCATATTTACTTCTGTCTTATTTGAGAGAGTTTGAGAGCATCCTTGAAAAGCTTAGAGAAGCTTTTGTTCGACTCCGGTTTAGACGATCACTTCCTCTACAGTCCACTCCAAACTTTGGGTGTACATTGTTTGGAGGACCGTGCTAACATTCGGGGGACAACTGCCTAAAGTAGCGAGTACACACATCAGGGTGAATTGTTTCTAAGGCAGTGGCCTCCATACCAAGACACGGTCTAATTATCTTTCAGTTTTATTTATTTATTTTTCCTGTCAGTACTAACGCCCTGTTTTACGGTCCATATAACCAACAGGATCTGCTTCAACAACTCGAATTCCTACAGGTATCAAACACTTTTATTCGTTTGATTCCATGGATTGCGTACTCATGCTTCCATTTTCAGTGAATCTCACATTATGTGTTTCATTATGCTTGTAGATGTGCCCCAAGCTCGTAAAGCATCCTTGGCTTGGTTTTTAGAGAAGCGCAAAGAAAGGTATTTGTTTGTTTTTATCAATTTGTTGACACTGTATCACCCAACACTTTCATTGTTTATACCTAGCATTTGTGCTGGCACTGCAAATCCAACTTTTTCAACCCTTAATATTTCTGGTTTAACATACAGGACATTAAACACGTCGCCATGCAATATCAGTCAGAAATCTCAGGATCCCGGCCCTGATGGCTAAAGTTTTTCCCTAACCTCTGTTGGTTTTATCAACCAAGGATGGAGATCACAGCTATAAATCATGTAAGAGCTCATGGTTCGTTTGATTTTGCCAGAAAGCATATGAACTCGATTGTTTTGATGTTAGCAAACGTGTTTTTTTTTAATTCGAATGATGTTTTCTCTGGGTCCTTCACTCGTTGCATATTCTAAGTTGATTTGCAAAGGAGCATACACCATAAGCTCCGAAACCATAATTTTGTGTTGGTTTTGTATACGATTCAATAGAATTGAAAAGTTTTTGTACATGACTATAACCACAAAGCTTTGTTAACGTATTATTGGACATGCTCTGATTTAAATAAGAATGGATATGACATCATCAAAACATAACTTCCTTGAAAGTAAAACAGTCCCGGTCCACAACATATTCCATAGTAAACTATCAAACATGCAAGTATTTCAATGGCTGTTGCCTAAAACAAATTAGCAAAAACAAAAAGCAGCACCAAGTACAACTGCACCTGAATGTGTTCGATAAGCAAAGGATAAAGATGCAACTTACTTCATCTGACATGAATGAAACACGTCCTATAAAAACTTCTCAATGTCGAGTTCCAAGAAGGAGCAGGGATCCGGAATATCAAAATTGTTCAACACCTGCATGCAACACCCACAAAATAACAAGGAATTTCAATCTCAACTGTATGTGCAATATTGCTAAGGCAACAACTTCAAAAGAAGATACTCTTGAGATGAGGGAACAGTATGAAATCACGGAAAACCTAGGCCATTTTTAAATAAAATCTAGGAATTAAAGAAATGAAAAGCATCTCTTCATTAACAAAATAATATATTAACGAATACAAGTTAGAAATGAAAAGCAGCTATAGCATCCACAATAGATGATAATTTAAAAAGCAAAAAGAAAACATTATATCAAAAGATTCCAAACTAAATACAACTCTGGTGTTCAAATCTCTTTCATTAAGAATTGTTTGAGCTTAATTGATGGGTATTATGGAGCAAAAGAATTGACAAAAGGTTGGCAAAAGAATCAAGGGAACCTACATGACCTCTAACCACAACAGTTCTTAAATTGAGAGCAATACCTCAGGGTGCACAATACCAAAAATGCCAATGCGGCTTCCTTTGTAAATGATTTTGGCTTGCCTACCCAATAGAAATTCAGGTTCCTACAGTAAACATAAATGTCAAGCAAAGCATGATTTGAAGTTTGTGGCACCAAAACAAAGAACTGGACACTTACATCAGAAAGCTCTATATAGTATCCTGATTTATCACCAACCGGAACAAAAGGAGTCCCCATAACTTCCATGATTCTGTCCACCAGGCTATGAATCAGCTGTAGACAAAAAGTCTTTGTTTCATCAAGTTCTATCAAAACATAAGGACCAAAGAAATAATTGGACAATACTCATAGATTGCAGAACACCATATCTTCATTTTTCTAGACTAACCATACCATTAGTACATTCTCCATAACAAAGCAATAATTGTGAAATCTTCAATGATGTACTATATTCATGTAAGAAAACCAAACATCAAAATCAATGCACAATTAACCAGTGTTTTAGGACAGAGCAAACAAGCACATGTTTAGCCACAAACCATAAACTTCTTCAGGTTGGATAACCCATCAAGTGAACCAGAAAGTCATTTCTGATCATTTAAAGATTACAATAACCAACTCTAGAAGGAAATTTTCAAAGACTACAATAAGTCAAAGCATGGAGCCATTAAATTACAAAAACAAGAGAGCATAACAAGGAAATTTTACCTCAAAACCCGAGTTAGCACCACAATATAAAGCAGCAAGTAGGCGACAGTTTGATGCACCAACATCTTTCTTATCATCCAAAAGTACTACATCACCCACTTCATAAATCTAGACAAGTGAAAGTTTCCAAAAAATGAGTAAAAAATAAAATCTGTGTCATTGTATTAATCGGAAATTAAAGATGAATGATGTCAAACTCTAGAAGCATAACAAGAGAATAATAGTAAAATAACAGACGGGAACATTTCTGCATTCCCATGTTCATTATTGAACACCTGTTGGGGGAGGGGGAGACATGGAATGTATTAGACTGATGCTGTCAATGAAATAACGGTTCAACAGAAGAATATCTACAAATATGTCCCCTTCCATATACCAACATCAGTCTTTCAAAAGTAAAAATGCTGCCAACAGAACAGAAGTCTAAGGACTTTTAATCAGAAGGGACCATCTTCCAATGAAAGATATGCAACAGAAAAAAACACATATTAGAGAAGGTGCCACAGTTCAAAAAAGTAAATTCATAACATTATATTCCGCGGGTGTTTCAGCCTGAACAATTCAAAACCAAAACTGTACCTTTATCGGCTTTGGATGGTCTTTGTTATGTCCAATGGTCTTTAGCATGCCAGGCATGAGACTTGTACGGACCACCTATACAAACAGAATAACCAATCTTCAATATTCTTTAATTAGAAAGAATTCCAAAAAAAGGCTTCTGGTAAACACAGAACAGCTAATTCCTTTTTTTTTTCTTTTTTTTCTTTTCTCCTTTTCCCCCTCATACTTCAAATGAACCAAATGTTTATCACTTATCTATAGAAAACAATAACGGGTTCCTCGATTGGCTGTTCAATTAAGTGTTAGTCATTTCAAATAAATTTGATTGTCCCAAATAAGGTCCCGTACAATATTTCAAGTCTCGACAAAAATAAATTAAGGTCGAACAAAATCATAAAAGCTAATATTAGTTCTCAAGCAGTGTAAAATTACAACCCTAGAACAGACATGGTAAGGAATAACCCAAAAAGCTGGAATATTGAAATAATCTTATACATATAGTCTAACATGAAAATACAAACCTCAAAATCAGTAGAGCGGGGGTTTCCAATGATCACTGCAGTGGATTTGTCATCCTTCCGATTTAACATCTCAAAATTCTCTTTCTTAGAACATAAAATCCATGTCAACACCTCCGTAAAACCATTCATGGATATCTAAAAAGAACCTCAATTAGGGCATAGAAAATTACAATAAAAAGTCTACAGATAAAAAAATATAGTTCAGTGTATCAGGCACCTCAGATCTAATAAGATCACTGAGCTGGTTCAAAGGAAGGGGCTTCAAAGATGAAAGCTTTCTCTTTGGAATATTATTGTAGCCATAAGCAATTGCAACATCCTGAAAAAAGAATAAAGAGACTCGTTAACAGAAACACAAAGGAGGAGCTCAACGTCTCCCTCAAAAATGTGTCCATGACATGCTATTCCTTCGATCATTACCTCCATAACATCACATGGGTGAAGAATGTCACTTCTGGTTGGAGGTACAGACACACTGATATTGGAGGCACCTGATCCAGCCTTTTCAGCATTCAATTGCATTCGTTTTAATAAATTTGTGACCTGTTTAGTGACAACAATGGAAGAAGAACGTATCAACAATAGCAACAACATGATGGTTAGGAGATCATATCAACTGAGCAAAGTCCGCAATAGAATGCCACCAACGATGCCATCAAACAAAGCACAAATCATGACACTATGATCAATACCATATCAGGGTACTCAATGTTCTTCCTCTCCTTTAGATAAGAGAGCAGTTCGGTGAACAAGCTCAGACAAATATACCAATTTACAACATATAGAAATATCAAAACAGACCAACATGAGTGGAACTTCATTGAACAATTATTTTCACTACATTGAATTATGGATAACATAAAAGATAACAAAGAAATGATGCAAAAAGAAAATGGAAACATTACCTCATCTACTTCCAGAGGTACTCCAATGGAACCAGTAATATATGAAAGTGGAACTTCCATATTATATTCTGATAAATCTGGATAAACACTTGAGTTTCCATCAAATGATATCACTTCAACTGGTTCCACCTCAAATTTCCTTTTACAGTAGATAGAAAAAGTGGTCACCTGTAGATGGAAAGAAATGTTCATTCCTACCACCACTTAAAAAGGAGAGGACAGAAACTAACAACACTCGATTCCTTACCATTGTATTTAAAACAATTTTAGCCTTTGTCAGATCAGTTGCTGTGCACTCAATGAAGACATTTTTTGTCTTCAAAGTGATTGCTGAGTGTGCACCATTAATAATCGGAGGTAAAGATAAAACAGTTCTGTATAAAGACAAGAAAAACAGAAAGGTCATCTAGCTATACTTCAGTATTTTTAAACCTAACAAGACTTACGGTACAAATACGCACTTGAAAAGGAGTAAATGTTGGCAGAAGGTTATTAAGCAGCTTTAAGTCAACGTGAAATTGATTACTAAATACAAAAGCTAAAACTAACATTCAGATGCACATTACCAAGAACACCCATACCTGTTGCTGTCATAAATGACAGGGAACACACTTGAATTCTCAATAATGTGCAAGAACTTCTTCAACTTCAAATCTGACTGTTAGGTGTTAGTAGAACATATTTAGTATAACCCTTCAGTGAAATGAGAAACAAGTGCAAAAGCTAGAGACAGAAGTACCAAGATACTGATTGCTTAATAAAGCAAATTCACAGGTAAGCACAACAAATAAGCTTTATGAAGATTTACCTTGTAAAATTCCATCAGCTCATCAGCTCTGAAGTTCTTCACCTAAATTAAAAAAAAAAATCCAGGGAAATCAGTTTGCTCCAACGACCAAGGAATTTTTTTCAAATGAGAAGTGTGCTGATGATTAACAAGAGGAGGACAAAAGGAGTTGGTGATCAATAAAGAGCATTAGTGTAAAGACTAACTGCAATCTCTGAAAACCAAGGTAGTTCAACAGAAAGGCTCCCTTAAGAAGCTTTGTTCCTAAAACATCTAAGCATTATGTGGCCAAGAGTTTAAGAAGGGGAACTATTTCCGGTAAGAGTTCTTAAATTCAGATAATACCTTAAAAATTAAAAGGGATCTTAGCTGGTTTAATAACAATAGAAGCAAGATCAACTTGAGCATTCACAAATAAAATTCCGATTGAAAATGGTAGAAAGTTTACAAAAAACTAATAATAATGATTTCCTCTCTAGTATAAGCTGAGTTCCAAATAACTTGACCAAATGGAAATTAAAGTGGCAAGGTAACAATGGATAGTCTAGTCAATGTGTATATGGTAAATAGTATCAATCAGAAAAAATAGTACCTGTTTCAATGGAACAAAATTTATCTCCGAAGGTGGCAGGGCCTACAAATATTCAAGTAAATGCTTAAAAGTTAGAATGTGGTAGTGAAAAGTTAGTAAGGCTACATGATAATGTCAAAAGTATATTACTAGATCTTAAAAAATTAAAGCAAACTGTACATTTACTCAATAATTCCTTATCAAACAGAATCCCCTCTGTTGATACTTTGATGAAGTAGGGAAAAGAAAAAAACAAAAAGGAACCAGAGAAGTTTGAGCAAACTATACTAACCGTAACAATTACCGTATCAAGTAACAAACTAGTCAAAAAAACATTTATTACTAACATTGCCAACTTGAAGAAGTTTGAGCAAACTCAAATAATTGTAACAATTACCCTATCAATTAACAAGCCAGAGAAAAAAATATTACTGACATTGCCAACTTGACCATAGAGAACGGGGCTGATGCAAAATAACAAATGATAATACACAGCTGCCGGCCAACAAAAATACTAAAATGAAAAGATCCTTTGTCTACTGCACAGATTGAGATTTGACCAAATTAACAATAGGCATCAGATTTCAGCCTTGGGATGCAGCTGCCCTTTACCCCGAAAGGTTTGATCTTCAATGTAAGATCTAAAGCATCTCTGACAATTTGTATGGACACCATTCTAGTAAACCATAGAAAAACTGCCAAAGATAATATTAATTGAATGAGAATTAGACAATTAGGATGCCCACCTCATATGTAAAAGGTCCTTGTAATGTATCCAAGTCATGTGTCCCAATAGCAACTAATGTCCGCTTCCTAAACAAATAAAGTAAATGTAAGCAAAAAAGCTTAAAAAAGTGAAACATTTATACAAAAATAAGTGGATGTTTATGTTTATAAATTTTCAAAGCCATCAACACTTGTAAAAAATGGAAGAAAAAAAATACGAACAATACAAAAATTTAAGGTCACTATAAACAAGTTTGATGGTAAAATTTCAGGTTCAGTAGTCACTTCCTCGTTTTGGCACTTCCATTTTTTTCAGAATGTAAAGTCTTTCTAGACTTGTCAGTTTTGAATTATCATGACAAAACTTCCAACATTTAAATGTTATCAAATATATACTTTAAATTAAAATTCACAAGCAAGAATCCTACTCTCCAATTGGAAGGGGATATCAGTTTCTGTGTGGGAACAATTCTAAACGAACGCACGTTTCAAAAGACTCTCATTTCAACAGCTGAGTGCAGATACTACTGAACCTACGTCTCACTACATATTACTTTATACCAAAATATGTGCACAATTCCCCCTCTTTTATTACTTTTAAGCCTCCTAGCCCCCCTCCCCCCCCCCCCATCCCAACAAAGTTTCAACCCAAAGTGCAATAAACCAGATACTGTGCCAAGCACAGAAAGAAGACTATAGGCATTCAGATTTTGATTAATGCATGTAAATATCCCCTTTGCCATCAGAGATTAAAAAAAAAGCTATAAATCATATTTTTACAGCTCGTGCTAATTTATTTTGCAGGCTCAAATTAAATTACAAATAGGCAGACCACAAACATAGGATGTATAGAAAATGTAAGCTGACAGATTTACTAGTTAGACAAAGTTACCTGCAAATATTTTGGTGCAGCTTATCCTGGAGATCAATGAAGCTGTTATAACTAGCTTCATCAAAAGTTATGCCCCTCAAAACCGCACAAACAACAAAGGGCCGGATTAGAGATGTCTGCAAGCCAAGGGAAATGAATAAGGTTTCAGTAACAGCCTAAAGAATGTCAATACCCAAAACCAATTTTTCAACCTTCAAACTACCTCTTTTTTCACATGCATTTCAAGCATTGATTCCTTACTAATCTCTGCAACTGTGTATCTAGGTATCTTCTCCTGTCCATTGAAAATGCGAAGAGCTTGTGCAAGCCCTTCCAAACAAAGCAAGTCGTACCTGTAAAGAAAACCTTCATTAATCTTTCATTTATTATTATTAAGTTAAATTAAATTTGAAATTAAAAAATAAGTAAAAATATGTTGTTTTCTTCCGCGTATTTCTCTCCAATTTCCAGGTCAGACTAATTTGGTTAAGCCAAAGTTGAAACTAGAAGGAAATGAATCTAACAGTTACTAAACTGGTGTTGTTAATAAAATTAAGAGTAAACACATAAACACAATTCGAGAAGCTACAAAATTGCTATAAGGTGTAAGGCAGTTTCTAACAACAATACATTGTTCGATTCTATCGAATTAAATAAAAAAGTAAAATCTTAAATAGATAAGCAGTGGAAACCTGTTAGCAGGTATTTCAATCTTGTAAATGATTTCATCGTCAGCACTGGTTTTATCCTCTTCCAAATGTTTCTCTTTCGAAATTATCGCTTTCTCGGTTGTCTGGTTCACAATAGTAAAACATTCTTCAAAAAAAATTCATAGATATCAACGGTTTTCCAGTGAAAAAGCGTAAGAATACACTCACCACATCATCAAGTTCAATCCCAAAACTGAAACACAGATCGTCAAACTCTTCTTGAGCTGAGTATTTATTTTTTTTACTTCCGTTAGATGCTAGAAGGAAAACCCGATAAGAATAGGAAAATATGAGGTTATTAATTTAGAAACTCACTGTAAGATCTGCCAAGAGCAGCGAAGAGACGATCTCTACCGACGCTGACGGTGGGCATTGTGGCAGGACAGCTTCCTTCTATCTCAAAGTAAAACACTCAAAAACGTTCTAGGTATTACAAGGCAAAGCACGGGAATATATTTATGGTAAAGTTTACAAATGGTCACGAAACTTTAAAATTTTACAAAATGGTCATTACATTTTAATTTTATTACAAAATAACCAATGAAGTATTTAATTATTACAAAATAGTCATTTAACTACTTAATTGTTACAAAATAGATACTGAACTATTAAATAATTACAAAAATGTTTGGTTACAAAAATAGTATAATAGCCATGTTGTATTAACTAATGTATTACTTTAGGTTTTCAATCAATTTATTCTTAAATTATTAACGATATCTAGAAGCTTAATGTATAATTTATAATAAAATTTAAAGTATAATACATATTTTATAACTTGTTAAAGTTTGGTAATAAAAATGTATATTTTAATAACCATTTTTCATACTATTTAATTGTATGGATTGGAATAAGAAATAACACCTCTTCATATTTATATCAAACTCAAAAGAATCAATACCATCTTTACAATTATAAAAGGAAAATAAAGGAATATGTTTTTACAGGCGAGATTTTCAATCTTCTTCTAGGAATTATTTCTTCTGCCTGTGGCACCACCAGAGACTAGAGAGGACCTAAAAAGGGTGGAACAAGCACTTGGAACTATCCTATAATGTACGTAGGTTGTTAATCTCCAGCAATTCAGTTGCCATGCAAGGTTGAATATATCTTACGAAGGTAAAGAAACAAACTTCACCCATGTTAAGAGAAAGAGTCACGATTCTGAAGAAATATAATTTTTAGAAATAGAAGATAACCTATAATTATCCTATAAATTTTTTTTAATATTTTATATAATCTAAAGGTAAAAAAATGGAGGTTAGTGCCCTCGTCCCTGCCCGTGCTTAGTACTGAACAAATGTCTGTCACTTGCTAGTTGTTGGATCGACTTCCTCCTCCTTTGCCCGAGGCTGCTGGCGGTAAACCAACTCTTCTAAAGCTTCCCTCATCCACAAATGTGGGCATTCTTCTTTAGCTTTTGAGATGGTTACCTGCACAGATAATATTTGTTTAAGTCGTTTAGGTTAATTGTACATGACATCATGCCAATCTTATCCTTTAGTCGAATTAATAATAAGTTTAAATGTTTTCGATTTGACATAAAATATGTTTGAAATAATTAAACAAGATTTTAACATAACGTGTTTCATTCAAGCGATTTATATAATACGTATAAAAATATTTAAAACTTATTTTAAAATTTAATAATTAATACATGAACAAACAACTACATAATAAAATGATTTAATTAATAATAAAAACTTTGCATTTCTAACCTACCCATTTCCTTGTCCGAATGTTTTTCTCAGGCCAAAAGTTTAATTCTTGCTTGACAAGCATAGGAAACATGTGGCCTTCGTGGAGAGTACTTCGCCTCTTGCTCTGATACGACCATTTCCCTAATTTTAACTATTACAACAAAATACAGTCAAATGGTCAGATTAAAATTAAGAAATAACGAGCCATATGAATCCAAGGGTTTATATATACTAACTTCAATATTGCCGATAACCCCGGCTTCTTCGAGTGTCTCTCTAATAGCTGCCTCTTCCATAGATTCATTATCTTCCCACCCACCTTTAGGAAATAACATACCTTTGCCATTTTGTGCACTGATCATTAATACTTCGATCCTGTCCTCATTTGAATTTGTATGGTTTGTTTTCTTATATCGATATGGAATACATCTATTTAAATTAAAATATTCTAATTAGAGTGTTGCAATAAACATGATATAAAACTTAAATTATGTAAATTTATTTTACATTCTTAATTGATCTTTGGATGTGGAAAAATTGTTAAAATCAAACTAATGAATAAATGTAAATTTTGTTTTGTTTTTCTTCACGTTCTTAGCACACAGAGAAGAAGCTTACCCCACAACTAAACGAAAGCCTCTTTGATTATATCGTTGCAGGTGCCTTCCCGTGCGAGGAAGCCGATAAGCAACAAGAGAAACCATGTTCTCAACAGGAAATGACAGTTTTATAGGAAATTTGTCAAAGAAAGACATGAACATGTTAGTGAGCTGAGGAAATTTTATAAAAAAAGCAGAGATTCCTTTCATATTATAATAAAAATTATACCAAATGAAAAAAGAATATATTATTTTTGGGATTGTGCTGATTTTATATTTCATGTTCATCACCCTTCAACTAAATTTAGAGTTCCCATCATTTAACAACCCTCCATTCTTTAGACAAGAATTCAACATTTCTATTTGTATGTGGATAAGATGTGAGACCCAAATTTGGTGTCTCTCTTACTACTCTATTAATAGAAAATGAGAGATACAAAAGAAATTAAATCACGTACGTTCAAAATATAAATAAATAAAATTGATGAGTAATTCCAATAATATAATAACATGAAAATGTTAAAAAAATATATGAGTAAATGATGCCAGTAGAAAGTCTTATAATGAAAATATTACCCAAATATCAATAGAATTAAAATGAACATAAAACAAATGAAAATAGGCAGGATGTATGACTGACGAGGGGTTAGGTGGGTTACAAAACAATAAGGTGACTATTGAAGTGGTACGTGACAAAGGGAACGCACCCCTACTTGAAAGTCTAACCGCCTAAAGCCTATCCTGTCATTTTAAACGACTGAATACAATTCTATTCCTAATGTTAACGCAGCAGCCAGTAGCCAGCAGCCCTTTTGAAATATTGACCGTAGAATTCAATAGCAGCAGAAGCATTGATTGCGAACTCAAATTCAGGTTAGATTTTTGATACTTTGATTGGATTTGTCTACCATGTCAACGGTATTTGATCTGACGGGAAAAAAAGAAACTTCTTATCTGCTCTCTCTGTGTATATATCGCTTACAATTCATATAGTTTTGGCCATCAAAACATAGAGATTCGGAGAAAGAAGCAGCAGAGATGGAGCTGAACAACAACAGCAACGACGTCAGTCATTTCAGAGGAAAAGAAGAGATGGGTAGTGTTGCAATTCACAGCCAAGTTCAGAGAATTAAGCAGGAGTCGGAGAGAATCATCGACTGCTCGCCTGGACAGACACCTGTTAATATTAGAGAGTTTTCTCGACAGCAGATTTCTCGTCGGTCTCCTTTGGGGTTAAGCGGCAGCCCAATCTCTGTCGGTCATTATAGGACGGCTTCTGGGATTGGTTTTTGAACAGAAGCTATATGTAATGGAACAATATCCCCTGTTTTTGCATAAGATTTTCATAGCTCTCTCTGTGCACATCTTTGTGGATACGAGTATAATGGAATTTTAATAGGTTTATTTAAGACCCAGCAGACTGGTCTGGATCTCAATTTTGATGGACCTTACTCATGTTATTGTTCGTTTAATTTTGATGAGCTCGCGTTCAATTGAGTTGGTGTATTGGCTGAGCTTCTGCCTTCGTTATCATGTAAAGGTATCAAAGCATCTTCTTTCGGTAGTTGTTCCAACAACAACCACTCTTCCTTCCAGCGCCGATAAGGACTCGGCATCGTCTTCTTCCAAGAACATAAACTCTCCGATGGACAGAATGATATGTACCCCTGATAATTAATATGATCACAGGATCGATCTTGACTATATGGTTTGAGCCTTGAGGGAGGCAATTTAAAATTTTTACAAGGTTTAATTTTAGCACCAAATTAAAATTTTAAAAATTATAAACTTTGATTTTTCGGGGACAGGCCAGGGATCCCGGCTCCCTAGTGATCCGCCTTTGACCGTATTCATATCTTATGATGCATCGTTAGATTTTATTAAGGTAAAATACATTATAGATCACTTGATTATATGTTTTCTGATGAATATATCATTATTTTTTAAAAATAATAATTCAATCACTTAATTATATGTTAACATATCACTCAATTAAAATATTATAATAAACAAGTCACTTTTTCGTTAAAATTAAAACAAGTCACTCCTTCCTACTACTTATTATACTTTATACTATAATTTGTCAGTTCAATAATCAACAAACGTGACAGTCCCAACAGCTCTTTTGAAAGTTAGACAAGTTGCTACCTGCAGCATGCTATTGTTAACCAATCTTCAGTTAGCAATTAAAAGGCCAATCTAAAGCATAAAGTAGAAAGTAGTTGAACAACTTAACAGATACGGATAGGCAATTAGGCATAGAGAGTTCTCCTTTACTTTCTTAATGAAGTTCTAATTTCCGGTTTTTTGAATAGTTAGGATTGGATTTGAAGCTGGTGCATGTGAAAAGTATTCCAGATATGGGATGGGACACATTAAAGTAGTAAAGAGGATCATTTCTGCAATCTGACAAAACCCTGAAATAACTAGAGAGGATCTGTAGTCCCTTATAAACAGTGCTCATCCTCTTTACTTGTCTCCATCAAAAACATTCCAGTTAATTTAATTATATATATTTGGAGTGGATAGACATCGAAGGGTCAATGTTAAAAAGTGAGGGAAGGCAATGAACAGTTAAGGAACAAGGTCTTTTCTGAGAGTGGGAACAAGGCCAAGGTGATGAAAGAGTACCCTGATAAACAGTAACTACTTTGGAATTTTCTGCCACAGAGTGTGGGGGGAAGAATGAGCAGTGCAAAGGTCAAATAAAGACTGTAAAATTCTACAAAAAAAGTAGTACGAGTACAGGCTAAGCTTCCCATTACTCGAGAAACCCACCCTTTGAAAAGTTCCTTTCGTTGCTATAAAAAGACAAGGAAAGATAGTGCAGGTTGCAGAGAAAGGGTGTGTTTTCTGTTTATCTGACTGATGCTGATACCACTTTCAGGATATGCAAGCATGGGTCATTCAAAAATAGGACTAGCTTGTGATGTATTTTGTTACCAGAGAGTACCAACAGTACTATGACTATCTGTGGTGGTTCTCCCAATAGCTTTATAGCAAACAATTTTTCTTTACAAATATGGCAAAACTAAGGAGTTGTTTGTAGGTAGAAGGAACCGGAGATGAAGGCCAACAGGAATGAAGATGCTGGAGATGGTGACGATGTTGAACTTCTTAAGACCAGAATTTCTACTCATCCTTTGTATGGGAGGCTCGTTGAGAATCACCTCAACTGCTTAAAGGTTGTTTCTCTCCCATTCCCTTCACGGCTTTATACAAATGAAAAGATTTTCACATATATTTTTCGTATATACCAACTATACCCGAAGTTAAGAGATCCTAAATAGGTTTAGGATTAAGTAACATTTCTGAATTGCTTCAAGGATTAGCTAGCATTGAACTTCCACCGCATCCAATGATCATGATCTTAAAGTACTCATTATTAACTTTCTGATAAGAAAGGATTTAGGGTTTAAAACTTTTCTGCAATATGCTTCAATGTAATTATAGCATGCTAGCTAGTTTCTGTAGTTAGGGTTAATGTTCTATAGTATTAACCTGGCTAGTTAGTAATTTTTAGTTAGCTTAGAGTCAAATTATATATTTGCTATACCAACATATTTCACCAGCATATCATGTTATATCTGCTAGAAAATATAACATTAAGTCTTAAGTTCTTAGCCAATTACTTCTATAGGCCGGTGCTTCTAGTGTTCGGCTTCCATGTTTCATAAAACTATGTTTAACGGAGGGAAATTTTGATAGGATTTCAAGGGATTCCATCGTCATGTGTAAGTCACATCTTGCACGCTGTAAGAGTGTAAGATAAGACATGACAAAGTCAAATAATAACCACTCTAAAGCTACGCTGTAAGAGGGAAACCATGATGACAGATGGATTAAGGGACACGTGGGGGTTTCGTGGACACTCCTCTCTCTGCATGACCTTTCAGTTCACTATAAATACCAATGACTAGCTTGTGAGAGATTTTTATTTACGGTTCACTTTGATTAGGTTGGTGGCATTGGCAATGTTGGCAGAAGTAGCAAGGGAAATCAAAGGCAAGCTGAGAATTACAATAGCAGCAATAACATGAAGAAGAATCCATGTTGTAGCAGCATGCAGCTAAAACAGTCAGAGTTAGACCTCTTCATGGTACATTAATCCTTGTTTGTTTTATTCCTTTTTTTTTTCAATTAATCCCTCTCATATGTACTTGGTATGCATGCATGCAGGAAGGATATTGCTCGGCACTGAGCAAGCTTAAGGAAGCCATGGAAGAACCTCAGCTGGAAACAATAGCTTTCATCAATGCCATGCATTCTCAACTCAGGGAACTCACCAGAGCTAATCCCTTCTCACCTGATGTCTTTCTGGTAAATTATTCTCATCACCCAAAAGATCTATCTTTCTCGATAAAGACTGTAAATGCACTAATGACGACGAGGTGGTAGAAATTTGAAGGTTCCAACTTCAAATCTTACCGTGTGCAGTCTTAATCCATATTTTATTTGAAACTTGTGCAACAGGAAGCTGAAACGAATGATTCAAAGTGAGGGATCGACAGAAACGAGGGTCGTGGAATGCTGCAGATCATTGGATGCATAAGAACTTATGAACATTGCCTGGCTGATTGACATTACCAATCAACCCCTCGTGCTTCAAAAATCTATTTCTAACATCAATATCGAAGACTTTGTAACCAAAGCTTATAATCTATATGTTGCATTGGAAGATACTTCAGCTTATATCTATAGATGTTCCCGAGGCACTGCAATTTAGACTTCATAATTCATTTTCTATATTTCATGGTAGAATAGCAATGTTACTTCTATTAGTATTTTGCAAATAAATGAACGAGATGGGATTATAAACTTTAAATAACATTTAAAATTTAAATTTTAACATTGTAAAAGAAATAAACTGAGTTAGGAGTCATCACTCATCACTATTGTAATATCTATCCAGTTTTGATTAATCCTCGTGTAATTATACAAAAATATATATGTCAACTGAAAATCCCTGGTTCAACTGTTATTAGGTAGCTTTAGCATGACTGGAGCCTGGAGGAGCGCATGGGAAGGCACTAACACAAATGTGTTATGTCTCTTATGGTGACCGTGAAATAAACTCTATATATCGTTACTTAGTTACCCGGAGGCCGGAGGTGATCTTCCGGAACTATATCTAGCGGATGTCAATCAAGGGGAGCTTGAAATAAGACATATAAAGACTAATCTCATCTCAAAGTTATAGTATTTATTTGGATTCATCTCAAAATTATATTAATGTCAATCAGTTTTCCTCCGAGTCCACCATACTTTTTTTTTTTTAATTTTTATCGGGTTAATTTTAAAAAATATTATTGTTTGAAATTAATTTTAAGATTTTGGGGAGTTTGAATAATAATTGGGGAAATATGCCAATTGCTACAGTAATAAAAGGATCTCCCCACCTTTTCTTGGCGACGTCTTTTCTCTCTTCTTGAACCACGCCAAGAAGAGATGGCGAGGTACTGTAAATCCATTTAATTTATTCGGTTGAATGAGGAAGAGAGAGAAGACCTCGCCAAGAGAAGGTGGCGAGGTCCTTTATTACTGTAACAATTGACCTATTTTCTCAATTATTATTCAAACTCCTTAAAACCCTAAAATTAATTTCAAACAACAATATTTTTCAAAATTTTTCTCTTTATCGTCCAAAATTCTATTAGCACTATCCTATTTTTTAAAATTGATATCGAAAGTGAGTGAGAGTCAACTAAAATAAATATTTTTATTTTAATAGGAAGAAATGTAAATTTATAATTTTGATTTGATTAGAATTTTTTTAAATTAATGTTTGAAATATTAGATAACTTCAATTTTTTAGTGATTAGTTAATAAATTTTCAAGTTGCATGGTATATTAATGAAAATATATTATATAAATATAGAAAGTCATTTCAATTATAATCGATTAATATCATAACATGACAAATATTTATAATTAAATTTTAATAAAAATTTGAACTACTTAATTTATCTGGAATTTTATAAATGTTTTAAATTTTTTATAAAAAATTAAATTATAAAATATGATTCATCAACTTTATTAAATATTTACCTAACAAATTATCTATAAATACATATTAATAACAAAAAATCCTTATTTTCTACCCTGCCCACACTTATTGATGTTGCTATTTTGTCTGTTATTTACTTGAAAGAGGATCCGTTTCTTGTTGTCTTTGTCTTTAACGTCCCAAGTGGATGGAACCTCTGACGTCATGGATGAACAAATAAGTGATGTGTTGGGTTTGCAAATAAAGTTTAATACAATGACACAGATGGCTTGGCTTCTCTTGTCTTGTCTTGCTCTGCTTCGTGCCTCCTTCCACATGGGCATTTTTTTCAAAGGAACCAACAATATAGATGTAATATGTGCCAAGGCAATGACTCACCCGGCCTCGTGGTAAATGGGACCTGTCTGCCCTGGATAGTGGAGATACAAACTTCGAAGAACCATACAAAATTCAGAGGATAAATATAGTTGTAGTCTTGTATACTGGTTAAATACTTTTAAATAAATTATTTTTAAAAACATTAAGAGATAATATTATAATACGACACATTATATCAATTGATCTAAAAAGATAACTGCCCAAAAATAGTCTATAGGTTTTTGTATTTGATGTTCTTTCGATTGATTTTAGATAAGAAAATATATTTATCTAAAAAATTAAAAATATATATATTTTTTAAAAATTCAAGAAGTTATAAAAGGTTTAAGGCAAAGAAAACTTTGCGTGATGAGTCATCCTTGGACTTTGCACTGGACTGTCATTTCGTCTTCATAAATTTAATTAAGTGAAATTGAGCCAGGTTCACCCCCCTTTCCCTGTGGTTGGATGATATTTCTATTGACCCCGACATGGAAATGGAATCTTCCTCGTCCCTCCCACCAGTCTTTTGGGGGTTTATTTACTTGTCAGCGGACGACGGGGTATGCAGTCGGATGGGAGATCCGAACACCTTACAAGGCAACAATAATAACTGCAGTCTGCACGTGGGAAATATGTGTAATGATTTAGGGAGACGTGTAGGATTTAGAGTCTTATTATTTTAATTTAATAATTAATAATGGAAGCGCGGAAAAATTATATTACGGATTTGATTTACCACATCAGTCATAATCCTATCTAATTATAATTATCTATATCATCATTATTTTTCATGTTATTTTTTAACTAATAAATCTTCACTCATTTTTCGTGTCATTTAAAAAATTTATTTTCTAAAAATTAAATTAATGACATAAAAAATTTATTTGTTAAGGACCACGAATGATGTGACGAATAAATCCCATAATATAATCTTTTCATAGAATTTTTGATCAGTTTGAATAGGAAAATTTATAATAGTATGCTACGTACCAAAATTTATAATAGTATAATCTTAAAAACATCTTTAATATTGAATTGAATAAACAATTATTTTTTATTTTTTAAATTAAATTAAATTAATTTTAAATTTTTATTTTAGATTAAAATGATTCATATATGAATGAAAATCGTTATTTAACTAAATATAAATAATTTAAAATAATGTGATAAACCTATATGATAATGCATATTATAATATTAGTATCTTATAGACAAATATGATATTTTTATATAACGAGACATTGAAAAAATATTTATATAAAATTGTATGAAATATAAAATAGTTTTTCTTTTAACATACTATTTTTTCAAATTATTTATCGTTATTCGACTAATAATTTTTATATATAAAATGATTATTTTAACTTAAAATAAAATATTAAAATGAAATTTGTTAAAAAAAATAACTATACAATCAACGTTATGGATATTTTGTAATTATTCAATTAAAAATTAAAATAAAGAGACTAATTATATAATTTACCTTTCATAGAAACCTTATTTGACGAATGTAAACAAAAGTCACTTCGTTTTATGTATTTATAACATTTATTCAATGTATTTCAAGAGTATAGATTATGATGTCTATTTGACTTAAATTTGTGTTTTGACCCAATACAAGTTTATAGAATAGGATTTTAAAAAAAATATTTCGGGTTTAGATCGTGTTTAACTCTAATTTTTTGAAAATGAGGTTAGATTATATTTGGGTTTAAAGTGAAAAATATTATACTCAACTAAAAATAATTGTTTAATTTTATTTTAAAAATGGTATGATTTACAATATCTTTCTCTTTTTACATATATATTTTTAATTATTTCTATAATTATCTAATAAAAATAGAACAATTATTATAATATTTTATCTTCTTATAATTTTCAATTAACTTTATATTTTATTGAATAATATAAAATTTAAATTATTTAAATATTAATAAATTAATTAATAAATATTAAAAATTTTAAAGACTCAACATACAATTAATAAAGAGTAATAGATTCAACATATAATTATTAATTGTATATTGACTCTTGAGATTTTTAATTTTTATTAATTAATTTAATAATATTTTACGGTGTTCAAATTTAACATTGTTTAATGTTCATCCTAACTCATCTATATTTTTAAAGTAATCAAATTAAAATATAATGTTTTTAAAAAACGTGCAAAAAGAGTTTGGAAAATTATCTTTATTATCGATAATTTTCAATGTAGTGAATATACAAAAGAAAGGAGAGAATATACAAAAGAAAGGATAAAGAAAAATCCAAGTCAGATTTAACTCTGGTCTATACAAAAGCACCTCAACTAACTAATCCCAAGTCCCACAAAAAGTTTAACCGGGTATTAGGATTCACGATCCGTAAACCGTCGGGTCGGTTCAACTGTCGGCGACCGGATACTTTATTAAAAACCGATGCTCCAAGAGCTGGGAAGCTGTCCACCTCTTACTAGCCTCCTTCTGCAAGCAACACTCCATGAAGTTCTGGAACTCGTCGGAAGCACACGGCGGCAAACTAGGTGGTTCGCCGAAGCATATCGAGCACATCAACGAAGCCCAGTCGGGTCTTTGACCCGCCGGCAGGAACGGGAAGTGACCCACGTAAAGTTCCATCAAAGTAAGCCCCAAACTCCAGATATCCCCGAGGAACCCATCGTAGTTACCTCCGTTAGCGTCCGGGTCGAAGCGCTCCGGACTCATGTAAGCGCAGGTTCCGACGTAGGAATTGCACGATTCCAACGTCCGGGCCATGATCTTGCTGACTCCGAAATCGGCGATCTTGACTTCCATCTTCTTGTTCACCAACAGATTCGAAGGCTTGAGATCTCGGTGAATTATCTTATGGCTGTGTAAATAATTCAACCCTTTTAAAATCTGCCTTGTTATATGAGCAATCGCCGGCTCCGAGAAAGTACCCTTGTTACGAAGAAGAGTATCCAAAGTTCCAGCGTCCATGTACTCCATCAAAATCGCAACATCGCCGGAAGGCTTCTCGTACGTTTCGTAGCAACGAACGATGTGAGGCGAATCAGTCTTCCGTAGAATATCCCTTTCTCTGAAAACCTGTCGACGTGCAGTCAAATCGCCGTCGCCGTAAACAACTTTCAGTGCATAAATCTTGGAAGTCCGTTTGTGTTGGACTTTGTACACAGTGCCGCCGTTTCCGTGACCAAGTACTTCGAGTCTCTCGAGCTCCGCTGCAGGGATAGTAAACGAAGAAGCGGCTACGGCGTTTGAGGCGGCAGATGGAGGGAGTGGGAGAGGGAAGCGGTGGCGGCGATCGGAAACGTCGGGAAGCGGGAGACGTAGGTTAATCTGTCGTCGCTCACGAACTACTGCCATGTGAAGGAAAAAGGTAGGTTTTGGGGGGAGAGAAGTAAACGCTGTAGAAGGAAAGAGGCCGGTTTAAATATATATATATAAGCAAGCAAGTAAAGGGATAAGAGTCGGCTTAGAGAGGAAGGTGAGAGGATAGAGAGGTGAGGTGGGCTCCAATTTTTTAAATTTATGGATTGGTTGGCGATTAATAAAGAGTTTTATAGTGTCATGCGAAGTGAAGGATAAAATAATTATAAAAGTTAACCAGAATCATCTAATCGAATGATATGAGACGAGACAGACCCCCATAATTAAATGATAAAAAATAAAAGTTAATTAATTTCAAAACAAGTGTAGTTTTAAAATATTGTTAAATCACAAAGGTTATAAGCTTAAGGTTTAATTTTATTATTTTTAAAAATAATTAAATTACAAAAATAAAAGTTAATATTTAATTTTTTAATTTTAATACGCAAAATCTTAGAAATAAAAAAAATAAAAGGAGCAAAAATTTAATTATAATGGTTTAAAATTTATCAATGATTTAAAAAAATTAAATTATTTGTTAAGAGTATTCTGTAACGGATGCATACAGTCCTTAGAAAGCAGCTATATCCTTATTTTTTAGGAAATATGTTTGTTATTGTGATTTTTTTTTATTTTTTAATTGAATGTGTAAAGGTAAAAATTATTTTTATATATTTATTTAAAAAAATATTTTTAATGTCTAGATCTACTAATTGGGCCAATTGTCCTTCCAATTTCGTCTTTTATATAACTCTATCCGTAAATATGAGAGATTTGAATCTTTATATTATAAATGAAATATATTAAATAAAAAATAATATAAATTAAATATAAAAAAATCAAATTCTTTTGCAAGTAACGTGAATGCTAAAATTTTCGCTACATGATTGAATTACTTGTTAGTCAAGCATATAGACTTTTCTCTCAAGTTTAGGTCCTTGCGCTAATTTTTATTTTTATTTTTATCAATAACTTTTGATTTCTACTCAAAGGTCTTTTATGTTGATCTTTGTTTTGTATGAATTTAAAAAATACTTTTGAATTAAATTAAAAAATATTTTATTTTGCGCTAATATTACTTTCTTGCCGCGTAAATATACTTTATAATTATATAGACAATCATTATGGTTTAAATTTTATTGAGTGAATTATTATGAGCTACATCGACCCAAAAAATTTGAATTAGTGTATCGGAGTATACCTTCTCCCAACACCCTTCCTTTTGTCTCTGATTTAGAATGAGTTGTACCTACCCAAATTCTTGTATTAATATATATTTTTTAAATTGGACATAGATTAGAACAAATAAACGAAATTACCTATCCAACTCTCATGCTATTGCTATTGCTCCCCAAGTGAATGGTTTATCTTATTCTCTCTATAAATTATGGAAACTACTCTCTAACTTAAAAACATCCATCACTGGCAGAACAGTATTTAATTTGTGCATGCGTGTGTGTGATGGATGGAGTATGAGAAGAACAATGACTTTTTAGGACAAAATATGAAGGGTAAGGAAAGGAATGCAGTAGTTGATCGGTAAGACAATGGGATGCAGTAGTTAAGAAGGCAAAAAACACGGTATAAAACACTTCGTAGTAAGGTTTCCAGAAGTTAAAGAGTTCATATTTTAATCTCACAAGACACAAATAATTGGGAAAATAATAATGAACTCCAAATTTTAATGTTTATATTATAATAGTACGTATATTATAAATATAATTTTTATCTGTTACAAAAAATAAAAACGGTTAACTATTAACGAAAAATTTGTCAAATATATATAAAATTAATATAGTTATTATTATTCTAATACGATAACGTAATTTTTAAATAATGCTGAAGTTTTTTTTTGTTCTTGCATGTTGATGTCTACTCGTCTTATATGTTTGGGGTTCAATCTGTTGGAACTCAAACTCATTTATATTTGTAATTTATCTTAATTTTTATTTAATACTTTTGTACAAATTCTTACAAATTTGGACGGATATCACGATTAATTAAGAGTATACTATTGTATTACTTAGTCCAAACTTTAATATAAAGTATATATTTCAAAATATCAGGAAAATATATAAATATGCGCCAATTGATTTTTAGTTGTCCATATGTCAAAAATATCCATAAAAAAAATGTCAAAAACACGTGTGAATTAAGTTATACATTACGTGACGTTACTTTCCGAGTTTCACATTTTCAAATTTCCATCCAACTTATATTTAAAATGAAAATTTGAGACATACCCCGTATAAAATTCATAGAGAAGTAGTCTTTGTCTTTCAACCGTAAATACACACTTTAAAGGGTTTCTAAATAAAAATACATCAATAAAAACTTCTATATTTCAAAAATAAATTAAATTAAATACTTTTTTTATGAAAGTAACCTTGTTAAAACAATACATTATTATGTTTAATATTTTAAAAAATCTAAAATAAAAGATTAAACAAATTATTAATAATTATTTTTTAAAAAAATGTAAAAATCAAATTTTTAAAAAAAATTATTGATGTGATAAAGTATCATATCAATATTCCAAGCCAAATTGTTATGATACATCAAGTCATTAATAACTAATCAATTAACAGTACTCTTCATTTGTTGGGGTCTGAAATAAAATATAAAAAATAAAATATGAAATAAAACAATTATTCAATGAAACAATAGAAATATTTATTGATAATATATATTTTATTATAAAATTAAAAATAATATATAAATTGAAAAAAATTGATTCCATCCCAATCACGGTAATTTTACATTTATGAACCGTTCAAATATATTAGCCTTCACTTCCTAGATTCTTCTATTCCTTTCTCCCTCCTGGTTCTGTGTGAGACAATTCCCAGCTTTCTTCCTTGTGCTCTCTCATCCAATTATTAAGTGGACCTACTTGTCCTAGTACATAAATGGGTTTGATTATGGGGCTTCATATGGATATACCTAAACAATACAAAACCAAAAGGAAATATCTTATGAAAATTTGTACAGACAAGTACAGAAAATTTTAGATAAAATATCTTATGAAGTCTTAAAAAAAGTTTAAAATTTATTCTAAAAAATTAAATTAAACATTCCATTTAAAAAAATAGTTTAAAATTATAAAAAAATTTAAATAATTTCCCTCAAATTATTTTATTAAAATCAATATACATGGATATATAATCTTTTTGTTATATATAACATCAAAATTAAATTATGAATCCAACAAATATCTCAGTGGATATATTAATTTGCTAATAAATTATTTTGATAGCCACCATATGATGGTATGATTATGTAGTGATATTGTGTATCAAGTGGACACTTGTTTGATGAGATCCGTATATTTAATTAGAGTGTTATGATATTATAATATGTTATATATTTAAGTGTATGCTCTCGATGTTGTGTGATCTTAAATCTTATTCAAAGGTATTTATTAGAAAATTTCAAATATAAAATGTATGTTTTTGATGTTATGTGATTTCAGGTCTTGTTTGAGTGTATACTCCCGATATTATAGGACTTTATCATAAAATTATTTTTTAAATATTCCGATGTAATTATATTATAATATCAATCATTTATTTTTTTAGCTTTCTAAAAACACATAATCGGCTCATCCTTTACTATTAGTACTTCTCTCTCTATTCATTTATTCATCACCCGACTTTCCCGTACGCGAAGTTTCATCACAAAATAGTAACTACAGACTGATCTGATTCATAAGTTTGAAGTGAATGTTTAGTGTGCGATTCCTTTACAACAAATTCTGCTGTTAACAAAGGCTCTGCTCAATGCTCATCAAAATATATTACTTACAACACTACCTTGAATGAACCCAGGCCAATTGACCTTGGATGGTGAAAGAATAAAAAATTTGTAACCGAATTCAAAAAGATCTTTTGAGGTCCTTCAAATCCACAGAATCAATACATTCCAATACAGGTCTGTAAGGATTCAATAGTTTCAAAACCTCACTTGATTTCTCTTTCGTTGCATCGCTGCAACCAACTTGGATAAGCAACAAAAGCTTCTGAAATGCACCAACTTGAAGAGCTTCGATCAAAACTCTATCGTCGTATTGGATTTGGCTCAGCTTCCAAATGGACGAAACAGAGTACTCAGTTGCCAACTCTGAAATACGAAGTAGTTTTTTAACCAGAACCGGCATTGTGAGAGCGTTGTCGTAAGCAAGTTCCATCCCTTGTTTGGTCTCCAAGAGTTTGTCTATCACACCTAAAGCCCTCTCGCAGTAGTTTTTTTCGGATTCGATGATGGATTCTAATAGTAAAGAAACGAGACCCATTTCAACGAAGTCAGCCTTGGTGGTCTCGTTTGAGGATGAAACCATGTGGAAAATCACCATGAGAGAAGCTTTTGTGATGGAAGGAGAAATGGGGTTTTTAATGAACTTGAATAGGATTCTATTGACTCCATCAATGGCCGCCAAATGTTCCCCGTAGTGTTGGTCGCAAGAAAGAAGCTCTTTCAGGACGTTGATGGAGTTTTGCTTCACGGAAATGTCTTTTGATTTCAAAAACCAAACCATGCAACGCAAAGAAGCTTGTGATCCAAGGTATAATTGAGCTTCCTGGGCAAACGGGAACATCCAGTTCATTACACACAACATCTCTTCCAACACATGGGAGTTCTTCTCAATCGACTCGCCGGCGAATGCATCGAACGCCGCGGCGATGACTCCTCCGGCGGCGTTTGCCACAATACATCGCTTGTTACGCTCACTCTCGTGACCCCATTTCTTGATTTTGTGAACGGAATCCAGGCAGCCGTATCGGTCCAATCGCCTCAATGAATCGGTAATCGAAAACAGAATCTCGGAGACCTCGTCGGAGGTGACGAGGATTTTGGGTGTCGGGATCCTTTCAACGCCGTGGCTCCGATTCTCCACGCACCAATCTTGTATCATCTTCCTCAACGACTGATTGGGTATCTGATCGAAACTCCTCAGTACTTGATTGGTAACAGGGCAAGTGAAATTCCCATCTTCAAGCCATTTTTCTATGCTTTCTCGATCATAAGTAATCCCAGAAGATAATGTCACCGGATCCTTCATAAGATGAAGAGCTATTGGACAAATGAAATGCCTTGGGATTTCCAGCTCCATGTTATGAACCTTTTTGTCTCCATTTCTGTTTTTTCTTTTTCTCCAACTGAAAACCATTCGTTTTTGTTTTCTGTGTCGTGTGAAGGTATCTGTTTGAGGTTTATATATCCACTGGGGAATAGGGAATTGAATTTGAAGACTTCCAGTTCAAAGTTGAAGATTGGGACGCGTTCAAATGGAATAATTAGTCGTAAGAATTGTTTATGGAATGCCGAGTATTGAATTTTGACCAAAGAAACCATTTTTGACTGTTTAAAAATTGGCTTGGATGTGGAAATGGTAAAACACCGACTCGGATTCTTACGAGTAAACTTTGAACATGTTGCGGGTTTTGGCCTTAGGAGGACTTGGTCTTAGATCTAAATTGTCCATCTCCCTACGGATCCAGCAGATTGGTCGGTCCTTTATATATTGAAAAAAACAGGAACATTTCAATGACTTAGAATGTTTTATTTTATCTACAAAGAAATAGGATTGCATTGCATCCTACTTACTTCATGTCCAACAAATGAACCATTCCACAACCCCAACCCCAACCCCAACAAATGACTGCAAGTAGACATGTACAAGAAAATATGATAAAAATAAAACATCACCAAGAATGTTCAATCTGCTCCAGAATCTATAATACATTGATCACACATCAAACAGAAACTGTTGGCTTTGTGATGACTGGGATTATTCCTGACCTACAAACGGAGATGAACTCATCTCCGTGCTGTAAAACGAATCTTCTCCGTTAACGTCATACATGGTATCATTCTGTTCTTCATACCATTTCAGTACCTCCCTTATATATTTGAATGCCTCATTGATCGATTTGCGTTCTCGGCCTCTAGCCTGACAAACAAACAGTTTTCTGCCACATATAGAATAATATAGCTCCTTGAATTTCACCGCCACATAATAGTAAGCTTTTTGTGCCAGGGCGTGGTGATTGTGATGAGACTTTAAGGGGCTAAAATCCCTGAACCACTCACAAGTGGACAAAGGGGTCTGATTTATCTTCTCCTCCAAGGCATCATATTTGGTCAGCAAAAGCACGAACGGGATGTCCCTAAAAGAAGGATGGCTCACCAGATTCTCAAACATATCTCTGCTTGCCAACATTTTGTTACAGACAGGGCCTGTACCACGGGACCACATCTCATCATAATCACTCAAAGAGACGCAGAAGGTCACCGCCCTTACGTCTTCAAACATTTCCAGCCATTTGCAACCATCATGCAGTCCTTTGGAATTTATTCGAATCAGTTGGTACCTAAGGCACACAGATTGCCAACAAAAAAATTATAACATGGAACAGTTACTTTCAGTGCAACCAAAGAAAAACAGATATTACTTGGTCAAGGACGGAGGGCATTCAAAGTTTTCGCTGTATACTTCGGACATGGGGCTCCTATCATCAAATGAGAATTCAGTGGAGGCAAGACCATTACTCTGAGTGACTCCCTCGGAGTACAATATATCCTTTTCTGAAGGTTCATACTCATTGCTCGATATTTCGACAGCCTGCAGGGAAACAAAGAAGAAGGATGGCTTGCTAAAGAGAGGCAAACAAAGAAGAAGAAGGAAACCTAGTTAACAGATAAATGCTTCGTTGACGTTTCACACCTTTTCCAAAAAGTATTTCGCAACCTCTGGAAGATGATGCAGTTCCTCACTTCTCTTGTATGTTTCCTGAATGGCAGAATCCCTCCATATCTCATCAACAATAGGTGCATACTCACGGGTTGCAGCGGGAAAGAATGCATCCAAGTCTCCCATGGCCATAATATCCAACAACCAATCAGAAAAATACTTGAACCTTGGGTTAAATGAATAGATACACTGGTCAGTTCCATCAACTCCTGTTTCATCAGAACTCAATTTTCATAATTAGCACATAGAATTATTTTTTCATGGAAATAAGAATTAACCTCCAGCTACATATAATTTCACAAATGTATTCTTTGATGAAAGGCATAAAAAGATGGGAACAAAAATTTCCATCAATACGGCATTCCATTCAGAAGAGTACCCATTATACAATTTCATGTATTCAAGCAAAATTGTGTAGTTTATGTTAAAAAGACGGTTTTCTCACCATCCCAAAGGCTTAAATTGAAGGAATGGAAACATCATTCATATTTAAGTTTAAAGTGCCTCCTCACACGAATTAAACACATCATATTATCCTCAGAAACAAGATTCTTGATGACTTGATTCCATAGATCACTAAGAAGTTATAATCCTAAACCTGTCTATTAAGGAATAGTGGTTAAATTGACAGAATAAAACAGTGGCTGAGACTGGACAGGATCAACAGGCAGAAAAATTGATATCATAAAATCTGGATAAAAATGTAGGAAAGGAGTTGCAGTAATATTGAGACCTGATGCAGGATTTTCATCATCGGAATTATTAGTTCGTAGCTCTGACAAAGCTTCTTCTTCAAATCTCTCTCGTCCCTCAAGTAATACACTTAGATACTTGTACATGTTACTTTGAATCATATGCTTAATGCTCTGCATCTCTTCTGGCGAGAACCCATTTCCGTATAAAAACTTGGCCTGTTGAATGGATTGGAAGAAAATGTGACACAAAAAAAGAACAATCATTCTGGCAAAGGAAGGTCAACAGGATCCTACTTTGTCAAATCCTTCGACAAAGCCCCTCTAGTTTTATTTCAGGACATCTAATCCCCTCTCTCTCTATATTGTTAAATAAAACTATTAACACCATTACCATGCAGCATAACTATTAACACCAAG
The DNA here is from genome assembly GCA_035048815.1 of Abelmoschus esculentus. Taxonomy (NCBI): domain Eukaryota; kingdom Viridiplantae; phylum Streptophyta; class Magnoliopsida; order Malvales; family Malvaceae; genus Abelmoschus; species Abelmoschus esculentus. The sequence goes on from JAUCBN010000050.1 coordinate 6,226,214, forward strand.
TTATATTAACAAAGAGCTAACGAAATGAAAAAGGTTATCCTAATCATAGAAAAATTTGCAGTAGAACAAGGGAATTTTAAGTTAAAACCACATTTGCCAAGATTAAGAATAAGAACAGAATGTATATATAAAGGATATGACGGATGCTGGTAGACTACAAACGATATGCATTTTTCCTAATCATAAGAAGAAAGCTTCACTAATAATATTAACCAAGGAACAGTTGTAGAAACAGGAGAAATGAAAGTAACATGCAAGCAGTAAAAATAGTTTTAAAGAGAAACCATGCCTGCTTGAAGATGGTACTGGTACCAGAACCTTCCAATCCAAATAATAGCAACTTCTGTACCCTTACCTGCTCCAGATACTCGGGCACTGTCCTCCCAGAAAAGGTAGTTGGATCATCTTGTAGACCATGGGGATTTGCAGGTGGTACAGGCAGCGAAAACAATGAACAACAGAAACGAGTAAAAGCCTGCCTACCAAAAACCAAACTCTACTGAATAAAAAAATCAATTCAACCACTGATTGAATTCTAAAACTTACATTTAATGTAAAGATTACAAAAGAACCTTTTCCCATATCTTTCCCTTGATGTTATTTTGACCTTCTTCCTCATAAGATCCATCTTCGTATAGCCAAAAATGAGTATCCCTGGGGCATTGTACCTTTGCCAGCTGAAATAAATTAAAGTAAAAATAGAACCAAAATCATTATGCAAAATCAGAATGAGGAATCATGCTTTAGAGTTTAGAGACTATGGAAATAATACACTGAAGAAATGCTATCCTTCACCCTATACAAGGTTTAGCATTGCTTGCAAATTTAGATGGTAGAAATGATGTTTACAAACTTCATACTCAATCACTGGTAACAGGATTCTCTGTTTGTCCATGATACTCAACCCTTGCAAGCGGTATCAAAGTGAGATAGAGGGGACAAGCAAAAATAACTTTGGAAGTATATATCAAAAGAAAAGAAGTCACTCTCTCCAAAACAAATTTACTCGGCTAGAATCACAGGCAAGACAAGGGCAGGTTCAGTCATTTAGAGTGTCAGTAGCATAAATAAACAGCTCAATTTAGAAAGCTAAAAGTGATTATTTAAAGCAAACTGAAGTTTGCTTCACATCTCTGGTTTCCATTTTGAAAAGGAGAAGGTTATTGACCCTTTGTCCCATTAAACTCCCGAAATATTTATACCACTATTAGACATAAATGAAAGATACGGTGCCTGCACAATCTTTCAAGTTTCACCATTAGTATATAATTCATGCACTGATGTGTAGCTTTTCACTTGTGAAATTAGTGAACATCATCAAATATAACTAAAGGCATGTAAAATGAAGAAAAATAACTTAAGTACCTTCAACAATCTAAGCTCAATCTTTGTGATTTCCCGGCCATTGATGTAAACACTTGTATTCCCATTGCTAGCATCCCTTTTCAGCTTATCACCAATATTCAACTTAGAACTAATTATACTGTCAGGCTTTTCCCCTTCCTGAAAATTAAATTCAAAAGTTCAAAGTTCCAACACGTAATAACAACAATAACAACAACAATCCATTTGAATCAAATTTTACCTTTCCCCACAGTCCAGAATCCTTATCATACCAGTAGCTTCCAGGTTTCAACTTTTGAGGTGGTAGAGCACACCCTAAAAGCTCAGCCAATTCTTCATGATTCAACTGTCTCCCATTAACAACCAACTGTTCAGGCCTCAATTGATTGGCCGCACACTCTTTCTCGGCCTTCATGATCTGCTTAACCTCCAAAGCACTACAAAGTTTCCTCAAAAGTCTGGAACTTTTCCCAAGTCTGGGCCTCTCTGATTCATCTATAGGCTTCCCAATGCAACTAACGCACTTCCTTCCTTCCGGCATAGACCCCATGGCCTTGAGCAAGCAGTTGCTACAATACCTTGCATCGCAAACCAAACAAGCTTCTCTTTCCTTAAATCTACTCCGTCGTTGCTCACATCGGCTGCAAACTCCTCTCTTCTTCTCCTTCCTAACCCCACCTGTTTCCACAGAAGCAGCAGCAGCGGCATCCGCCACGCTGGAAGAAGAAGAGTACCCATCGAGGTCTTCCTCTTCATCATTTTCTGAATCTTTCGGTGTATTAAACTCGATCTTCTTATCAACTTGTTGATACGGCGGCGGCGGCGAGTTCTCAACCTCGATCTCGGAATCGTTATCGTCGTTACGAGAATCAATCTGGGATCTTGAAGCGGATGAAAGTCTCTGACTTTCCAGGGGGCTTCCATTTCTGACAGAATGTCGATACGTTTTAAAGCTGGAGAATTTGGGTTTATAGGGGATCGAAGCAGCGACTGGAATAGAAGAGGTATCAGAAACGGAGAGGGAATCGAGATTGAGTGGATCAACACGAGGAACATCATAAGGAATGGGAGGGCCTTCGTATTCAATAGCGATGGAGTAATCAAGATGATCTTCGTCGGGTAACGGAGCTCCCACCGGTAACATTGTACTGATCACATCTTCCCAAGCTTTTTTATCTTCATCTGCTTCTTTAGATGTTTCCATGGAAAGTTGAGTCCGAGGCCGAGCTTCCTTGTACAGCTCAGGAAGATGAAGGTGGCAGCCGTTATGGAGTTGGCAGAAAGTAAACGGGGGGAAGGTTATCGCTGAAGATTCAGTCCGTTATATTTGACGCATTCAGAATGAGACCCGGTTTGATCCGAGTTAAAATTGACGAGAAAATTCAATAATATGAAATTAAAGTGAAAAAGTTAAATTATAATTTTAACATAGTAGAGGGATTGAAATTAGAATTAGACGAAAATGATCAGAATCCAGGCGAGAAGGCAATCACTAAACAATCGACTCAGTCTAGAACTCTTCAATCAAAACCCAAAACCAAGATCGTTGAATAGAGGAGTGGTTGTAAGGGCATCATCTGCTAACTCAGCTGCTCCAAGTCCAATGGCAACCCTGACGGAGTCTCAAATCTAGATCAGCCATCCACATCTTGTGCCTGCAGCTTCAAACCGAGGCGAGTGGGATGCTGAGCAAAAGAATGAAACACGGATTTACAAGAGAATTGCTCAGGTTAAGGCTAATGAGCGAAATTATAGAGCTTTGGAAGAGATCCTCTGTGCATTGGATTTGGTTGTACAGAAGTTGATGTTTCTTTGGTGCGCCTCAATAACTCCCTCCGGTTTGTGTGGAATGCGGCCAAGACAGGAAGACAAGTTTGTTCAGCTTCACTCGCCTGAGGCCAATGAGATGATCCAAAACCACCTATCTATCATTCTAGGAAATGGACCGGGTGATTTGATGACAGACTGGTAAACGCAGGTCGACCGGGGAGATTTCCGCTGGGAAACAGTATAGAGCTGCAGTGGACTCTCAAGCTGAAGAGCCAACTAAATTGGTGAATGGGGAGACACTTCAAAGATTTGCCACCATAAGATCAAAGGCGAACTCAAGCTTTGGTGGCTTGTTTTGGACGTTGAAATTTGCATCCTCACACATAATGAATGGAACACCGACTATTTATGTAAACAATAACATATAGCATGCACAATTTGAACCCCGAAAGTGGTCCAAATCCGGAAACACATTAAACCAACCGTCCTCTAAGATTATTCAAAATCATGACCCTCCCAAATTCCAATTCATACCATTTATGATTTAATTAAGGAATACACTAGGGGGAAAACACTTTGTTCTAATTAAATACAAAACAAAATAGAAACATCCTCAAAAACAGATCATGAAGAACAATACATGAACCCTTTTAGTCAATTAGGATTTAGGAATAGGATGCACTACAAAAACTTCCATCAAACATGATACCAAAAGCCACAATGTACCAACCCAAAGCACATACAGAGGGAAAGGGAAGGCCTAAATTGGTTTTCGCATGTTTCTGCCAGCACGGATCACTTCGTCAACCAGCAACAACTGTGAAGCAATTACAGGCCTGTACAACAAGCAAACTCTTATGGTTTTACGCACTAAGCAATAGTATGCAAATATAATAAACATCTAATGCAGGATATTCATATGTGGAAAGCTTTTACTTACCCAGAGTTTATAATTTGGCGTTTAACAGAGTAGTTATCAAATATACCCTCCATCTGGGGGTCCATAGGTTCTCCGGTTTGATGGTTTAGACCCACAATACTGCCTCTGTCATGTTCCCCCTGAATTAAGTCAAAGACATGCTCAGCATAAGATTTTCTTCAGCTTCTAGCTTCTAGATGGGGACAAACATAACAATAAAGCAGACAATAAGTAGTACCGTAAGACCAATTGTGACATCCTGAGTATCGAGCCCAGCATTTTCAGCAAGTGTCTTCGGCACCACAAGAAGGGCATCTGCGAAAGCTTCAACACCTAATTGGGCACGCTGTACCCAAATTGATGAACATTAGAAATATTTCACAAGTCATTTCACTGATTTTAAACAAGGATATATACAAGAGATATACCCCTTGAACAGTTTTCTTTACTTCATTAATTAGGTATTGTCTAGCTGCAACTTCAAAAGCTCCAGCTCCCTGAAGCACAAATAAATTCATATATCAAATAATATCATAAAAGGTTGCAGTTTAATTCTGTCTCAGCCTAAGCCTTCATAGTTAAATTAGGGTTCAAGGGCTGCCTGCGCCTTCATTTCCTATCTTAGACTGAAACTAATGTAAAAATGTAGAATATGTACTCCATTGCAATTAAAATGCTAAACACCCAAAACTTACTAAGACAACTGCTTCGTCTTCAATGGTATTCTTAACAGCTCGTAGCCCATCACGAACAGCATCCTTAATTTGGGCAATTGTGTGGTCATTAGGCCCTATATTATTGACAATAGCATGAGTGTTAAATAAACTGCAAGCTAAATGTTCCATAAGCAGGCATTAACCATATAGATATTAAATTTGTACAATTTACTTGAATGTCAGCAAACAGTTCTACATACCTTTAATCAAAATTGTACATGAATGGGGATGTCTTACATTTTCTACAAATGTATACTTATCTTCTCCAAGGACGTGCTCATAGACAAGTCCTGCCCAGCCAAGACAGTCGGGGGTTAAATCATCAACAGAATTTACAGCTTCTCCTCCACAAGCCAAGACAAGCCTTTCCATATTTCTTCTTTTTGCTCTTCTAAGGGCAATGATCTACAAAACCATAAATCAGCAGATTGCAATGAAACACAGGAGACAAACTTCAACGAAAACCATTAATAAATCAAAGTCAGTTATATATGCAACAATTCAATAGAATAAAATTTTTCATAATCACATCAGCCTTATATCTGATGCTTCCTCTTCTATCTTGAGGAAAAATGGATAAATTGCAACACTTGTAAGAAAGCTATAGGCAACTACCAAAGAGAGACATTTCAAGAAACCATTAATAAGTTGGAACAGGGATTGAAAGAACAAAAGTCCAATGCTTACCCCGGCTTGTTGAAGAAGATGCAAAGAGGGGGGATCGATACCCTTTTGATTGATAACAACAAAGTTGTTTTCAGTGTCTGCACAAACCTAAAGATGGCCAAGAGTAAGAACATTGAAAGAATTTATACATACCCGCTACACCAATGCCACAATTACAAATGGGGGTATACGAGCCATAACAAAAGCTACCTTATTTTTTAGCTCAATAATTTTTTTGACTCTTTCATCAACTGAGTGCCTTTCAGCTGCGACCATTGCCTCTCTCTGCTCAGCATTTGAGTAGAAGAACCCCGCATTTATTTCACTGAAGGCTAAAACATTAGTTACATGATAACAATCACAGCAAAATACATCCACATAGAGGATAACCAAAGGAATGCAGTAGCAGCCACCAAAAGAGATGCGTAGCACAAGGAAGATTATATTTCCATGAAAGAGAATTTAATATCATGGACGGATACATAAAAGATAATAAACCTAATGTTCCCAAACCGACTACTGCACCCTCCCCTTGCACCCCACATCATGAACAAATAGAAAAATGGAGTTAAAGACATGTCCATACATATATACCTTTTCTCATACTCCAATGAAACATTACAAGTCAAGATGTAACAATTTTCAGCTTGTCGCTTCATATCTGGATGCCTAGAACCATGGTCCAATACTAGTCCTTCCACCTAGGGAAATCAGGAAAAGAAAGTAAACATAAGGAGCTACATAATATAGAAACACACCAACAAGTGCACACACATACAAAAACAAAGAAGAAACAAAACAGAAGTATTCAAACTTCATTTGAAAAAAGAAACTTGCTTCAATTAGAAGAAGAGGTAATGAGTGGCACTAGGAGGCAAGTTAACTCTATCAAAGCTATATTAATAAATGCAAAACAACAAATTTCATGATTTCTTATCCGTATTATATGTTCATTCAATAAAAATTGTTTCAAGAAATCAAAGAACAAAAGTACTTTAATTGTATCTATTTTGGGGGGAAATAATAATGCACCCCAATACTATAGGCAAATGGACCGGTTAGAATCAAGAGAACTACTTTTCCCCTCAAGAGGCCCCTCTCTTTAAAACAAGAAGCCGTGTGACTAAGAGGAGTAACATTCAACAAAAATTATCAAAAATGTTAATAAATGTATGATTAATAAGAAATATGAATTTGGTATCACTATCATACTGTATCTGCAGCAACCACAAACAACATCGAAACTGCAATCTTGAAAGATTTAAACAACAGTACAAATATTGAGAAAGGTTCCATGCATACAATGCATGATAAAAAGAAGGAAATACAAACATACCAGTCGTGTGTCCACATCAAACTTATGTCGCATATGCATTATTTCAACCATAAAGAGATCAATAGCCTCATCTGGTTTTCGGATACCGAGTACCTGAGAAGCCAAAGAAAAGTTGAAGTAACCGAAATGTTAAAAGAAAATGAAGAAACAAACGATTTTCCCACTTACAGCATTAACGACTATGTCTGTCAGTTGATCAGCCAATCCTTCGTACAACTGTGTGAGAGAAAAAATAGTCAATCATATAAAGCATGTCATTGGAAACAGATAAGATAGTAAAGCGGGGACTGTAGAAAGTTGGAAATACTTTAGTCCTTAGTGTGGTTCTCGCAACCATTTTCAGGATCTCCTTATCTGGTTCAGAACCCATCACCACGGGAGTCTTAAACTTCTCAAGGAATTGAAGTGTAGCTCTTTTAGCAATTTCAAAACCATCAACCAGGACACGTGGATGCATCCCTAAGCCAAAGCTTTATCACTAAGCATATAGATAATGGATAAAGAAAAAAGGAAATATATTTATGAGTATATTTGGGTGTATACATACATGCGGAATGCTATGTCAATACTTAAAATTGCAACTACTTGGATTTTAAATTCAAAATTTTCTTTAATCATTTTCAATGGGCAGTATCATGAGCTTGACCTACAGAATCTTACTAGTCTTCTTAAATTTTCCTTACAAAGAAACACCTGCTCTGACTATCCTAATGCCATCCACCTGAAAAAAAGATCCTCAAATCTAACACAGAAGAGCAAGGTTGAGAAATTCTTTGATATGGATTCAAATCAGTCATAACTCATACGAGTCCTAACCTTCATCGATGTAACGTTCAGATTGCTTCATTAGCTCGCCAATGAAGAGAACAGTAGATGTAGTTCCATCTCCGCTAGTGTCATCTTGTGCAACAGCTGTCCTTGCTATCATAATAGCGGTTGGGTTTTGAATTTGCTGAGACAAAATTTCAATCAAACAGCTCAGTAAATTGCACGAAATCAACCATGAAAAATATCCATCTTCCCTAACTATTTAACATTCTTTCACTAATAGCAAAGAAACGTTTAAATCTGGTTAGGAAAACGAAAATTTTTCGTATCAAGAAAAGAAGGCAATAAAATGGAGAAATAACTATAAATTTCGCAGGAAAAGAAGGGAAAAGGGAAGAAACCATTTCTTTCAAGAGAGTGTTCCCATCTTTAGTGATCTTAATATCGCCAGCTCCACCAACAAGCATTTTGATGGTGCCTTTGGGTCCCAGATTCGTTTTAAGAACATCTTGCAACCCTTTTGCGGCGTTTATGTTCATGTGCAGCGCCGCCGATTTGTTTAGAACCTCGGCATTCGGGTTCAACACTCGAAGCGACATCGTCGTCTAGCCCTTTTTTCCAGTTAACAAAGATGAAACAAAATGGGAGAGAGAGTGTGGGTGAGTTTGTGCCAAGAAGAAACCGAAAGCTCAGAAGGGTTTTAGGTCTTTCTGGAACTTTAGTAGATATAAATAAATATGGGCTGACCCAAATTTTACTCATAGGTCTTAATAAACATGTAAGAAGCCGAAAAAGGAAACTCAAGCCCGAAAATACAATAAAATAGGGTTAATTCCACCTATGCTTGTTCATATTTTTAATTTTTTTTAATAAAACGCATCAAACTTATTTAACAACCCTTCTAAGCTATGAATTTTGGTGTAGCAGAGTAGTTGGGTCGTCGGTTCAAGGATGTTAGACCCGAAGCTCCATCGTCTGAATATGGCAACCTCCTTGAGGTAAATGCTACAGCCCTGCTGATCCAATTGAATCAAGGAAAGCATATCGGCATATATATGCATGCAACACTGAGTTATGATCTTCAAACTCTCTTTTTATTCATGCATGGTGCCAAAGAGTGAATTACAAGTAAGAAAAGCAGTGGTGGGCATTTTAAAATTCTTGAATAATTTAGTATAATTTGATTGTTTCAGTTTTTAGGGGTTTTTTTATATTAAGTTTAGGTATTAGTTTATAGATTGTATCTTAAAAGTTAATTTCATGTTTAAAATTTAAAATTAAATATTCAGACTTAATCAGGATGAAACTTAGTGTTATTCCTATGAGATAAGGAGTTGTATTTATAATCGTTCCGTATAAAAACATGAAAATGCATCCCTCGGACATGGTTGTTTTTACGCTTGTACAAGCCTCCATTGCTTTCACCTAACAACAACAACAAGAGCTTATTAACCAACTCAACTACCCCAAAGAAACCACGATGAACATGCCAAAACCATGGGCCTTCTATATCCTTTGCTTGCAAAGCATTTGTCTCTTAATGGAAAGGCTCTTCTCTTGCAAATAACACCTCTGTCCATCTCCAAGATTCTTTCCATCGTGTGAGACAGGTTATGTTCACCACTAAAACTCCTTTGTGTTTGGCCACTTTCTGTTTGTTGTTCTCTCCCTCGGTGCTTCTCAGCCATACAACGCATGGAAATTACGTGCCTCGAATCCCTTGTAAGGCCAAAGGGGAGGGTGACGTGCCCACCATTGGCTTATGCACCCACAGTTTAAGATATCAAAAACCATTTGTCTCTTTATCATGCTTCCATTCATGTCTTTTATTAAAAATTCTAAAAAAATTTAATTTTAAATCCTAACTCTTATTTTTTATATTATAAATCCTAAACCTTACCCCTAAAAAATACACCCTACCCTTAATTCCCTACACCCTAACTATAACCTTAATCTTAAACTCTAAACCCTCTAATTTAAAACAAAGACACAAATAAAGATATAAGAAAAAAGACAGCTGATTTGCACTTATGCTCTTGTTAGGTCATAGGTGTTTATGTTTGGAAATGGGTGCGAGATTGATATAGGCAGACCGGCAGGCACATGCTAGAGTATACATTACAACCAAAAAAGATAAAGAAAAGAGGATCAAAAGAAACATGTCCACGCTCCTTGTCTGATATCACTACATTCAAAATCTTACTTTAACCGCTCATCATTTTCTATTCAAGTGTCCTTATTTTTTATACATCGTGTTTAGCACAAATACTAATATAACGAATTCTGTTATAGTGAGAATAGTCCATTAAAGAAATTTCAAAAATATAAAATTAATTAATGATAAACATGATAATACATTAAAAAAATGAAGAAGGCCTATAGTAGGTACGTTTGATAAAAATATATATTAATTTATATCGAAAAAAATAAAAAACTTATGATATAAAAATTAAAAATGATAACACTATACATCTTATAGTATAGACTTTTTTAAGGTAATGTTTAATATACAAAGGAGTTGGGAATAATGGGATATGGATTCGTAAATACAGGTGAATGTGGTTTGCAATCATATTGCCCATGCATTCCACCATTCCTTGTATCTAAATCTTTTCTCCATATTAAACAATTAAATAAGTACTTAACATATAAGCTAGGGGTCCTACTTCTTTATGAGAGCAGCAGCCACCAAACAGAGCGTCAAATTTAGAGTTTTTAATTTCATATTTTTCACATATATTACTCCATTTTCATGTTATATGTAGATAAAAGCTTAATTAGCCTTAAATAGTATTTTCAGTGCAGCCATTAGCAAAAACATATCTATTGCATGCAAAGCAGCTAGCACTCTACTACAGTCGACACCACCAGTATACAATACAGAATGCTTGATGAACATGAGAGCTGGTAATTTAAGAGAGTAAAAGAAAAGGCCGAATGTTTAAATAAAGCAGGCGTAAAAGGGAAAGCTGACGACCATCAAACCCCAAAGAAACCAAACCAGAAAGTCATTTCCTTTCCCTTCCTCTCATCTTCTCTCCTGTTCTAATAAACCGTCTCTCTCCGTCTTTGCTTTGCCTCTTTGGTCTTGTATTAAGGATAGGTTTTAAATATGTTGCAAAATTTATCCATTTTGGCCAAAAATTCTTGTTCATCAATTCCTTCTTCCGAGCCTTTTGCTTGCTTTGAGAATGGTAACCATAACAACAAGAGGAAACGAAGACCTGCAGGAACACCAGGTACGTTACATATCATACCTCTAGCTCTATATTTATATGATATATGATTTCCCGTTGTAATTTGAATATATCATACCGGGGGTGATGCTTTAGATCCAGATGCAGAAGTGGTTTCTCTTTCCCCGAAGACACTACTCGAATCGGATCGTTATGTTTGTGAGATCTGCAACCAAGGGTTCCAGAGGGACCAAAACCTACAGATGCACCGACGGCGACACAAGGTCCCATGGAAGCTGCTCAAGAGAGAAAGTCCGGTGGTGAGAAAAAGGGTGTTCGTTTGCCCAGAGCCTAGTTGCTTGCACCATGATCCCTGCCACGCTCTTGGTGATTTGGTCGGGATCAAGAAGCACTTCAGGAGGAAACATAGCAACCACAAGCAATGGGTGTGCGAGAGATGTTTAAAGGGATATGCGGTTCAATCTGATTATAAGGCCCATCTTAAAACCTGTGGCACCCGAGGCCATTCTTGTGATTGCGGCAGAGTTTTTTCAAGGTTTTGTTCGTTTTCCTTTGCCCTTTTTTTTTTAATTCTCGGAAAGCAATCGACAGTGGTTAAATTGCGAGCACCAAACCATAACATATAGAGCAGTTTAACTTTTTAATACACAAATCTAGTACGACATACTATGAATATAGTAGTAAGTTTATAGTAAAATATATGTAAAAAAATGGTTTCTTATTAGTAAGTGATTAATTTTCCTAATATGGATTTTGTTTTTTCAGAGTTGAGAGCTTTATAGAGCATCAAGATGCATGCCATCTCCGGTCTGAATCACAAGAAGTACATCCGGCTTGCTTGTCTGGAACAGCTTCAAGCCCCAGTCCATCTAGTGAGACCATGCCCTTCAGCCCTACAAAAGATTATAATTCCTCCAAAAATGGCTGCCATCACAATTTGGAGCTTCAACTCTTAACCACTTTGAGAGAGCCGGAGCCGTCTGTGCCCCATACAAAAGACGACAAACATTCCACCCGGTTACAGCTCTCAATCGGCTCATGCAACACCAGCGTGAAAATTGAACCGGCCGTAACTTCTACGAACAAGGAAACCAATGCTCGCGAGCAGTTGAAGCTGGCAATGGCGGAGAAAGCTTATGCCGAAGAGGCTAGACAGCAAGCGAAAAGGCTGGTTGAATTAGCCGAGCAAGAGCTGGCTAAGGCGAAGAGACTCAGACAACAAGCACAGGCTGAATTAGAAAATGCTCAAGCTTTAAAAGTTCATGCGACGAAGAAAATCAACTCCACCATTCTTCAAATCACTTGCCAAGCTTGCAAGCAGCATCTTCAAGAAAGAATACCTCCCCAGGAGAGCTCTCTAGTTGTGAGTTACATTTCATCGGCTATAACAGGGACTGGTTGAAAAAAAACGATATTGGAATGGAAACAAATCTTATACCAAGGTTACTAACACATAAAACAATGGCATTGTTTTTATATTCTACGGATGATATTATACCCAAAAGGTTGTTTCCATAATATTTTAAAGTTGATTAGTGGATTGCTTGTATCCTCCATTTTGTGTGATGTGATTTGTTCATTGATTTGGTTAAGTGAAAAGCTTGGAGTTATATGGTTTTTGCTGGAAAAGTATTCCCAGGTCAATATATTGTGCATTTTCTTCATCTGGTATTCTACAGATAATTAATGAAGGTGGCAATATTAAAGAATGGTACTTGTATATAGCCCACAAGAACACTGATAAATATCAATACAATTCAAAGCGTGAGGGAGAGATGGAGTTACATGGTTCTTATTCCATGTGATTGTTAAAAAACACTCCATGGATTTCAGTGCCATAGTTTTAATGACAGACGATCAGTAGTCGCTCTCAAGTCTCAACCAAACTCCATTTCATTCGTTCCTTCACTTTCATATATGCATCAGACTCAGAGGCCCCATAGGGGGATTTAGAAGAAAGAAGCAAATACATTTTTTTCTTTCTTTTTGCAGAGGGCCACCATTCATATACAGCTTTTCGATGTCTGCTGTTATCTTTTACACCATTTCAACCAAAACAAAAAGGCCAACGGAGGGAAAAAGCTAAAGCTTCTGGTAACTTTTTCAATCTCCTTTTGACTTTTTCTCGAACAATGCTTTTTTCCATCATGTTGCTAGCTTGACTCTCTTCTCTTTTTCTCACTCCTACCAAATCAACAGTAAATATTGCACTCTAGATTCTAATACTATATACTTCATTTTTCCCTAATTTGTTCCAAATCCCTTCTCTTTTGGACTTTTGATTCTAAGAATTTAATTCCTCTTCTTTGATTCTTAAATTCAACGTATTCAAATTAAACGGATGGATTGATTTCCTAAAATTTAAAACAAAGGGACTAAATTTTAAAAAAACTGAAAAATTCAGAGACTCGGAGTAAGAATTCAGCATTTTATTTCTACAAGTGCTGTGAAAAGACATCCGATACACGGAGGAGGTTAGCACATGAAGTAATAATCAGAGTTGTTTAAACTTTTTGATGCATCTCATATAGGTTATAGCTCGCTTAATGAGCAAGCAAGACTTCGCCCGGAAAACGAATAATTAGCTGTTACATATTGGCAATACCATGCGGGTATAAATTACTTGCTTCGAAGTCTAAGAATTAGTTAAGTTAGATTGGATGTCATGTAACAACAATGGAATGGATTGTACAGTTTACTCTCTCCCCAAAATTGGAACCTATGACTTGAAAAATTATATAATGAGTAAGTCCTATTCCATGGGACCAACCATTAAAAATCACTCATATCATCGTTTTTTTATATCATATATTTTTCAAAGTGAATCTTCAATTGAAAAAACTGTTTTTAAAATGGATTAACAATAAATATGAGTGAAAATTCACTTAGGAAAATATGACATGGAAAAAAAATGATGAAATAAATAATTTTTAATGATTAGTCTCATGGATGACGTGATGAGATTTACCCATAAAATAATTTATCCTATGACTGGGTTATCTAATGAATGTACGTTTAGGCTACATCCATACAGAGTTGATTGTCATGTTGGCCCAATAAGTATTTCAATGTAGGCCTTCGGTGACCATTTATGCTGTCTTTCAAATCGATATGGAGTATAAATAGTAACACTAAGAAACTAAAACAATGATTTCCTCAGGATTAAGAGTTTCATGATTTCCATAGAAACAAACGGGTTTACATCAATATCTTTTGTGTGTATATATATAGGCTATAGCCTGCATACTCATGCATCCCCCCAATATAACAACCTACATTCCTTGATAAAATGTCTTAAATAAATGTATGTCGAATGATGCAGTGGCAACAGCCAACAGTATTACCTATCCATTGTCGGAGTTAGAGCTTTTGGTTTCTTAAATACAATGTGTTGTTGATGTTATACAGACATGATATGGAGAAAGGATGATTACGAGGAGCTTCCCAGAGATAAGAAGTCGAAGAAGGCAGGCCCAGGCTTTGTGTGCTGTTGCAGTGCTTCTTGAGTCACCTCTTCTTCACCTCTCCTGACGTTGTCTGTCACTTCACTTACAGTGGAATCCGTATTCACTTGAAAGAAATCATAGAACTCAATAGCCTGCCTTTTCTCATCTGCAAAGAATTTGTTCCATAGGTTGAGAGAAACTAACTTTGCAATATATATAAAATTTCAATACAATCGAATCGAATAAATTTGATGCACATAATATGTATTTCTATATACAACTAAACATCATAATATTACGTAGTTAAAATTGAATCAAAATAATTTTTATTTTTATAATGTTGTATCATATTTTATTAACGATTTATCTTAAAACTTGAACGTTGTACATCAAATTTAAGAATTAATAAAACATATGTTTATAGGATACATTTCATTCGATTCATTCTCTGTATATTAACTCATACATTAAGAGCTCATTAAGTGATTCATCTTGATCTAAGTGAGGAAACAATCCTCAGAATTTCCTTTAAAAATGAAACATATTTAGGTTGCATTAGTTATTCTTGTATTCACCAGAAAAATCATAATTATAACTCACCTTGTTTTATTTCAACACAACGGGTCGGATCCAGAGGAGAACAAGTGTTTTGAGGTAACCCTTGCTTGAACTTGTACAAAAGTGGGACAAAACCATGAGTTATCTGAGGCTGACGATGGGGAAGTGATGTTTTAGCATAGAGATTGGATCGTTGTCGGCATCTACGAGCCATGATAACATGCCAATGGTTCTTCACAGCGTTATCAGTTCGACCGGGAAAAAGCCTAGCAATCGCAGCCCACCGATTCCCATGGATCCTATGAGCACCCAGCAGCCGCTCTTCTTCCTCTTCCGTGAAAGGGCTGCGGTTGATCCTCGGATCCAACTGGTTAAACCATCTCAGCCTACAGCTTTTCCCTAATAAATTAGCAAATCAGATATTTCGCATGTCCAACACAAACCCTAGCTCGGAAAACGGTAACAAAATACATAGGAGTAATACCTGATCTCCCTTGAAGTTTTTCAGCTATGGCGTTCCAATTATGAGGACCGTAGCGTTCCACCAACTCGCGAAGCCTTTCATCTTCCGCAGGCCTCCAGTGACCTCTGCTGCACATCTAGCTGCTGCTGCTGAAGATCTTTTAATGGAAATCAGCTGATCCGAGGGTAAAGGGTTGGCTACCAAGACAAGAACAGAAAGTATATGAGACGGTATATGTATATATGGAAAAGTGAATGAGAGAAAGTAGAAAATGGGCAAGTGTTTTCCGTTAGAGAGTTGGAGCAGCAGTCGCGGTGATTGATGCCAACGTTTAGGCTAACGAACGCTAAAGCAGATTAGGGTTTGAGTAATGAATCAACTTTTTACTCACACGCACAAATGGAAAGGGAAAGAGAGGTTGCTTGGTGGGCTGAATTTCGTTTACCTTTCAACGTCTTTGCAAGTTTCTAACCTACAACTCTCTACTTATAAACCACCTATCTACCAGTACAGGATCTCTATCTTAGTACAAACATATTCATTTCCAAACTAACATATTCTGTTTATATCCGAATATATTTCGATTATCAGTTTGATCGTATAATATAATGATTAATTTATAATTATAATTAGTTAGATGAATATACATGTACGATGCTGAATGCCCATTTTCTATAAACTTTTATACGTCCTATCAATAATTTTATACCACGTATGTTAACGATTTTTTCAGTTTTGTTTATTGTTCATGTTTTGTATCATCGGCATGAAGCACTAAGAAAGTATCTTGATATTGTTTTTGGTTGGGTGTACTTATAAATTCCGTAATGGGTTTGGGAAGTATTGCAAGTCTAGCAGGCGATTTTAGGTTCTTGTTAGCCTTTCATACCTAACTAACATTAACAGCTGAATAGTTTAGACTTGTGACGTGTGTGATTAATACCGTAAACAGTTCTTTTTAAACCGTCAGGCTCCCTCTCTCCCCTTTCGTTATTATTTGTAAAGAGTAGAAGCGTAAATCCACGTCCCGTTAGTCATTTCAACAAAGGTCTATGTAACAAGAATTCATCTACTTTAGTGAATAAAAAAACTCTAAAACCAAAGATTAAGATTATGATTTAATTCCAACTATATATATATATATAAACATAAAATATAAGTTTATGTTTTGATGCCATCAAATTATTGGTTTTTGTGAATATCCCAATGGTCTTGTTGAATTTTTCAACCTTTTATACTACAATTTAAGCCTTGCCTTGTTCAAAGAAACCCTAACTGAACAACTAAAGCCTACATGCCATTTTCTACCCTCAAAAGTCCCTTATCCCCTACAAATTAATCCGAAACCATAAGTAAATATAAAAATGTGTTTAAACCTTGGCCTGCCAATTTGTACTAAAATTTATTCAGCCGAAAACCAAAGTAGTGACTGTTGGTTTGATTGTTGGCCTAACAAAGGGTAAGTGGGAGAAACATTTTTGCTTGTTTAAAAAGTGAAGGAAAAGACAAGCTTCCAGCTCTCGTCAGTCAACCAACAACGTAGACAGGATACAGCGAACCTTATAAATATATACACACAGAGGTTATGGAGACCAATGAAAAGAAAAATGAATTTGCATAACATAAAAACAACAAAAAGACACAAATTTAAGATGTTTTTTTTTATACGTAAATATCCTTGAAACTATATTATGATTTTATTTTAATTTCACCAAATTTTTTATTTCTTCTAATTATAACTCGAAAAAAGTATAACAATTCCGTATCAAAATCAATCGGTACAAAACACATAATTTTCTAGTTCAACAACTAAGATATTTATCAAGGTGGGATTTGGACTGACGGCTTCAAAGTAACTTAGATCTCAAAGAATATATTGTTACAAACAATATTTATTCAGTCACTTCGTGTTTGTGGGTTAATTTAATAGTTATTTAAAAAAGGTAACCAAAAAAACTCGGTAAGAATATTTTTTAGTAAAATCAATATTTTTTTATAAGTTGTGTGTTTTATTTATCCAAAAAATTAGAAAAATCCTGTAATAATATCAAATTTTGAATAAATATATCGATAAAATATTTCTTATCGAATAATTAAAAAATAAACAAATATTAATTTATACTAACTTAAAGTTACTAAACAAATATAAACCCATTACGTCCGGGGTGCTTTTGTTTTATTTTTAACAAATTCTGAGAACTGAAAAGATAGTGATGGTTGGGTTTAAATTATTTTTTTAATCTTGGATCCAACACCCATCGAAACGAAAACTAGTTTTTAGTTTCTTTAGCCCAATTTAAAATTTGGGTTTTTACATTCCCAGGCGGATGAAGATCCCCTTTTCTTGGTTGATTCAATAGTACAATGATTTATTGGTTGAATTCCTTCCGAGTTACGGTTTTGTTGTAACAGAAAATTCATAGAAATGAGGGGTAAACCTTCAAATCCCAAAAACATACCTAAAAGGTGACTCCAACCTTATAACACAACCTTAAATCATGATAATTATAATAAAAATATATCACCAAAATCTCAAACAGAAAAAGTGGTTGAAAAGGGTTATTAACGATCCTTGATTGCATGGTTATGGAAGAAAAACAGAGGTTTTAAACGGAAGAATCAAAATTAATGTTGCTTTTGCCGACAAAGATTTATCGGTTGGTTAAAAGTGTTCTGAATGGTTTGAATAGACCTGAGTTTTTGTCTCTACCATTTGAGGAGTGACTGATGGTGAACCTGCGGAGTCATGATCATTTTGAGGCCATGGTTTTGCCTTGATGTTGTGTTTTGTAGAGATTGAGGACCTTTTGTTTCATTGTGTTTGCCTTGACGATGAATTTGAAGACAACAATGTGGATTTGATGGCGAAGCAGATTAGCACTCGGCAAGATACTATAGAGACCTTAGTAGCGGAGTTTGGAGGAGACCTACGAGGGGTGGTTCAAGGCGAATGATGACGCCTGACGGTGCTTGTAATACATGTACTAACCACACGACTGCAGGAGGAGTTATACGAGATGACAAAGGGTGTTGGGTCTTTGGCTTTTCCATGAGCTTAGGAAATTGTTCGGTTTTAATGGCTGAATTGTGGGCCATGCATGGGACTTGGGCATTAGAAGATTAGAATTGGAAACGATCAATGTGGAAGTTATACGCATCCTCGAATGTTATAGACATCATTCTAGCTGAAGACATTTGCGAGCGAAAGTTGCGGACTTGGAATGTCAGGAGTGCTTTGTATAAGGCGCGAGATGACTGTTGTTGCCGATAGATTAACAGCTCTGTCTCGTGGTGAGCCTTTGGAGGAATTAGTGTGTGATTTTTCGTCAACGTCGATTATCTACAAGGAGCAGACCAGATTGTATCTGCAGCGTTTGCTAAATGGTTTAAAAGTTTTGCTGTAGGTTATTAGTGGACATCCTTCGGGGTGTTTTTGGTTGTGGTGAGAAATTTTGGTTTAGCCTTAAACTAAGGTTTTGTAAAAGTTAAAAAAATGAATTTGAAAAGCTAGTCTGAAAAAAGATAAAAACAAAAAATACACTCAAAAGCTACCTTCTCGTATAGTACTTTTGGTTGCTTTTAGTAAAAATACTTAAAAAAGTGTTTTTATGTTGTTAAAAGCAACAAAAAACACACCCTTAGTTTTGGATTTGTGTTTGTATTATCATATAAATGTATTTTTTGTTCTTGAATCTAAGGTTTAAATTTTTTTAATGAGATATGTGATAATAAAAAAAATTATTAATAAAAAATCATGAGACATTAAATTAACTGATAAATGGTGTTCCTAAAACTTGAATTAAATCTACCTAGAATTAAAATATCCTTCTTACCTATATTTAGTATTTAGTTTATTTATTGTCTGTTACTGTTAGAGGGGAAGACTTGACGAAACTGACCAAATCCACAGTCGAGAGGAAATGGAAAGAGAGAAGATTTATTTCCAAGGCAGACTCAACTGCCATGAATTAAAAATGGGTGTTGATATTTGACTTATGAGGAAATAGGAATGGGAGGAATTAGGAAATGAATAGTGGAAGCGTGTAGCTTATCCAATTGTCAGCCTCTCACTCTCCATCAATTCTACACTCCCTAGATTTGATTTGTTTCAACTTTACACTCATAGCCTGTGCCTTTGCCTTCACTTCATCACCTTTCTTTTGCTACTTGCTCCATACTTTTCCTCGAACACAATAATAAAACCAACCCCCCCCCTTTCCATAACCCAAAACCTCTTGGAGAGAACAAGAAAATGGTGATCACAACCGCGAATCCAGAAGCAGGGCAGTATGTTCAATCCAGTACTTTTGCTTCAAGATATGTCCGCGAGCCACTTCCTAGGTAATTGTATGCCCTTTTCCGATTTCCATCTACGAATCCTAATCATAAACACACATACTTGCTTTATTTATTTGATTCATGTCCGAAAACTGAGAAACGAATATCCTAAAGGAGTGTTAAGATGGTAGAACAGAAGTGATTTTCGAGTATCTCACTTTTTTATTATTATTATTATGGGAAACGAGAGAGAGATTAGCGGGAAACCAAGCATTTATTTGTGTCGGTTGTACGTAGACTCTAAAGAAGAAAATATAGTCCATATTTTAAACTCCCAGTCAGAGATGACAACTACTAGGAGTATTAGATTTTTTTCTTCTGATCTAGCGGATTTACTTGGAGAGTGGAGGTGTCAAGGGATGGCCAGATCTGGCTTAACGAACATCGATGTCTGCCTCTTCAAGTTCGATGCGGCGGGACGGGCGTCGGTTGGTGCAGTCATCAATGATTGGAATTATCCTTAACACCCAGCTCACCCTAATAAGTATTATCAGACGGCTGATGATCCCCCAAGGCCCAATCTCTCTGGTTAATGAGTTAATTGTTATCTTTTATTATTTTTGAATCAAAAAAAAAAAATTAATGAGTTAATTGTTTTTCTAACCATAAGTAACTTATACTAGTAAAACATAAACTTTACACATTTGAACTTTTAAATAAAAATAACATTAGAAGAACACACCTAATTAGTCTAACGACGTACTCAAATGTGGAGCAGTAGAAGAAAAAAATGGAAGATAAGTCAAAATTCTGGTCTTAACTCAGTCGAAGCACTTCAAGTTATTTTTTATTATGAAATTTTAAAAATATTTATATTCTCAAGACAAATATAATTACAAAACAAGTATTATTCATGAGTGAAGTCACAAGGGTTTATTTTTTTCGAATTTTAATTCGACCCTTATTACAATAGTTATGGATTCATCCCTAATTACATGTATAACCAACAGGATGTAGAATAAAATCACATTGCAAAAGATGCACTGTAATATAATTGGAATGACATAAATGGATGCAGATTCAAGATGCCAGAAAATTCAATGCCCAAGGAAGCAGCCTATCAAGTGATAAACGATGAGCTGATGCTTGACGGAAATCCGAGGTTGAACCTGGCATCATTTGTGACCACATGGATGGAGCCCGAGTGTGATCAACTCATGATGGCTGCCATAAACAAGAACTATGTTGACATGGATGAATACCCTGTTACCACTGAGCTCCAGGTACCTTTCTTCCTTAAAAAAAACTTGTATTGATACCAATTATGTTATTGAACCAATACTTGCTTTGGTCCTGTAGAATCGATGTGTAAACATGATAGCCAACTTATACCATGCTCCAATTGGAAACAATGAGACAGCGGTCGGTGTCGGGACCGTTGGTTCCTCCGAGGCAATAATGCTTGCAGGCTTAGCCTTTAAAAGAAAGTGGCAGCAAAAGAGAAAATCACAGGGGAAACCATATGATAAGCCCAACATAGTCACAGGAGCGAATGTGCAGGTAAGCCTACGTCTTGCTTGGGTATTTGTTGCCTGTTTGAATTGATGCGAAACGTTATTTGAATACGCTACAAGCAGGTTTGCTGGGAGAAGTTTGCAAGGTACTTCGAGGTCGAGTTGAAGGAGGTGAAGCTGAGAGAGGGATATTATGTGATGGACCCTGTGAAAGCAGTTGAAATGGTCGACGAGAACACCATATGCGTCACAGCCATTCTTGGATCTACCCTGACCGGGGAGTTCGAGAATGTGAAGCTCCTTAATGAACTTCTTACAAACAAAAACAAGGAAACTGGTTGGGATACACCTATACATGTGGATGCTGCCAGTGGAGGGTTCATTGCTCCCTTTGTTTACCCTGATCTCGAATGGGATTTCCGCCTGCCATTAGTAAAAAGCATTAATGTCAGCGGGCACAAGTATGGTCTTGTCTATGCCGGTGTCGGTTGGGTCGTGTGGAGAAGCAAGGACGATTTGCCCGACGATCTTGTCTTTCACATCAACTACCTTGGATCCGATCAGCCTACTTTCACCTTAAACTTCTCGAAAGGTAACATTAGGCGAAGAATCCATATCCTTATATACATGTTAATGGTTATACTTATTATCTCCTTATCCGTTGCTGCAGGCTCTAGTCAAATCATAGCTCAATATTATCAGCTTATCCGGCTCGGTTTCGAGGTAAAATCTTGTAAATTTTTCATACAAACTATCATAAGATTGAAAATTTCTATTTCAGTCTGATCTTTGGTGATGATTATCTCTTTACAAGTTTGTGATATAATTGTCCATAAAAGGGATACAAGAACATCATGGAGAACTGCATTGATAATGCAAGGATTCTGAAGGAAGGGATAGAAAGCACAGAGCGATTTGAGGTCGTCTCCAAAGACATTGGGGTACCCCTAGTGGCATTTGCTCTAAAAGACAGCAGTAAGTACACAGTGTTCCAGATATCCGATAGTTTGAGGAAGTTCGGGTGGATTGTTCCAGCGTATACCATGCCTGCTGATGCCCAACACGTTGCTGTTCTGCGAGTGGTTGTTAGGGAGGACTTTGGTCGCAGCCTGGCCGAGAGACTTATCTCACATATCAAGGAGGTGTTGAAGGAACTAGACTCGCATCCTAGTCATATCGTGGCGAAAGATTCCCATGCCATCACTGTTGCGATAGCCGTGGAAGAGGATACTAAGGGTGGGGAGTCAACTAAAATGACTGAGAGAATGATTCTGGAGAAGGTGACTAAGCAATGGAGGCATTTTGTGGAAAGTAAGAGGATCGGTGTGTGTTAAGTGTTACAAGAGAGTACCAACCCCTGTTCTACCGTATCATGATGTGTAGCCTTCTATCGAATAAATGGCTTTGTTGTGGTTAATCTGGTTTGTGTCGTGCGTGTATAAGACTTGAGAGTGATATATGTTGTGTTCAAATAAAACAAGACATGGATGTGTTCTTATTTATGTTGTTATGCTGTTCGTTACGTCGGAGTCAGACGAATTAAGAGTATTGTAATAACCCATTTAATTATAACATCTTATATAAAATCCTTAGCCCACTAAAATAATAACAACCCAAGTCCAATACCTAATTAAACCCTAATGAAACTAATAACCCTAATCTTCCTTCACCCATGTTGCCGCCGCCTTTGTCCCTTGTCTGCCAGCTCCGGCTCGTGGTCGCCACGTGCGGCGTTTGGCTTGCCGCGTGGTAGCTACGCACTCCCTCATTTGTCCAAATGGCCGGCCACCGCCCAAATTTGCCACCGTCCTTGTCACCGACCTGCAAATTTCAGCAAATATTATTAATTTTGCAGATCTGTAATAGGATAGATTTCCTATTTTTTGTAATATAATATATGTAAAAATGTGGGTATAAAACCCTAAGACACCGAATGTAATCGGGCCAGAGGGACCGAACCACCAATCAATCGAAAAAAGCAAAAAAAAATTCGAAGCGAATCACAACCAAACATACCGAGTAGTCAAACAAAAAAGAAAGAGAGATCGGTGCAAAAATCGGAAACCGAAAAGAAAGGTAAAAAAAAAACTTACGTTCGAATATTCATTCGTAGATCTACGCCTCTAGGCTCATTTTTTTGAAAATCCGAGTTCGGATTCAGCTTCGGGACGTCAAAATCATTCAAAAAAATGCAATCTTTTCTCTTTCCGGCGACCTTGACGGCCGCCGGCACGGCGGCCGGTGACTCCATGACAAGCGAAAAGAGACAGAGGCAGAGAGAGCTTGGCTCTCTGTCCTTTGTTATGTGAGAAAGATGAAACAAATGTGGTAAAAAATAATAATAGGGGCTTTTATACATCATCCAAACGGCACCATTTTGGTGTCGGCCCTTTTGGCCCAAAACGGTGCCGTTTTGCACCTGGAGACCCGCACCGGATCCGAGAACCGAACCCATACCCGTGCCCGATCCAGATGAATGGGGAAATTGCGCTCCAGGTCTCTGAAATTCCAGCGTGCTCCTGTTTAGGCCTCCCAGTGTGATCTGTCTTCGATTTTGGTCATTGGTTTAGCTTAATTAAGCCTTATATTTTTAATTTCTTTTATTTTTATCCTTATTATTATTTATTTAACCCAAAAATGTTTCTATTTTGCAGATTAGCCCCTGGTTGCTTTTAAAAATCATTATTTTCATATATTATTATTATTATTATTGATTATTTACTAACTGTTTTTTTACAGATTCGATATCGGATTCATATTTTCGTTCATATAAAATATTTTGTAACCGACATGTGCCAATTTTGGGCGTTGTAGGGGTGCTCACCCTTCCCTACATGTAACAGACTCCCGGATCCAGCTCTGGTTCGTAAATCCTATTTGGTGTTCCAATCGCACCGTTAAAAAACGATTGGTGGCGACTCCCCGGACGAATTCCGGTGATTACAGCTGGCGACTCCGCTGGGGACTTTTTTTGCGAGTCGAGCCGCAAAAATCGGTTACATTTTATTTAACGATCGAAAATATAAATTCGTTTTTTTTATATTTTATGTACTTTATTTATTTCAAATATTTTACTAATGTTTTTTAAATGTTTTTCAGGACCTTCATTTCATGAACCCTCAACCTGGGTTCCGTCCAATTAAGTGGGAGCATGAAACCACTCCTTCGTGAGGTTCCGCCTCCGTGTAGGATGGTGAATTGCTTTCGAGATATTTTTCCCTTCGTCTTCGTGAGACTTACGTCTCCGCATAGACTTAGAGAAACGTATCCCCCTAAATCGTGTTTATTATCCTTAGCAGGATAATAAATATCGTTCGGGTACCTTCTAGAACCACACTGCATATAGTGAGCCCTAGAAGCCTACCCTTAGAGCCGTCATGCCGAACCTCTGCCCGATTAGAGGATAACCCTGTAGGGTTTTTCTTTTTAGAGAGCGAGCGGGGGTTTGCATTTATTTACACCCCTTTAATTTCTATTATTTAATTTCTCGTTATTTGTTTTCACAATATATTTGCCATGTGCATATTCATGCATCATAAAGCATGCACATTTATTGTCTAATTCGATACAAATATTTTTGCATCTTTGTGTTACATTGTTTCTCGCTTTTGCATTCACATTTTTTTTAATTTTAAAAGGGTGTTGACACAAGTACAGCCGTTCAAAAAGTTTAGTCACATAAGAACCGTTTTCTCGATAAGGTGAGGGGTACCAGAATGGGTTCCACTGGTGACACTAAGAGAACGTAACTCGAGATAGTTCGTGCCAGCAATGTTCGAGACCAAATTTTATTTGGGGCAAGAAGCCGATAGTGCTTTCCCTGAAAATCAACATTTCGAAGATAAAGGCTAAACAAGACCCATTTGATGTAGATAAAGCTTCGTTCTAATTCGGGCTTCCTTTTCAAAGTTGTACGGAATCAACATCCTTTTATATAAAATATTTTGTAGCATTTTGCATATACATCATTCTAGTTGCATCAAGCATATCATATTGCATCATATCCACCAGGATCCTAATATCATAAGGGCATTTTCATTGCAGTCATTCTAAGCAACATCCTCGTCTCATCAAAAGTAAAGCCGAAATAATGGAAGAGAGATTAGCAAAGATTGAACAAGCTCACGAAGATATCAAGCGGGACCTCGAAAATAGATTGGAAAAACGCAGTCTGATATTCGCGCTCACATTTCACAATCTCAGAGTGACTTGTTCGGAAAGATATCTAATTTGTTGGCAGACAGAGATCGAGAAAAGAAGAAAGGAATGGTTATTGACCCAAGTGCAATGATGAATGAAACAGGAAATCCTCATCAAACTCGTATATCAGTTGATGCATCCAAGGTACAGGGCGATCAAGCAGAGTCCTCAATTCCAGGAGGTCTGGTAATTCATAACCCCAAGGAATGTATGGTACCAAATTTTGACGAAATAAACAACTCAAAAGTCGAGTTATATAAGAAGATCGAAGACTGATATAAACAACTCGAAGAAAAGTTCAAAGCCATGGAAAACATCGACCAGTTCCCGGAAATAGAAGCAAGGGAATTAAGCTTGGTCCCAGATCTGGTGCTGCCACCAAAGTTCAAGATGCCAGATTTTGAAAAATATAACGAGACTACATGCCCAGAAGCTCATCTCACCATGTACGTCAGAAGGATGATAGGCTATATCAACAATGATCCCTTGTTGGTACATTGCTTTCAGGATAGTCTGACCGGATTAACATCCAGATGGTACAACCAGTTGAGCCATTCCGAAATAAATTCATGGAACGACCTAGCCCAAGCCTTCGTCAGGCAATACAGTCATGTCATCGACATAACCCCTGATCGTGTTGCTTTACAAAATATGTAAAAAAGACAGGATGAGAGCTTTAGACAATATGCTCAGCGCTGGAGGGATGTTGCTTCCCAGGTGCAACCTCCGTTATTAGAAAAAGAAATAGTGACACTATTTGTGGGAACGTTAAACAAGCCTTTCCTTGGTCGAATCTTGGGAGGTGTCACAAAGAACTTTTCAGGCATCATAATGAATGGCGAGATGATTGAAAACGCTATTCGAAGTGGAAGACTTGAAGATGATGAAGTCGATAGCACCAATGTCCATAATGTTGGCTATTCAAAGTCGCTGACAGTGGGGCAAGCAAAAGTCGCAGCCTCGAATACACAAAATTTCACGTCCATTCCGATATTTTATGGCGAATTGTACCAAAATCTGTACGATGCACATGTGGTATCACCGTTTTTTACGAATCCCATACAACCGCCATATCCCAAGTGGTATGATCCCAACGCCCAATGCGAATACCATGCCGGAGTCGTGGGGCACTCCATTGAAAATTGCATCAGTTTTAAAAAGCTTACGGAGAAGTTCATCAACATAGGAGTTGTACGATTCGAAGACTCTGCTGGATCTGATACAACCGTGAATCCTTGACCGAGGGACTCAATCACCTTACAATTACTTTGACAGTCAGACAGTTAAAGAATTTCCTACTGTTTTTGGAACTTTTCTAAGTTATGTACAGAAGAATACTCTCGTCACTTTGGCCTGAGAAACTTTTTGTAAAAAGGCCTAAGTTTGTCATCCTACGATAATGAAAGGGAATTTTTTTGTGCTACATACAACAAACATTCTTGTTTACGCAAATTTCGAACAAACCACTCATCATTATGACTGAATAGATGTTTCAGGTCCACAGATACCAAATCATTAAGCGATACCAAGACTGATTTAGAACTCTTTCTCAGGAAAATTTGTTTCTGAACAAACTTCTGAACTGTGGTGATAACTAAGATCTTGATCCACTTTCTGATCCGCAAATAAGAATGACAAATTCTGCCACAATAAGAATCTACAAGAAGGGGCATGATAAGCCATCCCTCGTTCTACATCACTTTGAGCTTCTATCGGGGCAGCCTCTTTTTTCCTAGTTTAGGGGATAAATGCGATGTTACCCGTAGAAATCTAAAATCATGGAAGGGGAATAAGAATCCCTCATTCACCCTGCACTAGTCAAAACTTCTATCGGGGCAACCTCTTTTTCCCTAATTTATGGGATAAACGTTATATTACCCGTAGAGGTCAAGAATCTCTTCAGCTTGGAGTTTGCCAAGATCAAAACGAGATGAAACATAATTCTGTAATACAAGGAGAATTTTCACTCAAAGCCTTCAAGACACAAAATGGCTCGCTAAATCGATTCTATCAAGCTCATGGGGCATCACATTTTGAACTGAGAGCCAACTTTATTCAGAAAAAGACATTCTTTGAGAAAACATCACAAACTGAAAATAGTCACTCAACAAACAGAGTGGAGTCTGATATTTCGCCCGATGAAGGAGGCATGACCATCAGAGTTCCAACAGTCAATCAGACCAATCAACTGAGCCAATCTTGAAACACAACCATTTTCATATGCATTTTGCATTTCTTGCTAGGATCATGCATGCATGCATGAATACATCATACATGAATCATGCGGTGCATGCTAACCTTAATAGTTTGAATCTATTTGCGAAAGTGTTACAGATCTTGTCTCTTCAGCAAACAATGGAACAGACGAACGTTGCATCGTCATCAAAGGCACTTCGATAGAATAGTGCACCTCTATTCCAAATTACGACCCTTCATCGGGGGTGCAAGTAAGAATCCTCATCCTTTGCACTCACTGTTACTCAATAGACATGTCATTCAGTAAAAAATAAATCCAATGAGTGATAAGGACTATTCGAATGTCCATTAAAATCCATTTTCATGAATAGTCAAAGGAAATCAATCCCTTTGAATAAATCCAATCTCAGGATTGGTACCAACTGATTGTACCCAGGATAAAGGTACAACTAGCCCGGGGCAAACGGCTACCGATAAAGGCGAGTCAAATCCGTTGACCCCTGTGCATTTGGGAAAAATGCATTAAGAAGGACTATTCGAATGTCTATTAAAATCCATTTTCACGAATAGTCAAAGGAAATCAATCACTTTGAATAAATCTAATCTTAGGATTGGTACCAACTGATTGTACCCAAGATAAAGGTACAACTAGCCCGGGGCAAACGGCTACCGGTAAAGACGAGTCAAATCCGTTGACCCCTGTGCATTTGGGAAAAATGCATTAAGAAAGACTATTCGAATGTCCATCAAAATCCATTTTCACGAATGGTCAAAGGAAATCAATTCCTTTGAATAAATCCAATCTCAAGGATTGGTATCAACTGATTGTACCCAGGAAAATGGTACAACTATCCCGGGGCAAACGGCTACCGGTAAAGGCAGGTCAAATCCATTGATCCTTGTGCATTTGGGAAAAATGCATAAAAGAGGATTATTCAAATATCCTTTAAAATCCATTTTCAAAAATGGTCAAAGGAAATAAATCCTTTCAAAAGCTTCAATTTCACGTTCAATATTAACCAATTGTACTCAAAGGAATAGTACAACTAGCCCAAAGTAAACGGCTACCAGTAAGGATCACGCTTCTTCGTCAGTGTAGCAGCATGCAAACTTATTCTCAAATGGTGCTTCTTCGTCAGTGTAGCAGCATTAAAACTCTGTTAGATGATGCTTCTTCGTCAGTGTTGCAACTAATTTGAGTGTCAGAACTCAACGTCCTTAGATCTCGCTTCTCCGGTAGTGTTGTAAGTGGATCAATTGACATTTCCCATCTCGGCGGCAGTGTTGTAGATGGATCAGATAGATCACGCTTCTTCGTCAGTGGGGCAGCTAAATTGAGTGACAGAACTCGTCGTCAGATCTCGCTTCTCCGGCAGTGTTGTAAGTGGATCAAATGGCACTTCCCATCTCACGGCAGTGTTGTAGATGGATCAGACAAACTATGCTTCTTCGTCAGTGTTGCAGCTTAAGAATGACAGAATTCGTTGTCAGATCTCGCTTCTCCGGCAGTGTTGTAAGTGGATCAAATGACACTTCCCATCTCACGGCAGTGTTGTAGATGGATCAGACAAATTATGCTTCTTCGTCAGTGTTGCAGTTTAAGAGTGACAGAACTCGTCGTCAGATCTCACTTCTTCGACAGTGTTGTAAGTGGATCAAATGGCGCTTCCCATCTCACGGTAGTGTTGTAGATGGATTGAATGTTGTTCTCAATCTCAACGTCAGTGTTGCAGATGAACCAGATAAATTGTGCTTCGTCAGTGTTGCAGCTTAATCGAGCATCAGAACTTCTCGCTAGATCTCGCTTCCTCAATGGTGAAGCTAGATCAGACATTAGTGCTCATACCAGACCGTGCTTCTCTGACAGTGTTGCAGCGAGGTCAAGTCTTCAGCAGAAATGATAATGTCATCAGCTCAAGTTTTATGCCGTCTTCTCCAGCATATCCTCAAATTTTGAAGATTTTGTCGACAAGGGCGGTAGAGTAGATCAAGTTGAAGCTCCAGAAGAAAAGGCGGTGGTCACTAAAAACCAAAACCTTACCAAAAAAACCCTTTTCTTACCAAAGAAGAACCCCTAAACCATGCCAGAGTAAATGGGTTATTCTTTATCTTTGCTCTATTGCTGTTACACAACAATGAGCAAAGAGGGGCAACTGTAATAACCCATTTAATTATAATATCCAGTCCATTATATAAAATCCTTAGCCCACTAAAACAATAACAACCCAAGTCCAATACCTAATTAAACCCTAATGAAACTAATAACCCTAATCTTCCTTCACCCATGTTGTCGCCGCCTCTGTCCCCTTGTTTGCCAGCTCCGGCGTGTGGGCGCCACATTTGCGTGTTGGTGTTAGTTTTGCCCGAATGGCCGTCCACCGCCCAGATCTGCCACCGTCCTTGTCACCGACTTGCAAATTTCAGCAAATATTATTAATTTTTCAGATCTGTAATAGGATAGATTTCCTATTTTTTGTAATATAATATATGTAAAAATGTGGGTATAAAACCCCAAGACACCGAATGTAATCGGGCCAAAGGGACCGAACCACCAATCAATCAAAAAAAGCAAAAAAAAAAATCGAAGCGAATCACAACCAAACATACCGAGTAGTCAAAGAAAATAAGAAAGAGAGATCGGTGCAAAAATCGGAAACCGAAAAGAAAGGTAAAAAAAACTTACGTTCGAATATTCATTCGTAGATCTACGCCTCTAGGCTCATTTTTTTGAAAATCCGAGTTCGGATTCGGCTTCGGGATGTCAAAATCATTCGAAAAAATGTAATCTTTTCTCTTTCCAGCGACCTTGACGGCCGCCGTGCCGGCGACGAACCACGGCGGCCGGTGACTCCATGACAAGTGAAAAGAGACAGAGGCAGAGAGAGCTTGGCTCTCTGTCCTTTGTTATGTGAGAAAGATGAAACAAATGTGGTAAAAAAAAATAATAATAGGGGATTTTATACAGCATCCAGACGGCACCGTTTTGGTGCCGGCCCTTTTGGCCCAAAACGGTATCGTTTTGCACCTGGAGACCCGCACCGGATCCGAGAACCAGACCCATACCCGTGCCCGATCCGGATGAATGGGGAAATTGCGCTCCAGGTCCCTGAAATTCCAGCGTGCTCCTGTTTAGGCCTCCCAGTGTGATCTGTCTTCGATTTTGGTCACTGGTTTTGCTTAATTAAGCCTTATATTTTTAATTTCTTTTATTTTTATCCTTATTATTATTTATTTAACCCAAAAATGTTTCTATTTTGCAGATTAGCCTCTGGTTGCTTTTAAAAATCATTATTTTCATATATTATTATTATTATTGATTATTTACTAACTGTTTTTTACATATTCGATATCGGATTCATATTTCCGTTCATATAAAATATTTTGTAACCGACAGGTGCCAATTTTGGGCGTTGTAGGGGTGCTCACCCTTCCCTACACGTAACAGACTCCCGGATCCAGCTCTGGTTCGTAGATCCTATTTGGTGTTCCAATCGCACCGTTAAAAAACGATTGGTGGCGACTCCCCGGACGAATTCCGGTGATTACAAGTATGACGTCTTTTTAAATCCAAAACTAACACCAACACGCAAATGTATTACTACCTTTTATATAAAATGAGTTGTTATATATTGAAAGATTATATAAACATAAAATTCTGAATATGGTCATTACACAACCAAATGAAACACGAATTTAAAAGAAAAACCCTAAGCTCATAATTTGTGGGTTTAAAAAATATTTTTATAAAATATTAAAAATATATATTTTGGTTGATAGTTTGCTTTTTACTTATGATTAGTATTTCATTTTATAGAACTGAACACTTATTAAACTCCTTTACCTTAAAAAATGACTCCAGGGTCAGGGCTTCATCCCTTTCAAATCAAACAAGTGACCTAGTGTTATTGGGCTTCCGCCTTAACGGATGAAATGTTCTTACATCCCACTTCCCTACGTTTGTAGCTTTGTACTTATACAAGGTTCGTTGTTCTTAGAAAATTGAAGTCTGAATAATTTTTAAAATTAAACAGATATTAGTATGAGGCTCGCAGTAAAAAGACTCTACAAAGTTCAAAGTGCTAGAAAGTAACCGTGGACCCTTTTAACAGTTTTCGTATGAAGTTTTCAAAGAGTTTCAGATTTTTTCCCTCTCACTTTAGTAGACTGTAAAAATCTCAAACACTCACTTCAATAAAAAAAAAACCTAACCTCTGCGTAGGAAATACTCTTAACGAGACTGTAATAAATAATTTACTGCAGCAGACATTTCACAAGTCTACATTCCTTTGATTCAACATAACTCTATAAATAAGTAGTGTTTATATGATTATTAGATGTCGAGAGGTCTCGTAAAAAAGGAAGGTCCAAAGTTTATACCAATTCATTCTAGATCACAAGTGATGTCCTCTTCAAATTCCGTTGAAGGAGATGGCTATGTACAAATATCCATTTTCATCCTGCATGAACACATAAAGTCACATGGAATTTTACTTTGTGTGTGTCTGCAAAGCCAGTGACAGTTGTGAGTAATATTTATTCACATGAAAATTGTGGTTGTTGGTCTTTAAATTGTGTACCAGAGGTGAAGGATTTCCATGGATAAATGACCTCTACCATGTTTAATGACGAGAACCAGTTCCAGGATAAGTATTAAGTCGTGTGAGGCATTCAACAGGAGGTACGTGGTGGGGAAGGGAGATTGTCTTGGAGAATTTTTATTCACCTTTGTCTTTTGATATAAATTTTTATATTTAATTTATTTTTGATTTTTTCCTACCCTACTTTTAAATATTTATATTTTGAGGAGCAATAGCATTGGCCAAAGGCATGATACGCCAATGTGTTTGATCGACCAAACTGCCCCGTAGGTCGTTGTGAAGACATTAACAAATACTTGGTAGTGTTGGTCATTTGCCTCTCTGCCTCATTATTGCTTCATTGCATCAAGGGGATGAAGAATATGGTTTCTGTTCTCCAGTCACAATAATTATAATTAGATATTTTACAAAGTCAAATCATGATATATAATCAAAATAATTAGAATTTCTTAACAAATTAATACATTCATGCACTTTAACATTGGCTGAGAAATCACTACAACTCTGGTAATTATTTTGTTTAACGATTAGATCCGATTTAACTTTGAATATAGTTAGTTCTTAAACCGAATATATATCTATATATACACAACCAAACGTAAAGATATCATCATAGAACTTGCAAACTGCTTCATATAAATTTGTTAGCTCTGGTCCGTAAATATTCTGAGCTACTAGCCTACTAGTACTACCTGATGTCAACAATCTCAGCCTCTTATTATTGCTCTTGCTCATCATCCATATTTAATATCACGTATGCATGAAGCTTTTTACGAGACGACCCAAAACACACTCACCGACCCACAAAATCATTTCAAGACTTTTACCATTAGAAAAATTCAATAGAGATATGATCAGATTTGGATTGAAATTTGAAAGAAAGAAAGAAAGACTCCAACAGTGCCGTGGAGATGATAATACCATGCAGTCGCAGAGACGAAGTAATGACTTTAATTAGGCGCAGTAGAGCTGGACCATCTGCTTCATTAAGGTGTATTTAAAGTATCATCACTTGCCTTCATGGTTAGGTTAACTGTCTTCTTTCTTAACCTACTGCCTTTATGTTTCAACTGGATTCATTTCAAAACGTTTAATTAGGGTTTTGTCAGAACAGTAGCACTGCAACCTGTAATGTTACAACGGTTGCAACATGATGCTGTATGTTGTAATATTTTTTATTAGTCGTTAAATTAGGGTTTACTTATACAACGAAACTAGATATTTCAGAGTTGTTGAATGAAGCCTGTTTTATTAGTCGTAATCTCTTTTTTGATATGGTCAAACTTTTCATCCTCTATTGATTCTTTTTCATAACCCAGAGAAAAGAAGGGAAGTACTCTTAATAGGTTTATATCTAATAATTTAAGAAAATAAAAATAGCTACTTCCGCCTCTATTTTCCTTAAACTGCCTTGCCTCATTCAATCCATTCCATACCTGATTTTTTTTTTCAAATTAATTATGATCCACAGTGACAATTTATTACACTGCTTTCCTGATCATTAGTTTGCCACGTTGTGTGTTTTTCCTTTGGAGCAATGACCACAAACTGAAAGTCATCGTAACTTCAAAAAAGGCGGGTTTAGTTGACTCAGATGACGTTAATCTTTGGTACTGGATTGGGTTGGTTTAGTGGGTTGAAAGGTGAAATCCATTGGAGCATTGATGAGAATTATAATATCATTTGTGTTGTTTATGAAATTTATGTTTAAATTTATTTATAATATCATGATACTAATTTGTTTAAATTTAAATGATTGTTTATAACTATATACGATTTCTTATTGTTCAGTTACATAAAGAGGCAAAATTGTCAATATATAACGGAAAAGACAAAGACTATGAAAACTTGAAAACTAATTCACTAATTATAATAAATTTTGAGTTACAAAATCTTATTTTATAACTCAAAATTTATTTGAATTTTTTTCAAATCAAGTTTTATTCATCTCAACTTAAATCGTCATTAAAACAAAAAGGTTAGAGAGGTAAGAACCCCTCTCATCCCTTCTGAGCCTGCCTACATCTTGTGCCAACTCTACGTATTGGCTAGTTCCCCTCACCTAAACTACTTGTGATAATTTGATATCATTTGTAAGAAAAAAAATGATTTTATTCTTATGATAAAACATTTCTATATATATATATATATATATATGAAGAAAGGGAACTGCTTTTGATTATAATTTAGAACTAAATATTTGATACGAATACAAATTCTTATTTCAACCTTGGCTTAGTTGATAAAATGCGTTGCCAATGCTCATCTTGGTCCGTCATGTATATCTTATGTGTTCCCTTGTGAACAAGGAAGGCTGGTTGATGCATACGGAGATATCCCCCTGGCCCTCATAAGTATGGAAGGTTAGGCAATAACCTAAACCTACTACACTTATACCAAAGTTTATCTTCATACCCCAACTTAGAGAGGCTTTCCATGGAATCAAAGATCTTAGGAATCAATGGAAAAAATCATTAAAAACTTACAAGGAAAATAATTATTTTTTTCATCTCTCAATTTTGTTTTGCAAAGTATATTTAAAATTTGAGATTCATGACCGTCGCTTCCAACTATATAATTTATATATATTTCTTTTTTAGTTTTTCATTTTAGATACATTCTCTATTTTTTCTTGTTAAACTAATATTTTTATAACTATTGATATTTGACTCAATAGTCAATTGATATTGCAAGTCAAGTTTTGTAAAAACATATTATGGGTGGACTTTTTTTTATTAACAACATTAATTAAGATTTGAATAATGAATGTGAGTTAATAATTAATCTATTTAAAAAGTTCATATATATAGCAAAGATTAAAAAAAAATTGACGCAAGGGATAAAAGACCTTTCTAAGACTCACATGTGTTCGTCAGTACCTACTGCTGCCTACTGTTCGACCAACACTAAACGGACAATACCATTTGATCTCTAGTAATTCCTGTTTACGTGCTTGCTCTTTGTCTATTTAGTTGGCTGGGTCGTTTACTTATCGGATTATCTATTGGACTAGTACAACCCCATTGGCCAATGGCCAGTACAATTGTTGGGGTTTGAATACATTTTCATTCCATTACTGATGCTATTGTTTTTCCCTAAAAGTTACATGAGCAGTGTATTTAATTGGACTGATTTCACGAGTAAAGTATGTATTCACGTAAATTGCAAGATACAAACTTAAGTGAAGGAATTTTGTTAATGGAATAAAATGCTACATGTAGGAGAATGAAGACCTTAGTTATTTAATTAATATTTGTGTCAAAACAAAGCAAAAACACAGACAGATTGACAAGTCCTACGTATATAGGGCATGAAACCACTAGGAACATTTATA
The DNA here is from genome assembly GCA_035048815.1 of Abelmoschus esculentus. Classification (NCBI taxonomy): domain Eukaryota; kingdom Viridiplantae; phylum Streptophyta; class Magnoliopsida; order Malvales; family Malvaceae; genus Abelmoschus; species Abelmoschus esculentus. The sequence goes on from JAUCBN010000050.1 coordinate 6,261,517, forward strand.
TGAAATAAATGAGTGAGTTGGAGTGAGAAAAAAAAATTAAAACTTGAAAAAATCTTAATAGTTTGTTTCTTTGTACTTACAATATAACAAGGATATTGCGGTGGTCAGATGAGGCCAACAGAAGCGGGTGGTGCGCAGAGACTAGCACCCCTCCGGAAAGGTGTAAAGCTTTGACTTTCTGGACCCTTGTTTTCTTTGGTTTTTGTACTGCAGTGGATGGAAGGGGTGAGCTGGGGATTGGGATTGGGATCCATCGTATTAGATGACTTTACCCTACGCATTTCTCAAACAACCAAACATTGACTTTTGGACAAAAAACAAAACACCACACTTGTCTACTACCAGCAAAGATGTTAGTTTTGTCATTATAGGATTCCAATGCTTCTATTTGTAGACATGTGTTTGCAAAATCTATGTTGTCATCCAAAAATATATTTGACACAGATAAAATCTTAAGTTTTGAAGATTAATACAAACCTTAAATATATAAAAACATATTAGATTTGCATCCACCGTTGCAACTCTACGATATATCTAAGCCAGTGCTTAAAGTCCAGGCGGGTAGCTAGATACTTATAAGGATTTCATTAGAATATTTAAAATTCAAATAAGAGTTTGAGTATTTCTCATACAATTAACCCATAGAAGATTGTTTATTGAAAAAGGCAAAGGAGAATGGCAGTTTAAATTTTTTAGGAGATTAAAGAGGTAATTCCATTAAAGAAGTATGCAATGCATAGGTTGATATATTGTTGTTTTAGCGTAAATGGTAATTTAAAGGGTGTGACCACCTGGACACTAGAACATAAGGAGTGTGGTGATGGTGATGGTGATGGTGATGATGGGGCAGGGGTACTCATCCTATGATACTACTGTGGAAAAATGAAAAAGAAAAACATACCCAAATTAAAACAATTATTCAAATGGTTAAAAATATTTTAAATTATATAAAATAACTATAAAATAGTTTGTTTGTTTGTTTTAACTTTTGGTTTAGATTGAGTTATATATCTAAGTATTTGGGACATGTATGATGTATGTTGAAGGTGTGTGAAAGAGACAGATGGCAATGGTGTCTTAAAACCCTTCGGTTACAGTCATCTTCACATAACATAGAAGCACAGAACAAGACAGGAGACTGGAGAGAAGGAAGAAAGAAGTTGATATTCATTTATTTCTAATTGATGCAAAAAAAAATGTATCAAGTTTAGTGTTTTAAAGGGAGGTGGATGAGACTTTGGGCTTCTGGTTATGGTCTGTGTTTTTTGCTATAAGTGAAAATAGAGTTATTGTCGTGAGTGGTAGAGAAGGCAAGGGAGGAAGGAAGTAGACTCTCCTTGCTTCGACGCCCTTTTTTTTCTTCCTTCTGCTATTCTCTCCTTCTACATTTACACCGCCAAAAATATAATATCAAAACCCATTTTCGGCCTAAACTCACTCTCACCCGAAATCGTGCACACTGTTTTTCACACCTTTTTCTCCCTCCCAAAACTTGGTTATTTCCATTCTAAAACTCTTTCTTTGTTCTTGCTCTCAGTATATTAGCTCCGAAAGTTTATTTTTTTTAGTGATGATGGGTGGTGTTGAGATCATAATGGGTGATCCTATGGAATAAAAGGTCATTTTTCTTCCTTCTTTTTTCTATTCAGTTTAAGGTGTTTTTTACAAGGCAGTGCAATCCATATATGGATTACGGAAGCGGAGGAGGAGGAGGAGGAGGAGGGAGTGGGTCAGGTGGGGACCACGACGCTTCCGACCCCCCCCGGCGGAAAAAGCCTTATCATCGCCACACTGCTCACCAGATTCAGCGGCTTGAATCGTAAGGACACTGCCGGTCTTTCATCCTTTCTTTGCTGCTTGCTCGTCTTCTTTTGTTTTAATAAAAAGCATTGGTTTATTTTGGTTTTGCTGGTGAAAACGTGAAGAATGTTCAAGGAGTGTCCGCACCCAGATGAGAAGCAAAGGTTACAGTTGAGTAGGGAGCTGGGACTGGCACCCAGGCAGATCAAGTTTTGGTTTCAAAACCGACGGACCCAGATGAAGGTCGGTTCAGTAGGGACTTGTTCTTTATTTTTTTTATTTTTTTCATTTCCTTCATTCATTGTGGTCATTTTGTTTCCTCAGGCACAACATGAAAGAGCCGATAACTCTGCTCTTCGTACCGAGAATGATAAGATCCGATGTGAGAACATAGCCATCCGAGAAGCGCTGAAAAATGTCATCTGCCCTTCTTGCGGTGGCCCTCCGGTCACCGAGGATTCCTATTTCGATGACCAGAAATTGAGGATGGAAAATGCCCAATTAAAAGAGGAGGTCTTTCCTTTGCTTTTTTTTTTTTTTTTTGTTCTCCAATGATAATAATATGAGATAATGGTTTTTTAATTTAGTTTTTTTTTCCACTTTTGCAGCTTGATAGAGTATCTAGCATTGCAGCCAAGTACATAGGGAGGCCAATCTCCCAACTCCCACCAGTACAGCCCGTTCATATCTCTTCATTGGATTTCAGGGTGGCGAATTTTGACGGCTATGGTGTTTCCGGTCTTTCACTCGATCTTGATCTTCTCCCCGGAAGCTCATCAGCAATGCCGAATTTACCTTTCCAGCCAGTCATTATTTCGGACATGGATAAGTCCCTCATGTCCGATATCGCCACAAATGCAATGGAAGAAATGCTCAGGCTCTTGCAGAGCAATGAAGCTTTGTGGATCAAGTCTGCCAATGATGGCAGAGATGTTCTTAATCTCGAAAACTATGAAAGAATTTTCCCTAGACCTAATACCCATTTCAAATCTCCCAATGTTAGGATTGAAGCTTCAAGAGACTCTGGTCTTGTAATCATGAATGGTTTAGCTTTGGTTGACATGTTTATGGATTCTGTACGTTCACTAAGATATCCTTTACATTTAATCCCTCTTTTTGGTATTGAATTGAAATTTTAACCCTGAATCCTTTTGCAGAACAAATGGGTGGAGCTCTTCCCTACCATTGTGTCGATTGCCAAGACAATTGAAGTGATTTCACCTGGGATGCTGGGTACTCAAAGTGGTTCTTTGCAATTGGTAATGGTGCTTTGGTTTTTTGTTTATTCATGTCATGTTTTTTTTTTCTTTTACTTTGTTCCCATTGCTAATTCTTGTCTCGTTTGCAGATGTATGAAGAGTTGCAGGTGCTCTCCCCACTGGTATCCACACGCGAATTTTATATCCTTCGATACTGTCAGCAAATTGAGCAAGGGTTGTGGGCTATAGTAAACGTTTCGTATGATTTGCCACAATTTGCTGCTCAATGTCGATCTCATAGGCTTCCTTCTGGATGCGTGATTCAAGACATGCCTAATGGCTACTCCAAGGTTTGCTTGAATTTATTCTCTGAAACTTTGCATGTCTTGTTTTGCTCGACTTTAATCTCAAATGTACATTGAAATGCTTATAGGTTACATGGTTGGAGCATGTGGAGATTGAAGACAAGACTTCAATTCATAGACTCTACAGGGATCTCGTGCATAGTGGTTTGGCATTTGGTGCAGAACGGTGGCTTGCAACTCTTCAGAGGATGTGCGAGAGGTTTGCTTGCCTAATGGTATCAAGCACGTCAACCAGGGATCTCGGGGGAGGTAATTTTTTTCAGTTATTCAACTACTCGCTCAGCTATTACTTCTCTTTAGCTCTGAATAAAATTCCAAACGTTTCAGTAATTCCTTCTCCCGATGGCAAGAGAAGCATGATGAAACTTGCTCAAAGAATGGTCTCTAATTTCTGTACAAGCATTAGCACATCAAATAGTCATAGGTGGACAACACTTTCCGGTTTGAATGAAGTTGGTGTCCGGGTAACTGTTCATAAGAGTTCTGATCCTGGACAACCCAACGGCATAGTTCTTAGTGCAGCTACCACCTTCTGGCTTCCTGTTAGTCCACAAAATGTATTCAATTTCTTCAAGGATGAAAGAACTCGACCTCAGGTATATTTTGATTTATCAATGTCAAGTATATGCATATTATGTGATATTCAACTTAATATTTTGCAACTGTTGCATTGCTTTCTTTGTCCTTTCGTTTAGTGGGATGTTCTGTCCAATGGCAATGCAGTGCAAGAGGTTGCTCATATTGCAAACGGGTCACATCCGAGCAATTGCATCTCTGTTTTACGAGTTAAGATCCTGGAAACTGAACCTTTTGCTTTGCGTTCTTCACTTAAAAACTTTGGTTTAAGAAGAATTTATTGTTGTCTGAATAGGCCTTTCATTCAGGCCAGAACAACATGCTAATACTTCAAGAGAGCTGCATAGACAGTTCAGGTTCACTAGTAGTTTACTGCCCAGTAGATTTGCCAGCCATTAATGTAGCAATGAGCGGTGAAGATCCTTCATACATCCCATTACTCCCATCGGGTTTCACAATCTCACCTGACGGTCATCCAGACCAAGGTGGGGATGGAGCGTCGACGAGCTCTAGCTCTGTGCATGGAAGCATGGGACGATCTGGGGGTTCACTAATTACAGTAGCTTTTCAGATCCTAGTGAGCAGCTTGCCATCTGCTAAACTGAACATGGACTCTGTGACAACTGTTAATAATCTCATTGGCACCACGGTCCAGCAAATCAAGGCTGCTTTGAATTGTCCGAGTTCCTGAGTACTTGTATCCTTAAATTCAAGAAGTTCGATAAATTCAGTTTGTGTTTAGTGGTGGTGGTATTGAATGTGGACTGTTTGAGGTTAGTTGGGGACTTTGAATGCCCTGCGCAGTGCGCACTGGCACTGCCCTCTCTCATCAAAGCGCTGAAGTCTGCTTATTTACTTCTTGCTGCTGCTGCTGCTGCTGCTGTTGACTCTACCGATCCATCTGCACCACCAACTAATTTTTTTATTTACTTTCAGGTTTTGCTTTTTTCGAAGTCATTTTGTTTGCAATTTCCCTTGGTAGAAGAGTGGCTGTTGCTGCTGCTGCTGCTGCGCCTGCTAGTATTAATAGAGAAGTCAAGAACGCACCATATACTAGTATTTGTCTTTCGTAACCCTTGCTGCTGGACCTCACCCTCACTCGTATGGTTCGGGTATTGACTTCTGTTCATGGAGTTTTCAATTCTCTCTTTTAATAATAAATATTATTGTTTTTTTTTTTCTGTTGTTTGTCCGAGACATTGTTGTTCGGTAATCGTAAAGGTTTTAATGGGTTGGATTCATTTTTGAATTCGAATGAAATGTTAGTGTGAAAGATCTGCATGGGGTCCTTGAATAAGTTATTAGAATCAGATTTTGTACCTTTTGTTACTGTTGGTCTCCATGCATGTTACTACTTCAATTCTGCAGTACGACGTGAAATACGTTTGGGAGCAATGGACAATGGTATCCTTCAACGTTAAATCACAGGTTGCTCACAAATTTATTGAGGTAAAATAGAAGCTGAACCTCAAACAATTAGTGGAATATTGAAAAATAGTTGAAAGCATAGACTCGTTTTCTCTCTTCTGACATTCCACTTTTTGGAGTATTATTGTCCCAATTTTATCTTCAACTTTAAAAACTAGATAATGATAAAACTATTTTTTAACTTCAATAAATGAATAAATTTCAATTTTTCAACCCTTCAAAAGTGGGCATTTTTCAAAGTTATCCTTTATTAATTATTGATTTAACCTATCGATCAAGTGGAATAAAGTTACGACTTCATAATTCCTCAGTTTCACTTTTTACTTTTTTTAAATTTTCCTACAAAAGCCTCTGAATTTTTCTAACAATGAACACTCCATCACCTAATTGCCATGTTTCACGAGTCTCTTGTGATTCAGATGCTCTTCTCTGTACTGATTCCTTCCGAAGTTATAAGTTTTGTACTTGTTGTCTGCTGATTGTTCTTTCTTGACTCCAGGTTTGAATCAAGGCTACATTTGCATGGGAGATGGTAAAATACTGTTATCCATGCAGACTGCAGTTGTTTTTCTAATACTACATCAGTTTCCGTCGTCGTGGAATGAGTTTCTACAGTTGAACCACAAGGGCATTAGCCAATAGCCAATAGCCATTAGCCATTAGTGAGGTGAAGCCTAATCAAACGGTACAGGGAACAGTCAAACACAAAATATATATGGGGCTACGCCCCCAAGGCTTCATGCTTATATAGCGGTAGAGGAATTGTGTTCTGACCATTGACTCATAAATATATATGATGTTGTTGTTGTTCAAATACTTGGATTCGTTATGTATTACAATAACCTAGATCAACACAAGACACAATTATCCTAGGGCGATAGAGCACCATGCGCCAAGGATAAAACCGCATCAGGGCCAGGGGTACCCAAAACAACCTACCTAGGCTAGTACCAAACTCAACTTCTCCTAGGGAAGAGACAGAATGAAGCCGAACCAATTTGACCATGCCTTACCCATCTTACCTTCCTTAATCCACATCGAATGAATAACCTCTTACACAATAATTATATGATTCGTAATGGACTGACTGACTACAAAATTCGTTTGATTCATCGAGTGGGGTTTTAGATGATTAACTACGATTTTGGTGATAATCTTGTACAGCACCGAACGTAAATTGATTAGTTGAAACTGACCGATATATTTTGGCGATTTAACCTTTGGTAAAAGAACAAGCAACAAAAGGTTTACCATTAAAAGTTTCACAAACAGATTCCCCAATCGTAGCCCAGTTCTGCTGGTAGAACAGAACGTGAAGGTCGTCAACACTTGGAGCCTTCAGAGATTCCATGTCAAACACTACTTGCTGTACTTCCTCATCGGAGTCTGGTGTTGTTCGTGCATGGCATGGAATGCCCTTTGCTCGTATATCTAAATTAATCATTCCCACTGCTCGAGTAAAGCTCCTTGTAAACACCACAGACATACGTTGAAGTTGTTATTCATCCGAACACCAATCACTATTTAAATGACCTTTGCTCGTATATCTAAATCAATCACGTAAAGCCTTATTAGAAGTTTAATATGTGGTGGTCATGTGTTCATGCATATGCAAGGCATCCATGCTTACGTGGAAGCAGTTATGAGAGTCTGTTAGGTAGCTAACCTGAAATGGTTAGTTTGTTAAGTAGTTAACAGCTGTAGCTTTGTGTATAAAAGAATGCATTCATCGTTTGTTGTAAGTATCTCTTTTCTGAATCAATAACAGAAACATTCTTCTTCTTTCTCTCTTCCTCACATTACTATCTTCTGAATAAGCCTGAACAAAAGTATCTGATCTTCGATGAATTGCACAGTTATGAAACTACAAAGTAGTACAGTTCACAGACTTCACCCAATGAACAGGAAAGAGAAGGTGATATAATATACAGGTTTAAATCCAAAAAAAAATCTAATATATAAATACATGTTTAAATAAAAAAATGTTTAAATTCACATTTTTAAAGACATTTGTATATGAGTGAAAATCGTCTCCTCTTTTCCTTGCATCTATTTGTGTCTCTGTTTTAAATTAGAGGTTTAGGGTTTAGGGTTTAGGATTCAAGGTTAGGGTTGTGATTAGGATTTAGTGAATTAAGGGTATAGTGTATTTTTTAGGGCGTAAGGTTCAGGATATAAAAAATTAAAATTAGGGTTTAAAATTTATTTTTTAAAAAAAAATCAACATGAATCATAAACGAAAGCATAATAAAAAAACAGAGGATTTTTATCCTTAGTATATAATATACATGTTTAAACCTGTAATATATATGTGATTTTATAATATATTAAAATTTAAAAATAACAGAAAATGACATTATGATATCTTTAATAAAAAAATCCCTTGTGGGTGGATATCTTTTATTTCACTGATAATAGGTGATAATAAGTACAAATATAGAATTTTAAGTAGGGGATGAACTATTTAAAAGCTATATAAAAAAATGTATTGAGTATGTAATTATAAAATTTTAGGAGATATAAAATTAGATTAATAATAAAAAAAATATAAATAAAATATATAAATTATAAAAAAAATTAAAAATACAACTGCACTATCCAGTATTTTCGAACCATGCACATACTATATTAGTAGCCTTAGTTGTGTTTATACAAAACAATAAATTTTATTATAACCACTCATTTATTTATTTTTTAATAATTTAAATCCATTATTGTAAAAATTATCATAGAATGATACACCTAATCTAAAATTTTCAATCATAAAGTTAGGATTTGAATCTTTGTTTTTATTTAAAAAACCTATATTGATAAAAAAAATACATATTTTTAACGATAAATACTATAAGTTTCGTCCATGTATTTTACTCTATTTTGCTTAACAACCGACTCTCTGTCCTATTCGTTATCTAAGAATCTTATTTATCCATTTTACATATTTAACGATACAAAAAACGTGCTACTTCTGTTTTATTAAGATTGTCTATTATTAACTTTTTAAAAGTTAAAATTTTTAAGTTTAAATATAATTTTATTAACATTTTAAATAATTAATTTTTATAAGATGTATATTTAAAAATTTCTTGATCAGAGATTTCTAGAATATATTTTTTATATTTTTATCAATAATAAATTTTAAATTATTATGAGTTAAAATAATAAAAAAATAACTAAGAAAAATATCAATAATGAATATTTTTCATAACAAAAAGAATATAAATTTTAAAAAATATATTGTAGAACCGAATTTTATCCTCTATATTAAAGTTTTGCAAATGAGTGGCTGAGCAAAGAACAGCAGAGCCACAAAACTAATGGATCAAGAAGGCAGTAGGCAGGCACTGTTGGGTACTTGGCAATGGCATCACATGGCGAAGCACCTCCGAACTAAGAATTAGGCATAAAGCAAGCGAGACAAGGTGATTAGTGAGCCACCGTATCCATTCAGATTCCAAACAAATTTATTAATTCAAAGTATACCTTAATTTATTTATTTATAAATTGGTATGATTATATTAAGAACTATCATACACAAGTGATACCAATAAAAGCTTCATTAAAAAATTCTTTAAGCTTAAATGGAGGAAAAGAATACTCCTAATGATATATAAAACAACATACTAGAACAAAAGATGTTCAACTATCTTTAGCTAAAAACGAATAAATCCACGCCAACAAGTTTTCATAATACAGGACTTCAAGATTATAAATCTACACCCAATGCATCAGCCGTGTTATTCCGATTACGTTGAACATGCTAAATCACTACACTCCAATTTCGATTACAAAGATCATCGCCATGCCATTTAAGTATATAAAAACCATCAAAATCTTTATTAAAAAATAATTATATTTTTTAACTGTAATATCGTTCATTTGTTAAAATTTAATAATATATAATTATATTAAATTATAATAATTTTATAATTAAATGTTTATTTATATAATTTACTAATTAAAAATTGGTTTGTAATAACTTAAATAAAGACTTTTCGACGTGGAGGATAATTGTGCTGTTGTTGATTTGAGCTACCACTACCACACAACTTGTGGCTCTTATTCTTCCTATTTTCTTATTATGCTAAAAAATCATGCTACGAGTTTCTCCTCTGTCTCCATCCGGTGTAAGATGGTAGGGATAAAAGTACTTAAAAAATTAACATTCGATAAATTGATAATTTTTTTATTTTAATGTAGATTTAATTTTGATAAATTAATAAGATAATAATTTTTTAAAATATACTTATATAAATTTATATACTATTTAATATTATAAATTAATAATTCTATAAAAAATTTAATATAATTAAGATAATTTAGTAAAATGTGAATTTATTATTGATTGTTTCGTATTATAACTTAAGTCTAATTGTATTTTATCTCTAATTTTTGTCACTGATAGAGACAGATTTATCTACATTGTGGGAAGACAATTGTTTCTTTCGAATTTTATAGATTAATTATATTTTAGGGTCTCATAGTTTTGAAACCATTTTAATTAAGTCTTTTTTTTCTTCCTTACCCTTCCTAAAATTTGTATGATTTATTATATTTTAGGACCCTGTAATCTAAAGTTAATAAAATTAAAATTTTTTGGTTAATTGTTTTTTTAAAACCTTCTAATTATAAAATTTATAAAATTAAGTTTAAAATTCTTTAATTTTTATGATTTAAATATTTTTTAAAAAATATTATTTTAAAATTAATTGATCTACCCCTCATAGATCAATTTTAGCTTCATCCTTACTTACTACATCTAAAAGTTATAGTGTTGCATTCTTATATTTTAATAAAAAATGTAAATAATTATTACCGTTATGAGTGCTTCCTTTTATACAATTAGTTGCAAAAACATTGTGATCGATTTTTTTACCATACATGAATTTTTGCATTAAATTTTAACAAGTTTAATACTACTAAGTTTGAGATCCTTACATGTTCAAAAAAAATATCCATCACTGTTGAATTTATCATCTAATTATGATAATTTGTGTTTTAAATTGTGTTCAACTCTAAATATAATCATAAAAAGAATTCCACCAGGCAACCAGAAGCAGAGGATGAAATTAAACGCGCGACAGGATCAGGGTACCGCTGATCGCCGCACAACCAATCAACGCTCTTAAAAAAACTTAAACATCTAAGTTGTTTTTCACTCCCTAGGCTCTTTTAATTTTAAAGATTTGGTATGTACATAATTCCCTGAGACCGAAGGCTATTGGTTCTTATTAAATGGAGATATTATTTTTAAAATAAATAAAAATTTTATATTCACTCAATTAATTAATAGATCTCTAGATTAAACACCTCTAATTCATAATCTTTAAATATTAATATAGTAGCACTAATATTTGACTTGAGTTAAATTAGCTTTTAAATACTACCCAAAAGGATACATTTTTAATCAATTGAAATTCCCAAAACCCAAAGATTACAAGGATTGGGGTATAATTAAACCATTTTAAAATTCATCCATATTTCCTCCAAAAAAGTTCATCGTCTAATAAAAGAATAACTAAAATATTTACTTGGACGATGTTGGCTGTAGTTGGTACGCGTGGCGTCTAAGGTAAAGAAGTAGCAGAGATGATTTGGCAAAAAAGCGCAGAAGAGGTGTTGTGGTCCCCACCATTGAGCTTTATGTCACTAGTTGGGCCAGCCGTCTTTTTGTCTCTAATGTACTAATTTTAGAGGTTAGAGATATTTTTAATTATTTATTTTCATTTCCCACCTAGTTCCCAGGACAATGCAAACCACGCTCCCTTCCCAGTGGAACAGAGAGGAGTGAACCAAGTCCCCGCGTGGGATTAAAAAGCTTAAAAAATATCTGAAAATTGGCAATTATCCATCCACGTTCAATATCTTCCACAAAATAAAAGGAGAAGAAAAATCTGGGAAATACAAGAAAGTGTATATGCCAAACGACGACGCGTGGCGAAGGGACTGGAGCGTTCTCAGCCACAAGACTCCAACCCCTTCCATGAAAGTAAAATTGAATCTGACGTCGCATCATTCCCTTCGCTTTTTATACATAGGAGGAGGAGGATTCATCTGCTAAATTTTCAAAATACTTGCTCTGTTTTCCTTCCACTTCGTTGCTCGATTCCACATCCAAATCTTATATCGATTCTTCTTCTGTTTTTATTGTATTTTCCTCTTTTTTAACGAAATTACTCTCCCAGAAACTTATCACTGCAGTTATACTGTTTGGATTTCATGCTGATTTTTCCCCTTGGTTGATAGATCTCTGTTTCCAGGATTTCTCGTCTTAACTGGTAAGTTTGTGGCTGATCTGCTTTGTTCTGGATAATATTACTTTTTCATTGAATTATGTTTCTTTCTTATGCGATACTGTTTGATTTTTTTCCTCTTTCGTTTTTATTATCGTTATTTTTTGCTTATTGGAGAGAAAAAGTCTTATTTGGTTGCTGAAATAGTCCTGATAATAAAATTATGTGTATACAAAAATATATAGATATACTGAGAGTGATTTTGGTGTAGGTGAAGTTGCTGAAGTAGTCTAAGCTCTGCTAGATTTGAAGCAAAATTCGTAGCTCCCGATGGCTACTGAGGTACATACAGTTCTATATTTGTACGATTATGCTATTGCTTGTAGTGTTATTATGCCTTCTACTTTATTAATTTAGAAGGTTGGATTTAAAAAAAGAACAAGAAATTGCAATCCTGTACTGTACTCCGCATAATTTGAGTCAAAGGCTCCGATGCAAATTTACTGTTTCTTTAATTGTTATCGATATTCGCTATGTATTACTGCAATTTATGGAATCACAGGTTTTTTTATTATTTTCTTTTTGGTTATTCCAAGTATGTGAAGGTTTAGGTTTTTTTTTTGAAAGACTGTGAAGGTTTAGTGTTAGTTTTGTGGCGTAAGGGATGTTTTTAGAATGGAAAGTTCTTATATCATAATCCTTATATTGTGAGGAGTGTTTCCTAATTGTTTAAATGCTGTTGCAAATTTTATATAGGATCAAATTGAAGTTGCGGAGTCCACCAATGTTCTTAAATCCGGTTTACGCTGTTCCATAGGCAGCCAACAATCTGAGTCGTTGTCCCAATTGCAGGAGTTATGCGCATTTAAGCATGACCAGACGCCCAAGGTCCCATTCTTCACGTTGCCTAAGACTTTACTTTCTATAATTTTCTCAAGTAATTGTTAATATTTTCTTGCTATACTAAAATTTTCCTGTAATAGATCCGGAAGCCCTATACCATAACTAAGCAAAGGGAAAAATGGACTGAGGAAGAGCATCAGAAGTTTCTTGAAGCTTTAAGGCTGTATGGTCGTGGCTGGCGCCAAATAGAAGGTAAGTACACATTGGAGATTTTTGCATTTACTCCTTCGCTAATTATGGTGCGACAGATCAAGTTACACTTGTTTTCGTGCAGAGCATGTAGGCACGAAAACTGCTGTTCAAATTCGAAGTCATGCTCAAAAGTTTTTCTCTAAGGTTTATTGCTTTAAGTTCATTGCAAAATTTCTTGATTGAAAAATGATTCTATGTTTTGTGAACATGCCACGTGTAGACATTTTTAGATAGTTTTTTTCTAACCAGCATCTAATCCTTGCACGTTTATGGTTATAGGTTGCTCGAGAATCAAACGGTGGCTTTGAGAATTCCACTAAATCAATTGAGATACCGCCTCCTCGTCCAAAAAGGAAGCCAATGCATCCATATCCCCGCAAATCTGTTGCTTCGCTCAAAGGAATATCTCCATCCCCCAAACACTTTGTTTCAGAACAGGATAACAACTCACCTTCATCAGTTTTGTCCGCCTTTGTTTTCGATGCAATGGGGTCTTCTGCCTCGGAGCAACCAAATAGATGCTCCTCCCCAACTTCTTGTGACACTACTAATATACAGTCACTCAACACATCCCCTGTTAAAAATGAAATTGACCAAGCGACATCTACTGAGAAAGAGAATGAATCTTTATCCTCTGTTAAAGTATCAGGACATTCAACTGAGGACATTTTATCTCTGGTAAAATATCTGCTTTTATTCATTATATAAAACAACTATTACTGACCTTTGTCTAGAATTTGGAATCTAATTTTCTTTCCTCTTCTTGTAATTACCCAGAAATCCAATGCAAATTTTGAGGAACCTGTTTGTGCCGACGGAAATGCAGAAGCAGTAGATATGCCTTTCACTAGTATTAAGCTTTTTGGGAAAACAGTTGAGGTGAAAGATTCTGGTAAACCTTCCACATCTAAGAACGGTGTAGAGGGTAATGATGCAGCCGGTAAGAGGCTTGTTCAGACATTACAGTCTAGAAGTTTGGACTTGCATTTGTCACTTGGGACAGTCATTGATAATTGGAACATGGTACCTTCCAAATCTAGTTTATCCCCTTGCATTGAAACCCACTCAGACAGAAATGACCGTGTAGAATACACCTGTAATGCTCCTGTGAAATGGTGGGCTCTTCATCAAGCTCTACCCTTTTATTACATCACTTCATTTAATCAGACCCATAAAGACTCTTGTGTAGAAGAGGGGGTGAAAGAGAAGGAAACTCCGAATGAAAGATCGTCCACAGGTTCAAATATTGACTCGGTTAGCCAAACAGAAAATAGGGAGAAGAATTTAGATTCTGTTGATTCTCAATGCCAAAAGTTATCTCCTGATGTAAAAATGACTCCCGAAAAGAGTAGTATGGGGTTTGTGCCATACAAAAGATGTTTAGGAGAAAGAGATATGTCGGTGTCCGAGGGGCGGGATCGAGTACAGAAAGCCCGAGTTTGCTCATAGTTGTCAGCGCCTTTGTGCACATAATGCAATATTAAGCCAAATAGTAAGAGGATGAAAAATAATCACTACAGTCTACAGGTGCGGATTTACTTGTATTATAGGTGGTTTTGTCTTGTATGTATAATATGCCATTCTATATATCAGATACCTTCACATGGCTCGTGTTGGTAGTTGGACTCCCAAGAAGCGGACTGAGTTGAAGGCAGATTTAACATCTGTGGCTCGATGTGTTCATAGCTCCAGAGTTGGAATGGCCTTAGCACGGGTGGGGTGGGGGTTAAGAGTTAGAGGTGAATCTTAGATTTTTCATATCAATCATCAAGTAGAAGATAGATATATATGTATGTTCTGGATGCTAACATGTTTTGCTGCAATGTTTGTACTATTAACTTGTCCCCTTGTTCGAATGAACAGTTTGTTTACCCTCTTCACCAATAATCGATTGTTTCATGAGTTCACGCTTTATGGCAGCAAAATCAACATTTATAAAGCATTTCGCGACCCTCTGCTAGTTCACTTTTATGCGTTTTTTTACAGTCAATTAGATCGTAGAAGAAAGAAAGAGGAAAGAAACACCTTGTGCTTCACAACTCAATACAGGAGATACAAGGATTCGTTGGCAGTTGAGAATGATTGACATAATGTTTGTCTCGAGTGAGATTCCATGGCAGTGGTAAACAAGTTGAATGCTGATACCTTAATAAGTAAAAATCCTTTACTTTTTTGCGTCCTTTTATGCCTCTTTTGAAATTTTTCTAAAAAATTAAATTTTAAACCCTAACATTTATTTTTTATATTCTAAATCTTATACCCTAAAAAATACATCCTACCCCTAATTCCCTAAACCCTAATCATAACCCCTAACCTAGAACCCTAAACTCTCTAATTTAAAGTTGAGGCATAAATGAAAGCACGTGGAATAGATAAATGATTTACACCCTAGGTTGATCATGTCTCACATTTGTCCGAAGCTCCCTCAATTCTGCAAGTTATGCACGTAGGTCGGGTTACAATGATCCTTTTATTTTCTCTAAAATTATCCCGGATTATATATCAAATTTTGTAATCGATGATACTATTTATGGCTAAGTGAAATACAATCCAAACTTTGAAGGAAAAAAATACAGGAGAAACACGGATTCGAAGATACTCGTTACTACCTTAGTAGGAGTGAACAATAAAAGAAGTGGCATCGCAATAGGTAAAGTAAACAAATCATTTAGTACGTACATAATGGGGGAGGTAAATAATACTAATACTAATACTAATACTAATACTAATAATAAAGGCAGAATAAAGAACAGCTTCGAGCATGAACAAATCTGGCAGGCACTCTGATTCAGCCTTTTTTAAACTCCAAACATCCTGTAGCGCCACCCGTACAAATATGGGGTTTGCACTCGGCTACCTCTGTTCAAAAATTGTAAACTTTCCAATTATTTCCAAACTCTAAACTCACCGCGTCAATTACTCGGATCAAAGAACTCGATACCTAAATGAGATTAGCCCTCTTTAGGAATCTGATGGTTCTGCAGTAATATGGCCATATTGATTCCACATAGTCCAGGTACTTCTCCGTCAACCACTCTTGAAAATCTTTCACCTTTTTTCTCCATACCTCTTTGTAATCCATGTTCTTCATGTCTTCCACAGGTTGCCACATGCGAGCTCGTACATCTTCCTTCAGATTTCCGCGTGCAATATAATGGTAAGCCAGGAGGTAGTAAGTAGGTAAGTTCCTAATTAGTTGAACCGTCTGCTTGAAACAGAAAACGTACAGCGTGCACAAGCCTCTAAGCATCTTGATGTATAGAGCAACAATCAAGGGCCCAAACACCCATAGCGGAGTTAAACTCCTTCGAAACTTCGGCCCCATATACCAAATTGACACCTAGGTACCACGGAGCACTGCACATGTGGCAGAGCAACTGTTAGTGATATACGTAGGTATATTCACAGCATTTTCATCCACATATCAAGTACTATTCATGATATTATGGAACGATAGGACTACTCAAAATAATTGACGAAAGATATTATGAGAGAATGAAAACCAAGTCACAAGTTTTTACAAAATCATCCCAGGGCAAGAACAAGGAGCACTAGGATTGATTGACAAGAACTAAATCAGAACCAGGGAACCAGTTAACTTGGCAATGGTTTATCAGAGGCATACCAGAAGTCAAGAAGGAAATTTATGGCTGTCACTCTTTGCTCTTTTAGAGACACACAGCCATTTGATATCACAAACATAATGCAACAGAAATAAATCATGTACACTGCTAGAAAATAATTCAGAGGAAGGTAGTGGGTGAAAGAAAGAGAGAGAGAACACATTAATATTACTTACAATATTAATAAGGGTATTTTGATTGTCGCATTCATGTCCCAGAAATAGCACCAAACAATCTTTAGAATCTTGCCTTTTCTGTTACTTTGGGTGCCATTTTGAGTTTCTGATGCATCCTTGGGAGGTGCTTCTCCCAAAGCATCATCCACAACTTGACTTGGGGATTGTGATCGCAACATCAATATCCATTTCTTGAATAATTTCTGAATAGCAGGGGATCCCACAACATTCTCACCAGTTTCCGAAGCATATGCAACTGGACCATTATGAGCCTTGGAATATTCTATCGTGGATGCTTCACCATCTTTTGGAACATAAGAAACCTTAATAGAACTCTTTGCAACATTCCCCTCGTTTTCTCTGCCTCCAGATTCATTACTCTGAACACTGCCTTTGAAGGCTGAAATTCTAGTATTTTTGGCATTCAATCCACGAGTATGAACCCCTACACTGCAAAAATAAGCATGTCTTAATTTAAATGCTCAAGATGCATACCGCAAAAAAGGAAGTATTTGAAGAACATGAAAGGAAAATAGAACTGTGAAAGATGACATACGAAAAATAATCATGGAAAGTAGAAAAGAAAATGAGTTCACTTCATCCCTTATTCACTTTTCCACAGCAACAATGAACGCAAAAAAAAAAAAGTCAGATGAGAATAAAATAGTTTGTTTTTTCAAGCAAAAATTAATTATTTTAGAGAGAATAGTAGTAGAATGGCACCCACTGTGCCTACTCTATTTTTAAATCATGCAAAAGTGTTCTTCTCATCCTCGCATGCAAAGGAAGACAAATAAGAATTTTGAGGCAAGAATCTGCTCATCCAAGAAGAGAGAACAAATCAATGATAAAAAGATATGATTAACATAGACCTGTATTATAGAGTTAGAGATAGCATCACTACACAACTCGGGCAATGTTTGGCACCATTAACACCCGGCAATCAGAAGCAATAAACAAATTTCCATTTACAATGTCAAACACAATTCTCAATGCAATTTTACACACCAAGAGTGAACGTAATTACTATGCTGCATTTTCAAGTTTCTGTATTCAAATTTAATCTACCACTTCTTTTTCTTGCAAAAAGATTGGGAAAAAGAAAAGAAAAGACCTCTTTTTATTTCAGTTCAGAGATAACTCATTGCCTGTTTTCTTAACAATCATTGGTAATCTGTTGATTCCCTACCTCCTTTACTTCTAAATTTTGATTTAAAAGAAGAGGGAAAAGTGGGGAAAGAGAAAAATGTGGTAAGAACAAACATTTTGGATTTTCTTGCAGAGATGAATTCAATAGGCTAAATTAACATTAGTCCTAGACCTTTCAGATCATCACTTCCACATACACCACACAAATTGATCAAACCAACCATTCTACTAAGAGATAAATTACCAGCAAGGAAATTGTTGCTTGATCATAAGGGAAACACTGCTTACCATAAACAAGTAGAGTGCCTTAATCTTCCCCTCTCTCTTCTCCCAAGCATATGGAGGGTAGCTACAGGTCTCCTTAATGTCAATTCTTTGTTACATAATGAAGGCCTTGAACGAAATGCTACATAAGAGCCCTGAAATACTATAAGAATGACCTTGAAGGAAGGCTACATAAGAAACCTAAAATGCAATAAAAAATGACCATCATACTTTGCATTCAGATAAATACCAAAAGAATGCCGTGATCCCTAGATTTTTAGATGAGATAACCAATGAGAATCTTACTAAATAAACAAAAGTTCTCGAATCAATACAAACAAGAGATGCCAGAATGGAATTTTGCATCTCATGGATTGAACAAACGTCACTTGGATGGACCTATCTGTCCTGGATGCAATTTGGGGGGAAATTTACCCTGCCATACACTCCTGGTCTATAAGTATTACACAACAAGTTTTAGAATACCTGCAATTGATGGGTCACCAACACCATAGTCACAACTTTCACCTCAAGCGCCGCCACATTTATTCAACAAGGCCTAATCAAATGAAACAAACACAGCATCAAAAGAGATTAGGCACCTTCAAGTATATGCAAGCAAGAAACTATAACAGACAATGATATGAAAGAAATCCCATCGAGAACAAAAAAAAAGACCCTCGCTGAAACCCAGATAGAACAATACCAGTCATAGTCTGAAACATTACAGGAACAGAATTCACCTTGTCTTAATTGTAGCAATCAAAATATAGAGTCAAGAGTTACGATACAGGCCAAACAACAGATATTTATAAAATATTCGGATGAGAATGTGAGGAAGAAAACGGGAGCTCAGTTGAGTTGCCAAAAATGAAAGAGAAAACTAGTAGCTTTAACTTTGTTTTCGGAGGGGGAAGGCTGGACTGAAAATTTGGGCTATTTTCAAATTATCAGCACATATGGACGTTACCTTCTCTCAATTTCGCAGCATCCAAACGGAGGTTGAAGCTAATAACTTTAAGGTAGATCGAATTCTACATGAATAAATAAAATTCTCCGTTCTTTTACGGAAATTTAAAATATACGTCAAATTCAATCCATGACTTTTTGCTTTTATTGATTCCGGTTTTCTAATTTGAGCAAAAACAAACTTCAGAAAGAAGAAAACCCTAAATGTATTAAAACTTGTTTTTTTAACAAAAACTAAAACAGAAGAAGAAGAAGAGACCTACCTTTATACGATGTGATATCAGCTCCTATCCTATCCCCTGCTCTCCTCTTCAACCAGCTTCGAACTTGAATTTGGTTTCTTGTTTATTATGGAAAGCTGAAATGATATATACTGAGCGATTTAGAATAAGATTTTAGATTTTCTTCAAAACCACCAAATAGGCCCATGGTGACACCCGGATTTGTTGCCTCGGGTCGATCGTAGACGAACAAATGGGCTTCATTCATCGTTTGGCCCATCGTTTGATGTTCAAGACAGTTTCACCCAAAAGGTGTCTTTCTAGTTCTACCACCAGTGTCATTATTTCTTTTCGTTGTGGTGGCGGTAGGCAAGCATGCATGCATCACCATCCATCCAACCAACACTTTGCCATCCTTTGGTGTTCAAAACACCATTTTCTTATAATATTTGTTCATTTATCGTTGAATTAACCTTGATTAGATCGAGCATTATCGAATTCTTAAACAAGAACCAATCTTTTTTAACGTTGTTTTCTCTGTTCACACGGTACTTAAAACACAATCTTATTTAAATAACATTAAACTCTTTATTATCCGACTTAAAAATCGCACGCTGAGTAAAAAGAAAATATGTGAGGTTATGTCTGGTTTGGTTATTGTATAGGAGTTCTCTTTGAAAATTATGAAGTTCTTCATCATGATAAATGCAACGGTATGGACATGATGAATTTAGTACATAATTGTAATGAGAAAGCCACATCAACCAAATAACATGAACATGATCATATGATCTAGCTTTATAATTTAGACATTTAAGCTCAATGCATATAGAGTATAATTTTTTTTTTTTATCATGAGAAGTTTTGTGATATTTATCATAGAAAGTAGTGTAAAAATTCTTTATAAGAACAGCAGCAGATATGTCAAAGCATTTGTTTTGAGCATGATGAATAAAATAGTTCAGACAGTTGCCACAATAAAATAACAATTGGAAACCACCACATGCTCGTCAGCTCAAAACGAACATGACGAATAATTGTTTAAAACGGATCGAAGCTAGTAACATTTTTTAGTGGCATATCCTAAATGATCCGTTTTGAGCAGTTTTCGATCTCTGGTGGGATTTCCGCGGAGAGGTTATTAGAGAGAAGCACCTTTGGAATGTGACCCGTTAATCTCTTTTCAGACAAATCAATGGCTTCCAAGTTCTGACCATTGAAAATGGGGTCTGGGATGTTTCATTCAAGTTTATTGTGCCATAGAAAGAGTTTGCTAAATTCCCCAATTCTCCGGGTATGGAGGCAGTGATCTGATTGTTGTTGAGCTGAATGCGACTTGTGATAACCCATTTTACAACCCAAATAAATTAAACCCCACAGCCCATAACTAAACTCAATCCAATAAAAATAATCAATCCAAAAAAATGAAAACCCTAATACCCTAACCTAATTAGCAGCCGCCGACGACCTTTTCTATGCTTGCACAGTTTTGGCGCGTGGCCGCCACGCGCGGCGTTTGGCTTGCCGCGTGGCAGTCACGCGTCACCCCCTCATTGGTCCAAAGGTCGGCCACCGCCCAAATCTGCCACCGCCTGACTCCATCGCCCAAATCACCTGCAAAAATTAAAAGACAAAAACATGATTAAAATCCATGTTTCCAGATCTGAAAAGGGGGGATTTTTTTTATATTATATGTTGTAAAATTAGGGGTATAAAGCCCCCTAACTAATCGAATGTAAGAACGGTTTTTTACACCAAATGGAATGAAAAACTATTCGAGCAAAAAATCAGATTCGAAACAAAACAACACCAACATCCACACATTCGAACAAGGGAAACGGAAAAATAAAGGGAGAAAGATCGGAACAAAAACCGAAGGAAAAAAAGGTAAAAAAAAAAAGGTGTTCGACTTATCTTTTTTTTTAGATCTACACTCGTACGTGCATCCGTTCGAAAATCCAAGGCCGGATTTGTATTCCTTGCGTCGAGATCTACCGGAAAGGTGGGTCTTTTTCGATTTCGGCCGCCGACGACGGCGGCCGGCGCGGCGTCCGTGAATGATAGTGACCATGGCGACGTTCCACCGGAGTACAAGGAATGCAGAGAGAAAGAGCTTTATGCTCTGTCTTTATTTTATGAGAAAAAGAAACAAATGAGGGCATAACAAAAAAAAGGGGGTATTTATATTTGAATCAAAACGGTGCCGTTTTGGCGCCGGTTCTTAGGGCCCAAAACGACGCCGTTTTGAGGCTCCAGACCCGCACAACCGACCCGGTACCCGGTCCGACCCGCGTCTTAACCCAGAACAAGGGGGAAATCACACGCTTAGTCCCTGCTTTCTCAGCACTCTTGCATTCGGCCTCCCAGTTTGCATCCTTTTCAATTTTAGCCTTTGTTTTTCTTATTTTAGTCCTATAATTTTTTAATTTTATTCAATTTTATTCCATATCATCGTTATATTAACCATATAACTTTGTTTTTATTGCAGATTGGTCCTTAATGCTAGTACTATTATATTTTTGCTATAAAATTATTATTGGTTTCTTTAAAACAATAATAATTTTTATCGTTGATTTATCTGACCTTTTTGTATTTTGCAGATTTTATTTAAAAATATCTTGGGATCACATTATTAATTTTAAAAATTAAACCGGATTAATATTTTTGATCGTATAAAATATTTTGTAACCGATAGGTGCCAATTTTGGGCGTTGTGGGGGTGCTCACCCTTCCCCACGCGTAACAGACTCCCGGATCCAGCTCTGGTTCGTAGACGTAAATTTGGTGTTCCAACCGCACCGTATAAAAACGATTGGTGGCGACTCCCCGGACGAATTCCGGTGATTACAACTGGCGACTCCGCTAGGGAATTATTTTTGCGAGTCGAGCCGCAACATCGGTTACATTTTATTTAATGATCGAAAATATAAATTCGATTTATTTTAATTTTGTGATCTCGTTTATTTTATTTATTTTATTTAAAATATTTTCTAATGTATTTTAAATGTTTTTTCAGGACCTCCCATTTCACAAGCTCTCAACCCGGGCTCCGTCCAATTGAGTGGGAGCATGAAACCACTCCTTCGTGAGGTTCCGCCTCCGTGTAGGATGGTGAATTGCTTTCGGGATATTTTTCCCTTTGTCTTCGTGAGACCTACGTCTCCGCATAGACTCAGAGAAACGTATCCCCCTGAATTGTATTTATTATCCTTAGTAGGGTGATAAATATCGTTCGGGTACCTTCTAGAACCGAACCACATATAGTGAGCCCTAGAAGTCTACCCTTAGAGCTGTCATGCCAAACCTCTGCCTGATTAGAGGGTCACCCTGTAGGGTTTTCCTTTTTAGAGAGCGAGTGGGGGGTATATTTATTTACGCCCTTTAATTCATGTTATTTATTTTTCGTTTTTTATTTTCACAATATATTTGTCATATGCATATTCATGCATCATAAAGCATGCACGTTCATTTTTATCTAGTTCGATACTAATATTTTTGCATCCTTGTGCTGCATTGTTTCTCGTTTTTTGCATTTACACTTATTAATTTTTTTTTAAAAAAAGAAAAGGGTGTTGACACAAGTACAACCGTTAAAAAGGTTTACTCACATAAGAACCGTTTTCTCGATAAAGTGAGGGGCACCGGAATGGGTTCTACTAGTGACATCAAGAGAACATGGATCGAGATAGTTCGTGCCAACAATGATGGAAGACCCACCTTGACCAGACTCAGGATTAAGATGGCACCATGATCGAAGCTTTAAAGCAAGTTCGAGAAAATGGTTGAATATCTACGGATTCTAGATGTTCGAACCAAATTTTTTATTTGGGGCAAGAAGCCGATAATGCTTTCCCAGAAAATCAAAATTTCGAAGATGAAGGCTAAACAAGACTCATTTGATGTAGAGAAAGCTTCGTTCTGAATCGAGCTTCCTTTTCAAAGTTGTACGAAGTCCACACCTTTTATATATATAAAAATATTTTATACCACTTTGCATATACATGACATTATTCTAGTTGCATCAAGCATATCATGTTACATCATATTCACCATGAGCCTAACACCAAAGGGGCATTCCTGTTGCAGTCATTCTAAGCAACATCCTCGTCTCGTCAAAAGCAAAGCCGAAGTAATGGAGGCAAGATTAGCTAAGATTGAGCAAGCTCACGAAGATATCAAGCGCGACCTTGAAAATAGATTGGAAAAAGCACAGTCGGATATTCGCGCTCATATCTCGCAGTCACAAAATGATTTGTTCGGAAAGATATCCAATCTGTTGGCAGACAGAGATCCAGAAAAGAAAAAAAGAATG
The DNA here is from genome assembly GCA_035048815.1 of Abelmoschus esculentus. NCBI lineage: Eukaryota > Viridiplantae > Streptophyta > Magnoliopsida > Malvales > Malvaceae > Abelmoschus > Abelmoschus esculentus. The sequence goes on from JAUCBN010000050.1 coordinate 6,284,924, forward strand.
GTTATTGAACCAAGTGCAATGATGAATGACTCAGGAAATCCTCATCAAACTCGTATACCAGTTGATACATCCAAGGTACAGGACATTCAAGTCGATTCCTCACTCCCAGGAGGTTTGGTAATTTGCAACCCTAAGGAATGTATGATGTCTGATTCTGACGAAATGAACAAAGTCGAGCTATACAAGAAGATCAAAGATCGATGTAGACAACTCGAAGAAAAGTTCAAATCCATGGAAAACATCGACCAATTCCCGATGGTGGAGGCAAGAGAATTAAGCCTAGTCCCAGATCTAGTGTTGCCACCAAAGTTCAAGACACCAGATTTTGAAAAATATAATGGAACTACTTGCCCCGAAGCTCATCTCACCATGTTCATCAGGAGGATGACTGGTTATATCAACAATGATTCGTTGTTGATACATTGCTTTCAAGATAGTCTGACTGGATCAGCAGCCAGATGGTACAATCAGTTAAGTCGTTCCAAGATAAATTCATGGAACGACCTAGCCCAAACCTTCGTCAGGCAATACAGTCACGTCATCGACATAACCCCTGATCGGGTTACTTTACAAAATATGCAAAAAAGACATGATGAGAGCTTCAGACAATATGCTCAGCGCTGGAGGGATGTTGCTTCCCAGGTGCAATCTCCGTTATCAGAAAAGGAAACGGTAACACTTTTTGTGGGAACGTTGGACAAGCCTTTCCTTGGTCGAATTTTGGGAGGTGTCACAAAGGACTTTTCAGACATTATAATGAATGACGAGATGATTGAAAACGTTATTCGAAGTGGAAGACTTAAAGATGATGAGGTCGATAGTACCGATGTCCATAATGTCGTCTATTCAAAGTCGCTGACAGCGGGGCAAGCAAAAGTCACAGCCTCAAATACACAGAACTTCACGCCTATTCCGATAACTTATGGCGAATTGTACCAAAATTTGTACAATGCACATGTGGTATCGCCATTCTACACGAATCCTATACAACCGCCATATCCCAAGTGGTATGATCCCAACGCCCAATGCGAGTACCATGCCGGAGTCGTGGGGCATTTTATTGAAAATTGCATCGGTTTTAAAAAGCTCACGGAGAAGTTCATCGAAATGGGAGTCGTACGATTTGAAGACTCTGCTGGATCTAATACGACCGTGAATCCTTGACTGCGGGACTCAATCACCTTACAACTGCTTTGACAGTCAGACTGTTAAAGGATTTCCTATTGTTTCGGAAGTTTTCTAAGATATGTACAAAAGAATACGCTTGTCACTTTGGCCCGAGAGATTTTTTGTAAAAAAGCCTAAGTTTGTCGTTCTACGATAATGAAATAGAACTTTTTGTGCTACATACAACAAGCATTCGTGTTTCCTTTTTTATGCATGAATTCGAACAACTACTCATTATTATGGCCAAACAAATGCTTCAGGTCCAGAGATACCGAATCATTGAGCAATACCGAGAATGATCTGGAACACATTCTCGAAAAATTTGTGTCTGAACAAACTTCTGAACCGTGGTGATAACTAAGATTTTGATCCACTTTCCGATCCACAAATAAGAATGACAAATTCTGTCACAACAAGAATCTATAGGAAGGGGCATGATAAGCTATCCTTCGTTTTGCACCACTTCGAGCTTCTATCTGAGCAGCCTCTTTTTCCCTAATATAGAGGATAAACGCTATATTACCCATAGAAGTAAAACATCTTTCTATCAAAGGGCATCAGAAGCCAATATCATTCAGAACTTTTACTGGGGCAACCTCTTTTTCCCTAATATAGGGGATAAACGTTATATTACCCGTACAAGTCAAAAACCTACTCTTTATGGGTTTTTCAAGATAAAGCAAAAGCTCCATGATACAAGGAGAATGTGAACTTAAAAGCCTCCAAACTACAAGAGGTTTCGTTAAATTGATCCTACCAAGCTTGTTAGCAAGATGATATGGGGCACCGCATTGCACCAATTTATCCGAGTAGTTATCAATGTTTGCTACTTGGGCTTCTTCAATCAGTTGACAATTTTGTCTAATTTGCTCCGGAAACATCCCTAAAAGTACAGGGACTGAGAGCGTTCTCCATCCAGAAAAGAATTTTCGCTAAGAAAACACCAAAAGGAAAATAGCTACTCCACAATCAGATTGGGGTCATATATATTTGCTTGGGCTTTTGCCAATCAATTGATAATTGTGTCTATATTGCTCTAGAAACATTCCTAAAAGTACAGGGACTGAGAGCAACCTCAATTCAGAAAAAGGTTTTCGCCAAGAACACACCTCAAAAGGAAAACAGTCACTCCACAAATAGAATGGGGTCAGATATGGTGCCTGAAGAAGAAAGACACAACTATGGAAACAGACTTCCAACAGTCAATCAGACCAATCAACTGAGCCAATCTTGAACACAATCATCGTCATGTGCATTTTGCATTTCATGCTAGGATCATGCATGCATGCATACATCATACATGTTAGGACTAGAATCATGCGGTGCATGCTAACCTTAACAGTTTGAATCTATTTGCAAAAGTGTTACAGATCGTGTCTCCTCAGCAAGCAATGGAACATACGAACGTAGCATCGTCATCAAAAGCACTTTGACAGAATAAGTGCACCCCTACTCAAAACTACAACCCTTCATCGGGAATGCAGGTAAGAATCCTCATCCTCTGCACTTACTGTTACTCAGCAGATACGTCATCTCGTGAAAAAAGTAAAACCAATGAGCGATAAGGACTATTCGAATGTCCATTGAAATCCATTTTCACAAATGGTCAAAGGAAATCAATCCCTTTGAATAAATCCAATCTCAGGATTGGTACCAACTGATTGTACCCAGGATAATGGTACAACTAGCCCGGGGAAAACGACCACCGTTAAAGGCGAGCCAAATCCGTTGACCCCTGTGCATTTGGGAAAAATGCATTAAGAAGGACTATTCGAATGTCCATCAAAATCCATTTTCACGAACGGTCAAAGGAAATCAATCCCTTTGAATAAATCCAATCTCAGGATTGGTACCAACTGATTGTACCCAGGAAAATGGTATAACTAGCCCGGGGCAAACAGCCACCGGTAAAGGCGAGTCAAATCCGTTGACCCCTGTGCATTTGGGAAAAATGCATAAAAGAGGATTATTCAAATATCCTTTAAAATCCATTTTCAAAAATGGTCAAAGGAAATAAATCCTTTGAAAAACTTCAATCTCATAAGTGTACTCAAAGAAATAGTACAACTAGCCCAAAGTCAAGGCTACCAGTAAGGATGACGTTTCTTCGTCAGTGTAGCAGCATGCAAACTCATTCTCAAATGATGCTTCTCCGTCAGTGTAGCAACATTAAAACTCCGTTAGATCATGCTTCGTCAGTGTTTCAGCTAAATTGAGTGTCAGAACTCAACATCCTCAGATCCCGCTTCTCCGGCAGTGTTGTAGGTGGATCAATTGACATTTCCCATCTCGGCGGCAGTGTTGAAGATGGATCAGATAAATCATGCTTCTTCGTCAGTGTTGCAGCTAAATTGAGTGACAGAACTCGTCGTCAAATCTCGTTTCTCCGGCAGTGTTGTAAGTGGATCAAATTGGCACTTCCCATCTCACGACAGTGTTGTAGATGGATCAGACAAACTATGCTTCTTCGTTAGTGTTGTAGCTAAATGGAGTGACAGAACTCGTTGTCAGATCTCGCTTCTCCGACAGTGTTGTAAGTGGATCAAATGGCGCTTCCCATCTCACGGCAGTGTTGTAGATGGATCAGACAAACCATGCTTCTTCGTCAGTGTTGCAGTTTAAGAGTAACAGAACTCGTCGTCAGATCTCGCTTCTTCGGCAAGTTGTAAATGGATCAAATGGCGCTTCTTATCTCACGGCGGTGTTGTAGATGGATTGCAAGCAAATCGAATATTGTTCCGCATCTCGGCGTCAGTGTTACAGATGAACCAGATAGATCGTGCTTCGACAATGTTGCAGCTTAATCGAGCATCAGAACTTCTCGCCAGATCTCGCTTCCTCAGTGGTGTAGCTAGATCAGACATCAATGCTCGTACCAGACCGTGCTTCTCCGGCAGTGTTGCAGCCAGGTCAGGTCTTCGACAGAAATGATAGCATCATCATGACTCAAGTTTTGTGTCGTCTTCTCTAGCAGATCCTCAAGTTTTGAAGATTTTGTCGACAAGGGACGTGGAGTATATCAAGACAGAGCTACAGAAGAAGAGGCGGTGGCCAAAAAGAACCCCAATCTTACCAAAAGAACCCCAACCTTACCAAAAAGAACTCCAACCTTACCAAAAATGACTATTTTCTTACCAAAGAAGAACCCCTAAACCATGCCAGAGTAAATGGGTTATTCTTTATCTTTGCTCTATTGTCGTTACACAACAATGAGCAAAGAGGGGCAACTGTCATAACCCATTTTACAACCCAAATAAATTAAACCCCACAGCCCATAACTAAACCCAATCCAATAAAAATAATCAATTCAAAAAAATGAAAACCCTAATACCCTAACCTAATCAGCAGCCACCGACGACCTTTTCTATGCTTGCACAGTTCCGGCGCGTGGCCGCCACGCGCGGCGTTTGGCTTGCCACGTGGCAGCCACGCGTCACCCCTTCATTGGTCCAAAGGCCGGCCACCGCCCAGATCTGCCACCGCCTGACTCCACCGCCCAAATCACCTGCAAAAATTAAAAGACAAAAACATGATTAAAATCCATGTTTCCAGATCTGAAAATGAGGGATTTTTTTATATTATATGTTGTAAAATTAGGGGTATAAAAACCCCTAACTAATCGAATGTAAGAACGGTTTTTTACACCAAATGGAATGAAAAACTATTCGAGCAAAAAATCAGATTCGAAACAAAACAACACCAGCATCCACACATTCGAACAAGGGAAACGGAAAAATAAAGGGAGAAAGATCAAAACAAAAACCGAAGGAAAAAAAGGTAAAAAAAAAGGTGTTCGACTTATCTTTTTTTTAGATCTACACTCGTACGTGCATCCGTTCGAAAATCCAAGGCCGGATTTGTATTCCTTGCGTCGAGATCTACCGGAAAGGTGGGTCTTTTTCGATTTCGGCCGCCGTCGCCGATGGCCGGCGCGGCGTCCGTGAATGATGGTGACCATGGCGGCGCTCCACCGGAGTACAAGGAATGTAGAGAGAAAGAGCTTTATGCTCTGTCTTTATTTTATGAGAAGAAGAAACAAATGAGGGCATAACAAAAAAAGGGGGTATTTATATTTGAATCAAAACGGTGTCGTTTTGGCGCCGGTTCTTAGGGCCCAAAACGACGCCGTTTTGAGGCTCCAGACCCGCACAACCGACCCGGTACCCGGTCCGACCTGCATCTTAACCCAGAACAAGGGGGAAATCACACGCTTAGTCCCTGCTTTCTCAGCACTCTTGCATTCGGCCTCCCAGTTTGCATCCTTTTCAATTTTAGCCTTTGTTTTTCTTATTTTAGTCCTATAATTTTTTAATTTTATTCAATTTTATTCCATATCATCGTTATATTAACCATATAACTTTGTTTTTATTGCAGATTGGTCCTTAATGCTAGTACTATTATATTTTTGCTATAAAATTATTATTGGTTTCTTTAAAACAATAATAATTTTTATCGTTGATTTATCTGACCTTTTTGTATTTTGCAGATTTTATTTAAAAATATCTTGGGATCACATTATTAATTTTAAAAATTAAACCGGATTAATATTTTTGATCGTATAAAATATTTTGTAATCGATAGGTGCCAATTTTGGGCGTTGTGGGGGTGCTCACCCTTCCCCACGCGTAACAGACTCCCGGATCCAGCTCTGGTTCGTAGACGTAAATTTGGTGTTCCAACCGCACTGTATAAAAACGATTGGTTACGACTCCCCGGACGAATTCCGGTGATTAAACGACTCATCCGATGACAGTTGAATGAATTTGATTGACGCTTAGCTGAAGTTCCTGGAGTGATGCCAGGTTCCCGAATGATTGAGGAATGCTTCCTGTTAACGAATTCATTGGAGCATCGATGACTAATAGTTCATTGCCATTTGCCATTTGCCATTTGCCAAGCTCAGTTGGAATGGTTCCTACCATGTTGTTTCCCCACAACAACAGGTTCCGAGGCTTCTCGTAATCTATCCTTCCAGTTCCAAGGAGTTCTCGTATGTATAAGTAACTGTTCATCGTGGATCTCACCAGAGAGAAAAGCAGTGTAGATTCAAATAATAAAATTATAATCTTACTTCAAAAAGTAGGTTAAAGTTCACTAATCACTACAGCTAGAGCTGGACTATTATTGTGCTCATTTGAGGGTTGTATTGATTAAATGAAAGATAGTTAACCTATGCTCTTTAGTCTTGAGCATGGTAGATATAACCTAGTACTATGTTTTAAGGATCCACAAGTCTCAAACTAATGTGTTGCCAACAAGTATAAAATGAGGTTGGTAAGGGTAACAACATTATTATATAACTATTGATATTCAATTTAGTGGTTGACTAAATACAAAGGTACATTAAGAGGGATGTGTTATTAAATATATTCTATTTTATTCATAATGTTACGATCCAAAATTTTATTCTGATTTAAAAGATTTAATATCTCATTTTATTGAATGTTGATGAAAAATAAATATTTTATAACAAAAATAAAATTATTTCATTTTGAAAAAAAATCAAAAATAAATTAAAATCCCAAATCAATCGCCAAATTTCGTTTTTGAACCGAATGAAAATGGTGTATGTAATACGAGTAACTTTTGGGTCCTTTCCAATGTTTTCAATTTGTCCAATTGAACTAGAGTCCCGATTCAAATAATGAGACCATAAAACATATTGTCCGTCTCGTTAAGGTAAAAATCATTTAGTCCCTAAATATTGACAAATAATTTAATTTGATAATAAAATATTTAATTTTGTACATTTATTTATTTGATAATTTAATTTTATTTTAAATTTAAAATAATTTAATCTTAAACAATGCTAAATTAAAATTATTTGTAATAATAAAAGTTAAATCTATTATTTTTAATTAAAATTATATTATTTGAATATAGAAATATAAAAAATAGAAGTATTATTATATAAAAAAAATTAACTAGTAAATAATTTATTATTATTTGTAATGCATCATTATCGTGAACTTTAGTACTTTACCCTTCTTTTTATTTGCTATTGTTATTTCTGTTCTGGTTCTCCCTCCAATCAAATGATTTTGCCCGCCTGCGCCAACCTCTCCCTCCCTTTTCTCTGTTGTTCAAATTCGACACCCATATAACATACAAGATTCCTTTTCTCACATTTAAATTATCTTTCAATTCAAATCAGGCGCTCTCTTTCACTAATGGAGAGCCAAACAGAGAAATCTTCAAGAGCGAAAATGGAGTCTCTGAGAACGATATGCGACAGAGAGATTTCTATCCAACTGCAGAGGATTGATTCTTGTAAGGACTCCTTCCATCATTCTCTTAATTCCATCAAGGCCCCAGCACTGGATACTGCCCAAAATCACGGTCAGAAACCTTACTTCCTTTAGTTCTAGGGTTCCTACACACACTCTTTCACGCTCATACTTAAATCCGAGTGCAATCATGGTTCTGAGAGAAAAAAACTAGGGTTCTGATAGTGAATTCCGGGGTTTTCTTGTTATGCCACGTTATACAGCTAAACTCGCAAAAATGAAAGCCAATTTAAGAGAAGCCGAGGATGAGCTTGTCAAGGTTTTAGCTGGTAATTGTTCTGTTTTGAACTTTCTTTTTAGCTTTTTGGGTTTGAATTTTAGCAATTTGTTATGAGTTGGAAAGAACAAGTTGTGCAAGTTTTTTAATGTTCTTTTACAATGCTGATGTATAGCCAAGACCCGTGAAGAGGCAAAGCAGATGGCAATGAGGGACTCGATATCTGCTGTAAAAACTAGAGTAGAAGAACTTAAAAGAACTGTTCAATTTCAAAGGACTAGGAGGGATGAGTACGGAGCTATTATATCTCGACAATCTCTAGGTAAATCATACACACACACACTAGTGCCATGGACTGTATTTATGGTTTATTTGACATTTATGTTATTGATGTACCGGAGTCTTGCATTTCTTTTACCCTATACAATTTAAATTATAGATCTTCTGTTAATGCAATTTCTCATTGTTATTTTTTCGGTGGTGATGTGGCCAGTGGGACTAGATGTTTGAGAATACTATTGGGGTGAGTTCTTATATCATGGGTAGTGGCGTAGCGCATTTCATACATTGTGATAATGATGAAACAAATTAATATCTGTTGCTGTGGACATATTTCCATGCCGATTGTACTGCTAAGTCTCCATTCCATGTTGAACTTTTTTATTTTCCTTTCAACAGCACACTTGTACAGTTGTACTGTTTGTATCTGTGTACTATTTCACGTGCCATGTAGTGGGTACTGGGTAGTTTGAGCCTGTACTGCCTATGGTTGGCGAGGAATTGTAAAGTGTCAGGAGGTCTGCTTAAGTAATTATTTTGGATCAACACGCAATTTATATGTTCCAGTAGATCTGTTCCTAGCAAAGGAGTAACAAGAAAACCTATTCTTCTGCCTAATTTGCTGGAATATATGTATTCCCCCCCCTGTTTTCTGCTATTTACTCTTTTTCGGTACGATAATTTCTATGTAAATTATTAATTATTTCCACAGCTTCATTTCGCAAGGGTCTCTTCTAGTTTACTGTTTATTCCGTGCTTTCTTTATTTTCTCATTTTGGGGTTATCCATAGCTTTGTCAAAAACTGAAAAGGATGCAGAACATGAACGAGAGGAAAATGGAGAAACTCAAGAAGCTATTTCATGGTACAATCGGGTTATCGGTTTTCAGATAGAAGGTGGTCATGGTAAGTGAGATTGTTAGGTTGCATGACCTTTTGAGCTCCCTCGCTCTCCTTGTTATTTTCTTACTGTTTCTTTTGTTTATCCAGGGGTGAAATTTACATTCAATGATATTAACTTAAAAAATCCAAAGCAAGAATATTCTTTTACCATTCGTCATGCAAATGATGTCTACTCCTGTAAGTAATTTCCTTCGGTAGTGTTATCTACTTTCCAAAATGGTATATGTTCTAAGATATTTATTTCTTCCTTATGATGTTAAGTATTGGACTGCAACCCACACTTGAATGGCATTAAAGAGTTGATTAATGAGTTGAACAGCATAAATGACTTATTCAGTTTTGTTAGAATCATGAGAGAAAAGTTTCAAGAAGCAGCAGCACTTGGTATGATTTCATTGTATTCTTTCCACCCTGCATACTGGATGCTTAAATTTGGCACTCCTCAATTTCAAGGATATGATTACATCTGTTGGTTCTGTTATTGTTTGTAATTTAAGAAGCTGTTATTTAAATTCTTCCCATGTGGTTCCTCCAATATGAGTTTGGACTTGATTGTCATAAAATTCTTCCACCATTAATGTCTTATCAGGATTGCAGCCTCAATCCACAAGTTCTCAGGATTGTTCCACAATCTCTATGTCTGGTCCAGCTTTATCAGTTTCAACTGATAGAAGTGAATTTTCTACCAAGAAAAATGAGAACCACATCCCACTTCGAGATGTACATAGGCAATTTAAGAAAGTCAGCCATGGAAGTAAATCTCCAGCGATGGTAAATGAAAATCAAATTATTGATGGGGTATTCCATAAACATCCCAAGAAAGTAGCGAAATCAGATATTTTATCACCAGTTCACCGCTCCACTCATCTTAGGGAAGTAGCCAAATCAGATATCTTATCACCGGTTGTTCATTGCTCCCCTCAGCTTAAGAAAGTAGCAAAACCAGATCTTTTATCATTGGTTGTTCGTCGGTCCCCTCGTCTTCAGGTATTATATCCCAACTTTCATGTTTTCTGCCTGTCTTGGACTGCTTACAAAAAGTAGCACACGCACACACGCACATTTATATCTGTCTTCCAGTTTATCAGTAGAATCTTGTTTTCTTTGAAGAGTTCAACCGATATCTAGCGATAGTAGCCAAAAAGAAAGGGATGGAGATTGGCCATTGAGCTCTCGAGCTTGGCCTGGTTTATTCCTGGCCTTGCAAATAATCTGCTAGGATACCTACCAGATTTTCATGCTTGTTAGTTTAAAGTCTCACATACTGTTTTACAGGAAGTTTTGTCATGGAAAAATGTTTACCATTTGTTTTTCATCCATCTAAGTTGGAGATGCATATTTATTTATAGAACAAAGTGAGTTTCTTTTTGTGATAACTTTCATACTTTCTTAGCTCCTTTGGCAACGAGAGAGTTCATGAATTCTGAAGGTTAGGTATTTGTACTATATAACCTTAGGATCTCGGGGCAAGGCATTTGTACAAGCGATGAATTTGTATGGCTTATATATAATGTTTTTGGTTCAACTACAAGATTCATGGCGAGGAATTTTTCTAATTTTAGATATTGGAATATGACAGGTTAAGAAATGAAGCTAAAGTGGAGACTGGAGTCTTCTTCCTGATTTTAAGGTGTGAGCTGATGTAATATTGACTAGCTTGTGATGCAGTAACATGCAGGTTGTATCGTAGAACTTAGTTGTAACCGATTGTAGTGCGATTTGAAACACAACCCGTATGACCTTGCTATGTTTGTATCAGTACCTCATTATAGAAATGAAGCCACCGACGATGATTAGCTGAGCTGATGGTCTAAATGCTTTAGCGCTGTTATGGTTTTGGTACTTCCATTGTATCTTTTTGATGAATGTATTACCATTTTTTTCATTAAAGAAATCCGCGATATATTGATTTTGTGTAAGACTCGGGGGTCAAAAGACCTCAGATTGTCCATTTTATGTTTGCTGCATTTTCTTTCAAGTTCTTAGTATGCAAGTTATTGGCTTGCTGGCTGCTCAGTCTTTGCTTTTTCTTTCACTTATAAAAGAATATATTTTCTTAGCAAATTTAGATATTTTACTTTTTAAGTTGTTTTACTGAAAAATCATATTTATTTTGGACAATGATTCATGGCACTTTATAAAAGCATACCAGCGTACGCATGAAGTACTTAGCGAGCAATTGACTCTACAGTCGGGATTAAATGCATCTGTGCGTTGCGTTTACAGTGATGGTAATCAAATCATAAAGCAAGCTGAAAACCCCCTAGTTACAACAAAATAAAAAAGGTCTTAATCAAGAACCAGTTTTAGTTATTTATAGAATATTCGAGGATAAAATATTAATACTATAATTATTTTTGAAAAAATCAGCCAATATTTATAAATATTAATCTTATAGAAATTAAGATATATTAATCTTTTATAAAATGTTAATATTATAATATTTTATTATATTTTGTAATTAAAACATACTTAAAAATCGAAAATTTTATTTAAATATTACACTTAACCTTTTTATTCTTAAAAATGTTATAAATCATTTTAGTTTTATAAATATTATACTTTAAACAATATTAATAAGAGACCAATTATGAGTAATGAATATATTAAAAAATGAAAACAATGTTTAAAATTAGAGCCTATTATCATTAACTTTAATACTTTTTAGAGTTTTTATTATTTAAAATTAAATCCTTTCGTTGACTTTATTTTCTTAGTTTTAAAAAACAAATTATTATTAAAATAAAATTTTAATAAATCTAACTTTAATATTATTATTTAAAATATAATATTTTTAAAATTAAAATAATTATGAAAAAAGTTGTCAATAAAAAATAACTATCAATAAATTATTTATGCTTAAATAAATTAGGGTAAACTACCTCAGTGACCACCCAACTAATTAGGGATACTTATTTTTGTCACCCAACTAAAGAACTCATCAATCAGGTACCCTAACTTTGAAACCTTACCTATTTTGGCCACTGCCGTTAAAATTCTGACGGAAAAGTTAACAGCAGTGACGTAAAATTACACATTCTACCGATTTTAAATTAGAGGGATTAAATGTGTAATTTTACCGATTTTTATTAACGTCCACGTCATCACCGTTAACTTTTCTGTTAAAATTTTAACGGTGGTAACTCAAATAGATAGGGTTTCAAAGTTGGGTGGCCTGGTTGACGAGTTCGTTAGTTGGGTGACCAAAATAGGTATCCCCAAATAGTTGGGTAGTCACTGGAGTAGTTTACCCAATAAATTAAAAACCTTTTAAAAATATATTTACCAAAACACCCCAATATATTTGTTGGTGTGCCAATTTCCACTATATAAAGTGGCTTTCCCTCTCTGCCTCTTCCCATATATGTTCTCGAAGCAGCTTTCTTTTTTCTCTGCCTTGTAGTGACTGGTGTGGTATTCGTACGTCTCCTCCTCTATTGTTTATTTTATATTTAAAAATGTTTGTTATGATATTGTATTCTGTTAGTAACATTATGAGTCGATAAGCTGTTTTCCGGCAAAACTTTCACGCCTTTCGGTATTTCTTCTTTTATCGTTGATGGATCACTTTCTTTGGCTTGGTTTATGTTGATTTCTCTCTTTTTTTTTACTGATATTACTTAACGCGTTTGTATTTTGTCCACAGTTTCTTAGATCTCCGTGTTACCCTTTCTCACATCTAGGGTTTGATGCGATCTTACCAGTTTTTATATTGTTTTTGGTATACTTTTTTGTTAGTGTTTATTTTCTATTTCCTGTTTTGTAGTGTCACTATGTTTTGTTTTGCTAATTTTGGTTGTGTTGTTTTGGTTGAAAATGGGGTTTTTAGGTTTTCATTGAGGAACAAATATTTTTATTTTTGTAAACAGGCTTGCTGTTGTAGCGATTGCTTTTACCTCACCCTTTGCCATCTCATTTTTGTATTTTTTTTTCTGTTACAGTTATTATCATCATGGTTAGGAAAAAGAAAACTGACACTCTTTCTGCTGGAGGTGAGGGCTCTCAGTCCCATGACACTGGTGGCGGTGGTCATGATCCTCGACCTTCTCCTCAACAACAAGGGGGAGGTTACTTGGGTGGAAGAGGTTGGGCTCCACAGTCCCAGCAAGGTGGTTGTGGAGGAGGTTATGCTACTCGTGGTCGAGGTAGAGGACCTCCTGAATATCAACAAGTTAGAGGAAGAGGTGAGTATGTTGGAGGTCCTACTGATTACCACCAAGGTAGAGGAAGGGGAAGGTTTTATTATCAAGGAGGTCGCGGAGTCAGTGGTAGTCGTGGTGGAGGACCTTACCATGGTGGACCATCCCGACCACCTGTTCCCGAGCTGCACCAAGCAACCCAACCTTCCTATGTTGAGGTTATCACCCAGTTTGCTCCGTCCGAGTCAGGTTCATCATCCAGGCCACCTGAACTGGAAACACCGACAGAGCATGTACAGCTTCTTTCCATCCGGGAAGAAGCCAGTCAAACAATGCAGCCAATCGCTCCATCAAGCAAGTCACTAAGATTTCCTCTTAGACCTGGAAAAGGTTCCACAGGCATAAGGTGTATAGTCAAAGCTAATCATTTTTTTGCGGAATTGCCAGATAAAGACTTGCACCAATATGATGTGAGTACTTATATCACTAGCTTTTTTTTTTAATTTTTTTTATTGGCCTTTACCTGAAGATTCTTGTTGTCAATGGGAATAGGTTACTATAACACCCGAGGTGGCATCACGAGGAGTGAACCGTGCTGTCATGGCACAACTGGTGAAATTATACAAAGAGTCGCATCTTGGAAAGCGCCTTCCTGCTTATGATGGCCGAAAGAGTCTATACACTGCTGGGGCCCTCCCTTTTGTATCCAAGGAGTTTAAGATTACTCTTATTGATGATGATGATGGTTCTGGAATGCAAAGGTCATTTTCTGTGTCTTGTTTTCTTTGATCATTAATTTGTTTATGTATTTATTTGTTGTTGTGCTACTTCTCTTTAAAGGGGAGAAATTATATCCTTGTCATCTTAATCATAGGGTCTGAGATTATACCTGAAAAATGTTTTCATATGAATGGGTTTTCTAGGAAAGAAGAAGCAAGATCCGTTCCTCAGAAAATAGTTTTGATCTTCCTCATAAATTTTACTGGTGCAGAACACAAAGAGAAAATGATTTAATGGGATTAGACTTTGATTTTCTTTTTACTTCTATATTCCATCACTTATTTTGATCTTGATGCCTGATGCAGAAGAGAGCGAGATTTTAAAGTTGTTATCAAATTAGCAGCACGTGCTGATCTACACCATCTTGGACTCTTTTTGCAAGGGAAGCAAGCTGATGCACCTCAGGAAGCCCTTCAGGTTCTTGACATTGTTCTTCGTGAACTACCCACTACTAGGTACTGCATTTTGGTTATATTTTTGTAGATATGTTTACCATACAATGCTTCTACTTTCCAAATTTTGATGTGCGAAAGTAATGGATTATAAGAATTGCAGGTACTGTCCTGTTGGTCGTTCTTTTTACTCACCTGACCTAGGGAGAAGGCAGCCTTTGGGTGAGGGTTTAGAAAGTTGGCGTGGCTTTTACCAAAGCATTCGTCCTACACAGATGGGACTGTCACTGAATATTGGTACTATTTTCCTTAGGTCTATTTTGCATGTCTTGGTGGTTTATACATGTAACATTGTACATGCATTTTTATCTGTGCCATGATCTAACATGCTCTTATGTTGACAATTTCTGATGGACAGATATGTCTTCAACTGCTTTCATTGAGCCATTGCCCGTTATTGATTTTGTAACACAATTGCTAAATCGTGATGTTTCTAGACCCCTATCTGATTCCGACCGTGTGAAGGTTGGATTTCTTTAATTTTCTCATTGGAAAATATCATTACTAATTACATTTGTCATCTTTATTTATAGTTTATTCTTGGTAAACCTGCTTTTTTCGTACAACTATTACTTGGCCTTGTATTTTACTTTTGAGATTTTTGTTGTTTGTTGTTTCTTCTTGATAAATCATCATTCCAGGTTCATTGTATTTATTTTTTGATTAAATAGATCAAAAAGGCTCTTAGAGGAGTCAAAGTGGAAGTTACTCACCGCGGCAACATGAGAAGAAAATATCGCATATCTGGTTTAACATCCCAAGCAACTAGAGAGCTGACGTGAGTATACTATTATTCTACGATGTATTATCATTTTGACAATCTTTGTCATTGTAATGTAAATCATGTGAGGTATTTATATCTCTTTAAGTACAGAAAAATGTTTCATCTGTTTCTACTGAAAAGTTCTCTTTTATAAACTAGAATGTGAGGACAATCTATAATATTGTTAAAGATGCACCGTTTTCTGGTCCTGTGCTGATAAATTGCAGAACTGATTGACGTGTCAGAGTCCCTGGTCAACTGTGACGTTGTGTGATTTTTCTCTAACTGGCATTATTATTTATAGTTTTCCTGTAGATGAAAGAGGTACACTGAAATCAGTTGTGGAGTACTTTCACGAAACTTATGGTTTTGTCATTCAGCATACCCAATGGCCATGCCTACAAGTTGGGAACCAACAGAGACCAAATTATCTGCCAATGGAGGTAAATCTTGCTCTGCTCTCCTTTAGACCGTGCGGGTATTTAATGTATGGATATGTGCTAATGGCTTGTGATTCACATAGGTGTGCAAAATTGTAGAGGGTCAGCGGTACTCCAAGAGATTGAATGAGAGACAGATTACTGCATTGCTGAAGGTCACCTGCCAGCGTCCTCAGGAAAGGGAATATGATATTATGAAGGTCACCTGCATTGTCTCTCGAGTCATTCTTTTTTTTTTCATTTGATGTATTGATATGAAACTTCTGCATAATAAATTTTTCTTTTTTATCTGAAGGTTGCATGTGAACAAATTGTGCAACATTTTTCAAAGTTATTGAAATGTTTTTCTTTATTCTTTATCTGTGGTTTGCATGTGAACAAATTGCTTAACATTTACATCGAAGCTATGTGAAATGTTTCTCTTGTTTTTTCTTTATATGTTGTTTGCTTGTGAACAATTTGCCTGTAAAAATAATATTAATTGTCCATGCCAAACTGTTATCTCAAGGTTAAAAGTTCAGTGCATTAAGTTCATATGTTGGACTAATTGTCAAATATCTTGGTGATATGTAACTAATTTCTTATGTTCCTTTTTAGACAGTGGAACACAATGCTTATCATGAAGATCCTTATGCAAAGGAATTTGGAATCAAAATTAGTGAGAAGCTTGCTTCAGTTGAAGCACGTGTTCTTCCCGCACCACGGGTAAGTTATTAATTATCATATACTTTTTTCTTTAATTTTGTGGTTCCTTCCTGATTTTGATTTTTATGATTTTAATTTCTGTTCTCCATGTAGCTTAAATATCATGACACAGGTAGAGAGAAGGATTGCCTACCTCAGGTTGGGCAATGGAATATGATGAATAAGGTATCTCTTACAGTTCCGAAGTGATAGAATGTACATGTTTTATTGTTGAATATGTGGTCTCACCATGTATTTTATCTTGATCAAACTATTACATATGCCCAATTTATGGAAGGATAATTTAGTTATCTATGCGAGAAGGAAAGGAATTTTGTGAATCTTAAAATTTGTAAAAAAGGAATAAGTTTGTTGAGTTGCATGTACAGACTTTCAGAATTGAGATTAAGGCACAAACGTGTTTGAAAATATGAAACCTAATGCTACTTCAAAGTAAAGGTTAATTGGTGATATAGTCAAGAAAATTTGGTTAACATTTTATGGGAGATTTAGGGAAGATAGAAAGATTCACCTGAAAAGAAGGGTGATTTTGGTCAGGATATATTCCCTGAACAATGTTTAATTTAATTTCATATACCATTTTTAAATATAGGCCAAATGAATTTGTAGTTCCATAATTATTTTACATGATATTTGTTGCAAGAAGGAGCAAGGAGAAATCTAAGGGTACTTTCTTGTTGTGCAAGGTATTCAGTGAACAATGAACTAAATTTGTTAATTTTAGGCCTTTACTATTGGTCAAGTTGAACTTCAAAAGTTAGTTGAAAGAGATCGAACTTCCTATTATGTATTTGATGATTTTGATTTTTTGTTGTTGATCATGATGGGTTTTTAAGATTTATGCCAGGAGTGTGCCATAAATTTTGTAATTTATAATGGCTTTATGGTGAATGTCATCTATAAAGTTTGTCATCTATTCTTTGTGCATTGTTGGTTAAGTATTTGTCCACATTCTATTTTGATGTCATGGCATTTTTATTTTGTTTTCCTTCCAAGCGATTCTATGTGCCGTATGCACATTTGAGTGAAGTGTAATGGCATTGGCAGGTGCATTTAAGTTCATATGTGGTGCCTGGAATGCTCGCATGTGAAATCTTGTGCATTCTCTGAATGTTTATCATCTTATTGCAGAAAATGGTAAATGGGGGGACTGTAAACAACTGGATCTGCATAAATTTCTCTAGACAAGTACAGGATAGTGCTGCGCGAGGGTTTTGTTATGAACTTGCCCAAATGTGTTATATCTCTGGCATGGTAAGAGAGTTGCACTGATCTGAGATGTTTGTCTTCGTGATCTCAGTTCATTATTGCTGAATGGTTTTTATTTTGAAAGAATTCCTTTTAAAATTATTGTTTGTATCATTTGCAGGCTTTCTCTCCTGAACCAGTGCTTCCTGCTATTAGTGCTCGTCCTGAGCAGGTTGAGAAGGTTTTGAAAACACGGTATCATGATGCCATGGTTAAACTGCAGCCCCAGAACAAAGAGCTAGACCTGCTTATTGTTATCCTTCCTGATAATAATGGTTCTCTGTATGGTATGAATTTTTCTAGTCTGAAATTTCCCGTTTCCTTTAAAATGATCCAAAACCTTCTCAGAATCTTTCTATTTCTTTTGCAGGTGATTTGAAAAGGATGTGTGAGACTGATCTTGGTATTGTTTCTCAGTGTTGTTTGACCAAACATGTATTTAAGGGGAGTAAACAATATATGGCCAATGTGGCATTGAAAATTAATGTCAAGGTTGGTGGGAGGAATACAGTTCTTGTTGATGCAATATCACGAAGAATTCCTCTTGTTAGTGACCGACCAACTATAATTTTTGGTGCTGATGTGACCCATCCTCACCCTGGGGAGGATTCAAGCCCATCTATTGCAGCTGTATGCCTTTTTATCTGCTTTCTATGCTTGTGTTTTTTTGCTAGATTGCTTTGTTTGAAATTTTAATTACGAGTAAATCATTCAGGTTGTTGCCTCCCAAGATTGGCCTGAGGTTACAAAGTATGCTGGTCTTGTTTGTGCTCAAGCTCATCGTCAGGAGCTCATTCAAGATTTATACAAGACGTGGCAGGATCCTGTGAGGGGCAATGTTTCTGGTGGCATGATCAAGTATGGTCTCGACATGTGCTTTTAACTTGAAGCTCGCCTTTTCATAGATATCAATTGCATGTTGATTTTGTTCTTTTGTAATACAGGGAGCTTTTAATATCTTTCCGAAGAGCTACTGGACAGAAGCCACAGCGCATCATATTTTACAGGTTTTATCAAGTTGCACTTATTCTCTCCTATCCCATTTTCTCTTGGTTTTATTAATTTATTTTTTATTTTCTACATGCAGGGATGGGGTTAGTGAAGGTCAGTTTTATCAAGTTTTGTTATACGAGCTTGATGCTATTCGTAAGGTTAGACGCCTTCTGTTGACTACTTTACAACCATAATTTTGTACATCAATTCGTAGTGTCAAAGCTCTGTTTCTCATTCACATGCCTTTAAGTTTACTGTCTATTTATTTTAATCTCAGGCATGTGCTTCTTTGGAGCCAAATTATCAGCCTCCTGTTACATTTGTTGTTGTACAAAAACGACATCATACGAGGCTGTTTGCTAACAATTATAATGATCGACGTTCTGTGGACAGGAGTGGGAATATTTTGCCTGGTAAGTACCATTCTCTCATAATTTATCATGATTTCATAATCTTGGCATAATCTATTATTTTCGTCCTGTATTGTATGTATTTTCAGGCACGGTGGTTGACTCCAAAATTTGTCATCCTACGGAGTTTGACTTCTACTTATGCAGTCATGCTGGGATTCAGGTTTTGATTTGCTTCTTTTGTACTGTCGAATGTTTATGTTTGTGTTCTCTTTGATAGTATATGACTATAATATTTTATCCACCTTTGTAAACAGGGAACAAGCCGTCCAGCTCATTACCATGTGCTATGGGATGAGAACAAGTTTACAGCTGATGATTTGCAATCTCTTACGAACAATCTCTGCTATACGTATGTTCTATCCCTGATCTTTATGATTTCAGTTTCAATGTTGCCATCCTTGCTTGGATGAATGTTCTTTCACTGCCTTTGTCGGTGGAGGCTGTCATATGAGTTGGTATCTCAAATTATTTTCACTTGTTGCAGATACGCGAGGTGCACGCGTTCAGTGTCAATAGGTTAGTTATTGTTTGGCTTCATCCAAATACAAGTGCTTATTTTGTAAACTTTCTTTCTTTTTTATTCCGAGTGATTAACTGCCTAGAAACTAATAAATCTGCAGTTCCCCCTGCGTACTATGCTCATCTTGCTGCATTCCGAGCTCGTTTTTACATGGAACCAGAGACCTCAGACAGTGGATCCATGACAAGTGGCACAGTTGCAGGTCGTGGAGGTGCCGTTTCTGCTTCTGGTGGTCGAAGCACCAGAGGACCCGGTGCTAGTGCTGCTGTGCGTCCTCTGCCTGCCCTCAAGGAAAATGTGAAAAGGGTTATGTTTTACTGTTAGTGAGTTTTCACGGTACTTTAATCTTTAATTATGTTTACTTTTGATGACTGCTAAACGTCTGTTGACTGCACGATGCCTCCTTTGCTTTCAGATTTGTTGAATCAAATGTTGCTCCTGTCATTTGTTTTGCTTTTAATCTTTTTTGACATATTGGGATGAATAAAATAGTTTTATTCTCACTTAAATATTGACAGGGAGAGAGTATAGAAAAACAAAAGTAGACAACTTTCAATGGTGTTTCATTTTGATTAAATTGTGAAATATAAAGGCTAGAGATAAGTAAAAGTAAAATATAGCACCAAAATAACTTTAAGGAATGCACGGGAAACGATTCGACAAGTTGGAATACTTGTCATGTTTTTTGAGGATATTCACGATCGCGGTTTAGTTGTTCCAGAGTCGGCTGTGCTCTGCTTCTCCGAGCGAGCAAGGCTATGGATTTTAATGAAGTCGGAGATGGTGGCCTCTCAATTTCCAGTGCTAATTACAACTGTTGCAACGGCCCTTGATGTTTTGCCATTGGATTCGATTGATGTTTGTGGCGAAGTCAAGGAATTGGTGGAGTTGGTAACGAAGCAGGCGTGGAAGGCGAAGGTGAAAATCGAGGTGGATCCCAACTATGAAAGAGCCATGAGACGAGTTCATTCGGTTTTGGATCGGTTCGAGAAGGGAATCGAGCCCGAATTTCAAATTTTGAAACGGGTTCTTGATTATCTTGAGATCAAAACATGGAGCGATTGCAACAAGGAAATCAAATTCCTTGAAGAACAATGCGTTGAAGGTGAAGAAAGAGATGTAGCATTTCTAAGTACTTTGCTTGGGTTCGTGTGTTACTGCCGGGGAAGGATTATCGATGCATTGGATGATCAAAATGTGACCAAACAGACGTACGATGCAACATGGAGATTCTCAGTTGCTTGAACCCTGAAGATTTTCGCTGTCTAACATCGCTGGAACCAATGATCTATCTGGTCACTGTCTCAACTGGACAGACATATGATCGGTCCTCCATACATAAATGGTTGAAAAAAGGGCATACCATTTGTCCCAAAACAGGGGAGAATCTAACAAGCACCGAGTTGGTCCCGAACACAAATCTCCGCAAGCTAATCCATTAATTTTGTGCTGATCATGGTGTATCTTTGGCCAAAACAGGAAAGAAAAGCCATGACATAATGAGGACGATCGTTCACGGCAGTCCAGCAGTCGCGGAGGCAATGAAGTTTCTGTCGAAATTCCTAGTGAGAAAGCTGGTTTTCGGACCCAGTGAGCAGAAAAACAAGGCTACTTACGAGATTCGTTTGCTTGCGAAATTGAACATTTATATCAGGTCTTGCTTGATTGAAGCTGGAACCATCCCACCTCTTTTGAACCTCTTGTATTCTTTCAATAAGTCCATGTAAGAGAATGCAATTGCAGCTTTGTTGAAGCTTTCAAAGCATGCCTGTGGGAAGAAAGTGATGGTCGAAAGTGGGGGATTGAGGTCGATTCTTGCAGTTCTTAAGGGAGGAATGAGTTTGGAAGCAAGGCAAATAGCTGCTGCAACTATATTTTACCTCTCTTCAGTGAAGGGATACAGGAAATTGATTGGAGAAATGGATGAAGCAATCCCAGCACTTGTGGATCTCATCAAGGAAGGTATGCAATGCGGGAGAAAGAATGCAGTGGTAGCGCTGTTCAGACTCGTTTTGTATCCTGGAAACCATCGAAGGGTCATTGATGCCGGAACGGTCCCATTGCTCCTCAAGACTGTTGCTTCAGTGGACAAACACGATCTCGTCACGGATTCGGTAGCACTTCTCGTGACCTTGGCAGATAGTTTCAACGGAACAATCGAGATTCTCCAGGTATCATCTTTGCCTCTAATAACAAGGATTTTGCAGACTTCAACATCTCAAGCAGCGATGGAGCATTGTGTTTCCATCTTACTGTGTTGCTGTAACAACGGGGGTGATGAGGCCATCTCTGTATTGGCTAAGGATCCTTCGGTCATGAGCTCGCTGTACTCACTTACGACGGATGGCACAACTCAGGCAAGCAAGAAAGCTCGATCATTGATTAAGATTCTTCACAAGTTCCATGAAACAAACTCATCTGGACAAGGGTGTCGAGCATTTACACATGAACAATCAGTTCATGTCTGGTAGGCTGGTAGCAGTAATCAAGGATTCCTTTCATTTTCTCCATGTAGATATATACTTATAGTCGTTCATATTTGAATTTCGAGACATTAGCTCAGTTTTTGCAGGAGCTAATGACTACATCTTTATCATTATCACAATTAGTTTTACTATGAACTGTAAATTTTGTGTCATAATTCTTTAATATCAAATAAATAAATAAAATAAGATTGTGTGGCAGATGCTTTGGATGAAATGCATTCCTTTCCTTTGTACATTATACATTTTTTTTCTTATTGTTAGGGTCTTGTCGTAGGACTTCTTAGTTAGACAAGCAGTATCAAATGGCTGAACTTGAAACACAGGTGCCTCTGTTTGTTAGTGTCGTTTCTCTCATCGTCTTTATGCACGCCCTTTGATCTATAGAAATCCTAATCCGTTATCTAGTTTAGGTTGCTCCACTAAGACTCGAAAAGGCAACCTTATTGGGAGCCGTGACAACAGAGGTGTAACAGCGGATGTTAAAGCATTGGAAGCAAAGGTAAATTGACTTATTTGATATATAGTTCTTAAACTTGAGTTTCTTGCTGCATAGGGAGCCTGTTTTGGTCTTGCAATGTTCATACTGGTCGAAACTTTGGCTTCAAACCCGTCCGACTTGCCAGCATTTGTTACCAGAACTTTTAGAGATCTTTGTATTTGTATGCATGATGCAGGTGATATCTGTACTTAATACTATGCACAATGGTGAAGATGATTGAAGGTGAGGTCATCAGTTTCAAACCTGTGTTCCTTGCATCACCGGAAATATCGACAATGAGCATGTCATCACTTATAAAAGAGAAAGTACATGCAACTAAACTTGAATTATAATGTAGATAAGTCTAGTGTATAAAGAGTGTTCGTAAAGACAAGGATGAGGGGTCAATCCACACCCAGACTGGCAAATATTAAAAATACACATACATGGGGATGGAACCCAAAAAAAATTAGGAGAGAAAATAGCAAAGGAAACGGCTTTACAATCATTCAACAAAGTGGAACGTGGCTTAGTTTCTAACTCCACTTTTTCCACTTGAATTGGATTGGATTTTCGTTTTCTGTTTTCATTATAATACGAACTAGACTTGTTTAACTTTTTAAAAAACAATCTCGCAGTCTTTTTTAATGCATTTAGGAGCAGTTCTTTAAGGCCCTCGATACCTCCGGAAGCAAAGGCAGCTCTGCTGTTGATCGATAGGAATCATACCTCCACCTTTTGATGTGTCTATGGCTTCCAGTATCGAAACTACCTCGTCCATTTCAGGCCGCTTGTCGGGGTTTGCATCCCAACATCGTTTCATTACGTTTGCAAGAGAACTGGGGCAACATCTTGGTATCTCCGGTCTCAAATTCTGTGATTTCAATGTAAGGATAATTAGCTACCAATGTAGTGAGGGGTAAGAAACGAGCATATATGGATATTGTTGGATAACATAAATTAGCGATGAAGGAAGAGGGGAAAGTTAATATACCTGATGAACCACAGCCGAGGTCACTTCAGCAAAACTAAGGTCAGGATATGGCATGTCACAACAATATATCTCCCACAAACATATCCCGAAACTGTACACATCACATTTCCTGTTATATGGGTTGCCATTGAGAACCTGAAAAGCTCTCCCCTTTAATGAGTAACTAATCATTTAAACCACATTTTTTACTCTTTTCTGTCACTTTCAATCTAATTATCTGAACAATGAAGTCACAGATTCAGAACCAATACATCACTGAAATAGCTCCCCAGCTAAAACTTCTCATCTGTATGAAAAATAGTAAACTAAAATAACAATAACGTCCATACCTCCGGAGCCATGTAACCAAGAGTTCCAGTCTCCCCAGTCATGTCATTGGGATTTGAAGCTTCCACACGAGCAACCCCGAAATCAGCAATTTTCACCGTACGTGTCTTGTCTAATAACATGTTCTCTGTCTTTACATCTCTGTGAACAATCTTCTGTGAATGGAGGTAACACAACCTACAGAATAATAGATCCTCCTATTCTAAGTTCGAGAAAATTATAAGGTGTATATAATATGCTAGAATAGTAAAAGAACAAGAATACAATAAAGAAAAGAAACTACAAATAGGAAATGGGGGATATATGTGTGTTAAATTACCCTCTTGCAAGATCAAGGGCAAGTTGAACAACCACTTTGAAAGCTAACTTCCTTCTCCTGTTCTTTATAAGATAAGATTTCAGAGCACCTCCGGGAAGATATTCCACAACAACACAACACACACTATTTGGCAAGCCTGTTTGGCCATTCTCGGTTTGTATCTGCAGTCCTGATGAGCCCATTGTTGCCCCTATAAACTGGAAAGCATAAACTGGAATTAGTAAGAATAAGAAACTACATAGAAGTTAAGCGACCACTAAAACAGTATAGTTACAAGTCATGTGTCTCCTCAGATATATATTCACTTTGTAGGGAAGTTAATCTCCCTAAGCAACCCATTCATGGTTTTCGTCCCACTTGGGGCTGAAGGTGTTTGGAGTGTTTCAAGATGGTTCCAAAAACAGGCGAGGAAATTAACAGCAATGCTAGTGAGCTTTGAGTCATGGTTGCAAAAGAAATCTTCAAGCATTTATGTATAGATCTTGCTAAGAAAAGATTCAACCACAAATGTCATCACGAATAATAGTAAAAGGGAAAAAGCAGTCCTTAACTAGAAATTGACCTTAGTAACATTGGGATGCTCAAGTTTATGCCAGACAGCAACTTCTTGTGAAAAGGCTGCCCTTAGCGCGGTAATCTCAGCTTCAGTCCTGTGGCCCTCCTCACCCCAGTCGAGCAGCTTCACTGAACATGAAAACCGATTGTAGTAATACAAACAAGTTTGGCAATATTATCGAAATCAATCAATGAAATAGATCTTATGTCGGCTGGAATTAGAGACTATCTCTAATTACCATAACCAGCAAATAATAGAATGTTAAAAACCACATGAATTAATTATAACAATTTTTTTATCCAAATTGTTGCTGATGGAACAAAGAAAATCAACTCAAACCCGTGTAGTCGTAGAATCACGGACTCCATAAGACTTCCATAACAGTCCAATGCCGAAAGAAGACCAGAATTATACTTTGTGGATGGATGAGGATCCAAATGAATAACCCATAAAAACAGAGCAACACTTAAGCTAATGAACCATAAAATGAAGGGACTTGAAGCAAAAGCTAGAGTAAACCTCGGAAAAAATCTGATTAATGCGGATCATCCGAGTAGAATTCTAAGTCAATTCGTTTAAAAGGATCCAAGAAAAACAATAACAAGGAAAATGGGGTTAATTTAGAATCTGACCAGCAACATCCACATCGTCATAGATGCCACGGTGAACAGTGCCAAAGGTACCTCGAGCAATAACAGATTTGATGATGAGCTTGGAAGGGTCGATCTCCCACTCCAGTCTCTCCCTCTTGGTCAAAGTTGCAGTCTTTTGGGAGTTACTCCGAGCAAGCTTGAGCTTTCCATCATCAGCAACAACATGATCAGCGCCAACGCCACCATCACCACCGACATCATCCTTCTTACCCTTGCTGTTGTCAGTGGTCCAAACCCGGTTGAGATGCTTCTCGAGCTGCTCATCTAAGCTCTTCAGATCAATCTGATCTGCTCTCACAAACCCATCACTGCCTTCCTTCATACTCATCGAAAAGGCTGAAACTTTTTGCAGAAACTCAGTGGGGAAATGATGGGAACCCAAAAGAGAGCCTTGCGTTGCTTTTCAGTCGATGTTGTTTGGTGCGGAAGGAGGAGGAGGAAGAAGAAGAGAAAAGGGTCGTTTGCTCCAAAACCAAACGCAATAATCCAAGTGGGCACATGGAATTGCCTTCACACAACGTGTAACTGACCCACTATGGTCTCCTTTTCGTACCCCTAGTCCCCTTCAATGTTTCAAAGTCCTCGCTCACTGTTCCTTTTCCTGTCTTCATACTAAACCATAAAAGTTTTACACCGGTCAAAAAGTATATTCTTTTTAAAAATGAAGATAAAAAGAAAAAATGTGAGTATTTCTTTAGAGTATTTTACAAACAACCCGTTTATGACTTATGAGATCTTTGTTTTATAAAACAATTCGTTCGGTCACTGTAGCTGAAAAAATTATCTACCTATTTTAGAGTGATGTTAAATAAGCTAAAGTTCGAAAATGTGTATGATCCGATCCACAAAGCCTTGCCCTTGCATGTATAAAATTTGTTCCGTAGGGTCTACCTGTTGCTGTTTGAATGGATTTTAAATATTCTGATGAGACGAATTTGAATTTGAGTTTTGAGTTTGGTGTTATAACTCATTCTGTGATGCTAAATGGTGATGCAAATTGCAAGGTGAACGAAGAAGCTGAAGATATAGAGTATGAACAGTCCACTTGTCTGGACAAGAGTTTCATCCAACATGTCTCAGTCTGTAGGTGGTGGTGGACGGCGAAGACAGCACTAGCAGGAGATGAAGACTCACCAGTCACCAACAAGGATAGGGTTGTCTGTGACTGTGGGGTCTGCGAAATTCAAGAGTAGGTACCTCGACGGGCAATGTCCAGGGAAACAAATGGACGAACTGGATTTTATATTTTTTGAACACCTACAGGCTACAGGCTACACCATAGAAATAAAAAAGATTGTTATGAGAAAAATAAGAAAATTAATGATGAAGCAAAAATTGTAATCTCATTAAATTTACTTAACGTAATGATAAAAAAAATGTGAAATACAAATTTTTACAACATAGTTAGATTTTTAATGTTTTAATATAGATATTAAAAAGGAATAATTTACTAATTTAATTAAAAATTATGATAAATAGATCACTTTTCTTTAAGATAACAAATTATTAATTGAAATTTAGTTATAATTAGGTTGCTTTTCCTTTTAAAGCAATAACTTAGTCTCTTGATTAAAAATTTATAACAAACATGTTATTTTATAGTTAGAGTTATAACGTAATAGCATCTAATAATATTTTAGTCCCTAAAATATTTATATACTATTAATTTAGTTCCTAATCAATAGAATGTATATATTTTAAAAACTAAAGTGATTATTATACCAACCATTTGTTTCAATCTCTCAAATTTTTAATTAAATTGTTATTTTTAGAAGAAAATGATTTGTTTTTAACCAAACCTATAATTAAAGTGAAATGTTTGTTATATAATTTTAATCGATTATATTGTTATTTTTTTAAAACAAAAGTGAGTTAATACTTTTTTCATCCTAAGTTTAATGTTTATTATTGACTTCCTTTTAATCAATTTTTTTCTAATTTTTACTCACAATAATTTAAATTTTATTATTGATAAAAATATAAAAAATATTTTAAAAATCTTTTATCAATTTTTTTTAAATATAGATCTTATAAAAATTAATTATCTAAAATATTTAATATAAATAAAGTCAAATTTTAAAAATATTAATTTTTAAAAAATTAATAATCAACGTCTTAAGGGAGATGAGGGTAGTATTAAACTTATAATTGAGTGATTAAAATAATATTTTTACAAGAAAACGACTTGTTTGTCATTAAAACTTTAATCAAGTGACTCGTGGTGTACTTTACCCCTATATATTTACCGCCCTTCCAAATTTCGGAGGGTTAACCCGAGCACTCTATAAAATATTTAAAAGGCAGGAAACCACCTTGGATGAGGATCAGCCGATCAGCCACGTCTTCAATGGTTTTGGATATATCCGAATTCCAAAGTGCCTCTGTTCTACTTCTACCCGGGACCCAGCCATAGTATCCATCCCGACCTCCCTCACCAATTCCGCACACGGTTGAATTGAAACCCACAACTCTCGAACAAAGACTCCACACATACTAAGATACAGCAGATTCACTTACCGTCTTCTGAGAAGACAAAGATGATTGTGAGCAACCATATATGTGGTGTCGGACAATCAATTTCAATTCCTCAGCTAAAGCCCTTTCGCTGTATTGATTTCATGCCTAAGAAGGCATCCAATTTGACTTTTGTTTTGGGTTGGAATTGGAGTCTTGCTGCTGATCAAAACAGGCCATTTTTGAGATGCCAATCCAAGAATCCGTCTTGGCGTTGCTGCATCAACAACAACAACAACCAGACCATCTCTTCTTCTGAATGGGATTGGAATCGATGGAGCCGTCATTTCTCCGAGATTGAGCAGACTGAGAGCTATGCTTCTGTTCTAAAGGTAATTCATTGAAAATTCATAGTTACTAGGTAATTAAAAATTCCATCTTTATCCACGCATTTCATGTTTCTCTCTAGTCTCGATTTCGTTTTTTCTTGTTCTACTTCTGTCCCAATGTAGGTTTCACCCCCTTTTATCTTTGAAATGAGTCTGTAAGGTGGCTTTGAACATAAACATATAGATTTGTGTGTGTGGTGGTGGTGGGTTGAGGCTCACGAATGACGTTATTTGTATTAAATTTCTTGATGTTATTCTTCATTCAATAAAGAAAGAATTAGTCACAAGAACAAGCTCTTATTGTGCTGTTACTGTTGTATATATGGTGTAAAAAAAGGGGGAATCGAGAGTAAATCTTCTGGAATTGCTTCTTTCCTTCACGCTTAAAGTAAACCACTCTGTTTGCTTCATATTTGTGATATTTATTACTCTCTAACTCTCTTTCTTTTCAACCTTTTTTCATTGCTGGTTAAGTCGTGTAAACTGTAAAGAAGATTTGAAATTTATCTGCTATGGACATTGAAGTGCTATAAACTAAGTGGTCAATTCTTTGCTTGTGAGTATAGTGCGGTACCATATAGAATATGTCATCTAATTTACATTTAATTTTGGTTTGTTTGTACTTTGAATTTTTACATATATAATTCGATTGTATTACTTAAGTAAATATGTTCATATGTCATGCGCCTATATGTGTACTTCATATGTGGGTGTGTATAAATGTACGTCTGATTGAATGCTCCACCTTGTAGTTCCAACTTGAAGATGCAATAGATAAGGAAGACTTTGTAGAAGCTGCAAAGTTGAAGTTGGCTATTGCAGAGGTTTCTTCAAAGGATAGTGTAGCTGAAATCATGTCTCGGTTGAAGGTTAGAGCTTGTATAATCTATAATGAACAACGTGCTATTATTGTTTTGGCCTTTACTGGAATTTGTTGTTTATCTGCAGAATGCCATAGATGAAGAGCGGTACCATGATGCTTCGCGGTTGTCTAGACATACAGGAAGTGGATTGGTAATTTCTTTGGTTGCTACTAACACGTATCTTGGGTTTTGTTCTTTCTAGAGTGTCCTGGATTTCCAGTATTGAGGAAGTCACTGTTTCGGTTCTATTATTATTCTTTTTCTGACAATCTTTCTTGTCAATGTTGCACTGTTATAAGACTAACAATAGAAAGCTCAGCAATATTAGGTTCTTGAGAAATTATTTTATGAATGGACACAACAATAACTTGCAAGCATCATATCTGTTTCAGTCTTCAGATGTGTTCCCCTTTAATATTTAAAGCAATCACTGAAATGAAAATTTAACATCTGTAAGATTGAATTACCATAAAGGTATTTGCACGATAATATTTTAAATGACTGGAGAGGAATAACGAGTTCCTTTTTTTTTTTTTGATCTCAGGGTCTTGCATAATTATAAAATGTTCTAGCATTCCTCACTTTCTGGTAATTACGACCTCAAATAGGAAACTTAAAATTTGATGGTTAGCTTCTATAAATATTTACTGATAAGTTGTATGGTTTGATACGATGCATCTTTAAGTTATGGTCAAATAGATTCCTTAAGAACACGTTTCTTAGGATATGTTCTTCCTTATGGTGTCAATGCTTTGCATTGTCTGTTGCTTGCTGAAATTTTTGCAACTCAGGACAATCAATGGAGATCCTACCAGCCTATAAAACCAGACCTTTAGAAGATCTCTCTCTCTCTCTCTCTCTCTCTCTGCTGTTAATCGAAGTTATGTACTTATGTTATTTCTGTCGGGCAGGTGGGCTGGTGGGTAGGTCACTCAAAGGACTCTGACGATCCATTTGGTAGATTAGTGCGCATAACACCTGGTGTAGGTAGATTTGTTGCTAGGAGTTACAGTCCAAGGTGAGAAACATCTCTCTTCAACTAAGGTTCTTTGTACTGTTAATTTATTTATAATTGTTAATTACTGATTGCATGCAGGCAGTTGGTCAATGCGTCACCTGGAACTCCATTATTTGAGATTTTTGTTGTTAAAGGAGACGAAGAAACATATCTTATGCAGGTGAAATACTAATTGCCTTAAATATTCTAGCTTGATGCATCATCAATTTTTATATGCTGGAATTTTGTAGACCGTATATTGTAGGAGGAAATTTTCAAAATTTGTGTGCATCATCAACTAATTGCCTTAGTTGAGGAATTTTTCCTTGGTCTGTACTGTATGATCACATCTACTCCGTCTAGATGAATAGATTTTGAGATGTTATTGTCTATGATAATTCTCACCTTGTTGTCCCTGATCCAGAAAGCTAATCTATCATGTGTACTACCTTCATACAATGAGTTCAGAGGCATTTTATAAGATTATACAGTTAAAATTGATTCTATTTTTTGGTGTGTGTGGAGGGGGGTTGTCATTAACATGTTCAAAATTTGGCGAACTCAGTGTACATATTGATACCATGAGTGTGGTTAAATGGTGCTTATGGTTTGTTTAGTTTGTATGACTCTGTGCTGGTTGATATGAGTTGAAATCCTTTGGCACCTCCTCTTCTGCCTTCATCCCGTTTTAATGGCATGAACTGGTATTATCATGTCTGGGGAGATTTCAAGTCTTAGATATGGAACCTCTTTGAGGGAGAATAGGGTAATCCATTTCAACTCTCGAATTCCATTAGATGAGAGTTCAGCAGTTGTTAGGCTAATGTTTGTGATTATTAATGTTGGTCAAGTCTTAGATAAATAAAAATGGTGGTAGTAATAATCACTCTCTCTTTTCTTTTTTTTTTTTTTTTGGGGGGGGGGGGGGGTTGAAGGAAAAGAAAGAAAAATAATAATTTGTTTTCCATCCTACATTTTCAGTACTTAGTCATGAATATTCTTTTCATTAGCATTTATCTAAAGCTGTGTGCGTCTGATTTGGGCTTCCTTGCTTGCCTTTTCCTCGAACACCACTTCTGAATCTGAACTGCTTTTGAATAAGTTCTGTATTGCATGTTACTTTCTCTGTTTCATGTCATAATTCAGCTTTGGGTGTGTGTTTTCCAGTAACTAATGTTATTGTTATTCCTGTGTAAATTCGGCACATCATTTTATTTTATTTTATAAAGCTGTAAGCTTGTTTCTGCTTGCGCGCACACACACAAGTGCTCTACAGCCTTCTAATTCATTTATGGAAGATGCTTCTAAGGTGCATATGCTGCAGGTAGTTTATTTGCAGCATGCAAAAGGAAGTTCTACGAATAGTACGAGTTCACGGTCCAAGCCTACAGAAACTCCATCCACTTCTGAAGTTGAGAATGCATCTGTTATAGATGTTCAGGGGAATGATGAAGCAAAGGCTGAAAGAAGTGATGAGAAGGGAATAAATATTGAGGGAGAAACTGAGGAAGGGATTAAAAGTGTGATAAATTTTCTTAAAAATAAAATTCCTGGATTGAAAGTCAAAGTTATAAATGTCGATGTTTCTGAGGAGGTAGTAGTTAATGATTCCATGGAGGAATTGATACAAGAAGAGGATGACAAAACAGCTGCCAGTGAGAATTTTGAAGATGAAACTAATGATTTGGAAGAGATTCAGCCTGATGGAGTTGCTCTGGGGAAGGGTGGCAATCTTGCAGATGACAGAAATGATTTGGATATGAAGCTTTTTATAGGTGGGCTTGTCCATAAAAACGAGGACACTCCTACTAAGGATGAGTATATTCGTCTTCCAGCTGATATGAAGGACTTGGAGAGAGATTCTTTTCTGCTACATGTTCCCAAGAGGAGTTTAGATAGTGATACTGGAGAAAGCAAAGCATCCAAGATGAAAATTGCAGCTATTGCAGCTCAAGGTGTTTCTGAGCTTATGCCTCCAGATGTTGCAAAGGCACTCTGGGGTTCAGATAAGGCTTCTTCTAAGGTGAGTTTTAAATTTAAACCACTGGATTCAGATAATTAACATTAAGATTTAAATAGTATACCAACATTCTTCTCATTGGTGGTATCAAAGGCCACTTTTAGTGGGATAAGCATAACATAACTGAAACACTTCCGGATGTTTGATTATAATGACTCTTTCAAGTTTCCAGACATCCTTTTCCTTATGTGGGTCGTATGACGCTTATTAAGTTATATTTAGTTGCCATGCTCCCTATTGAGTGCTGATGAAGTGATGAGTAGCTGCTTTATCACCACTTTGTGCCATTTTAGAGATAGGAGGAAATGTGCTTTGAGGTCTAATGTATTTCTTTAAATAATGGATGTTGTGTATAGGTTGACGCTTGATAACCGAGTTTGATAAGCATATGACTAACTGTTAATGTTATTTTAGGTTTCTAGAGATGTGCGCGAAATTGTCAAACTTGCTGTTAGTCAGGCACAGAGACGGAGCAGATTATCCGAGTATACAATTTTCAACCGAATTAGCAGTGACAATGGCAATTTGGGCCGATTTGAGGGTGTCTATTCTTATGGTATCTTTTTTCCTTCCCCCACATACTTAGCATCATTGATTGATACCAGCTGATTGAACTGCAGGCCTCTATGTTGGTGCATTTGGTCCTTATGGAACTGAAATAGTTCAACTGAGGCGTAAATACGGTAGCTGGAGTGATGCAGATGTTGAGTTCTTTGAGTATGTTGAAGCTGTGAAGCTTACTGGAGATCTCAATGTTCCAGCTGGCCAGTTTTTTTTTCATTTTATCCTACCTTATATACGTCTATTTACAGTTGCCCTGCTTATTTCTAGGATTAGAGTGTGCTAATTTTATGCTGTAATGTTGTTGATAGAACATGCCTGGGGTAATCTATACGCTTTTACAATTTTAGGTTACTTTTCGTGCCAAAATTGGAAGAGAGAGCCGCCTCCCAAACCATGGGTTATATCCAGATGAGTTAGGAGTGGTAATTACTCTCTTTTTCTCTCTTTCTGTTTGTATATTTCCATTACTATCTAAATGATTTTACAGTACATGGTGCCAGCGATTTTGTCACTGTGGAAACAATCTGATCCAATTAAGCTGGAACTCTCATTAGTCATTTACAAAATGTATAAAACCTGGAAGATTAATAATTTACTAATAGGAACTTTGAAGCTTTATGAAATGAAATAAATAGATTGTCATCCCATGACTGCGGAAGCAACATTAATCATACTGTCCCTGACACAGACAAAGACATGTGCCCTGTTATTTAATTCTTCCATTTTTCTGCATAGTGTGCATTGTGAGAGCAATGCTATATGGTGTTGACTTTGTTGTTAGCTTTTGGCCAAAATATCTCCGCTACATCATTCATAAAATTAGACTTTATTCAGAACCATATATTGGTTAACATTAATTTGGGCTTTTCAGACTTCTAATTCATGGGAAAACATAAAAACACAGGTTGCATGTTACAAAGGTCAGGGAAGAATAGCAGAATTTGGTTTCCGTAATCCACGATGGGTTGAGGGTGAGCTTCTCCAACTTAATGGCAAGGTAACATAATGTTCGGGACTTTGTATTAATAAATTTAATGTGGCTTGCAACTGAAATTATTTTGTTGATTTTTCTAACAACTTGAATTGAAAGAAAATTCTTGTGGATGGCCGTATGCTGGGCATTGGACCCTATGTCAAAGGAGCTGATCTAGGTTTCCTTTACATTGTGCCTGAGCAAAGTTTCCTTGTGCTATTCAACCGTTTAATATTACCAGATTGAAATCAGTCTATTACTGATTTTTGATCACCTTTGACACAGCAAGAGATAAAGAATCCAACACCGAGGAGCTATTTTGTGTACAATATTCTAGAGAATAGAGGGCAACGCTGTCTTATAGCAACCCTTGTGTTTTATGTTCTAGTTTTGGTGAGTGGGAAGAGTGGATGGATTTTTATTCTTCTTTTTCTCTCTTTTGCACTACCTGTCCTCCGTCGGAGTGTTCCTCTTTTACATTCTCTGACTCTTATGATATTGTATATCAATTTTGCAGATTGATCAAATAGAAGCAACAAGGAAATATGTTATTTATCTTATTCCAGAGGTCAGGATAGAAGCATTACTTTGTATTGTTCTGTATGCCTCCTTTGATTCTTATGAGTTTTACTAACACCTGAACAGTGGTGTGATAATTAGATTAGTGATGATAACATGTTGCACATTTAAATATATCATAGCTAGGTCATACATTTACCTCGTTGCTTATTAACAAATAATTGATGCATGATAGATATGGTAGCTCCCACTGCTCATCCCTTGCTTGAAACCTTAAACCAATCAATTACTTTTAGTAGAAGGTGGATTGTATAGTGATTCCAAAAGTGTATTCAGAAAATGGGGAACTGATGGGAGTTGTGTTAGACAGGTGAAAAGTATTGGATTATATGAAAGGAGAGATAAAGGTGAAAAAGAGAGAGAACAGATAAGGGTGCTTTACTGGGTTCCTTTATCTTTCTTTTTGAGACCAGATAAGGGTGTTAGGGGGGCTACTTGTGCAACACAGGTGTCTGATTATTGATATTTTGCTTTATATACACAGACATGCCCAAGGGGTTAAAGTGGTGTTAGCTTTTGCTGTCTATAAGGTTATCAGGCAATTAACTCTGAAATGGGTTTGGTTTATGGTTGGTGGTGTAGGAATGTTTTGTTAGATGGTGGTGTCTCTGCCTTTTTATCACAAAGCATTAGCATAGCCCACTCTTAAAGAATGAAAGCTAAGAAAGAAATACGAACTTTTACTTTTTTAAAGATCCCGATTTGCTAAACATTGAGTTCCCCCTTTTTCGGACTGAACTGAATTGAAGTGCATCATCAGTCGAAAGCAGTCACCGAGTGATTTATTGCCACGTCCTGGGAAGTAATGTCTGCCTTCTCCTTCGACTTTCTCTTTTGTTCAATTTCTTTTTTCATACACTTCCACTCACTCAGCGTATTAAATTGCGAGAGTAAGCCTTTCATTGCGAGAGGAAGCAATGGAAACCAAAGCCGCGATGAAAAGGAATCAAAATCCAAACCAAGTCATGAAACGGTCATCTTCTTCAAACTCCGACTCAATGACTCACTACGGCTACGAGTCCCCACACTCACCTTTTCGACTCCGATCCGACCAGGGCGACCCTGACAATACCTCCAATTATGCTTCCCTTGAAGCTTCCCCTGTCAACAACTCCAAGGCACTCGTTGCCATCGACAAGTCCGCCCAGTTCAATTCTTCTCCTTTTCTTTTACCGCCTCCTCCTCCGACTACTCCACCGCAACACTCCTTGCATTTGACAGTGAACCACGCCATGAGGGAGGAGGGACCGGGGACGACAACGAGGACCAAGGTGAGTGGCGGAGCTGGACCAGTGGCGGCAGTACTAAGGGGATCAAAGGTGCATCATAAGGTGATTATAGCGGCTTTAGGGTTTCGATTAAGCGAAATCGTTTTGTGCTTGATTTCTTTCTCTGTAATGGCTGCTGATAAAACGCAAGGCTGGAGTGGCGACTCTTATGATCGCTACAAAGAATTCAGGTTTTGCTCTTTTGCTTTATTTGATGAAGCTTGCTTAATTGAAATTCTTGTGACTTGTGCTATAATTTGCTCAACCTTAATTTCCCATTTATTTATTGCATTTTTCGTATCCATTTGTGTTTTGATTATATTTGTAAATTTGGCAGGTACTGTTTATCAGTAAATGTAATTGGATTTGTATATGCGGGGTTCCAAGCCTATGATGCAGCTCAGTGTCTCATGACAGAAACGCATGTCATACACCATCACCTTTTTCTGGTTGTCGCCTTCTTCATGGATCAGGCTAGTTTCCCTTTTTTAAATTAAATGCTAATAAGATGCCAATTACCCAACATTACGAGCTTCGTTCTTTGTTGTTATTACCTCCTTGTACTTATAGCTACCATACTATTACTATATATAATAAATGGTAGGTGGGCAATTAACTCTCGCCTTTCATTACCATATAAGCGGATATACTATAGAATAAATTTGTATACAACATTCATTACTTTTGCGATCGACAACAATTAGTATTTTCCAGTGTGGGTAACAATCGTGTGACTCTTCTTCATCATCAAAAAAGAAACATATGCGTATGGACCCGTATGGTTCTTTTTTGGGCATAGGCTGCATTTGTTCTATCTATATCAGAATAATGTCAGGGATGGGACTTGTATGGTTCTATTTTGATCATAGGTTACTTGTATGGACTCGTATGGTTCTGTTCTGTCCATAGGTTGCATTTCTCTATCGGTATAAGTGTAATTTCAGGCATTGACTGGTATGGTTCTGTTTTGCACATAGGTTATGCATATGAACTTGTATGGTTATGTTTTGTCATTTGTGCATATGTAGCATTGTTCCAGTATGATTGTAGGTTCAGGCATTCTATTTTGCACATAGGTTGCAGTTTTGCCCATATGGATTGAAATGATTCTGTTTTGGGCATAGGTTTCACCGTCGTTGTATACTTATTAATCAGCATAATTTTCATTTGTATCATTTAGATTTCCCTCGTATGTGATAGGTTGAGCTCATTTAGCCGGAGAGCTACATTTATAGATTTAGTGCAATAGACGAGACATGCAGGTCGTTTGTATCACTAGGACTGTGTGAAATGCATAGAATTGCGAATCAATGTGTGCAAATGCTGAGAGAGGAATATGGGTTTCCTTCTTTGGTTTTGGTTGTAGATACTGGCGTATCTTTTGATTTCAGCATCATCTGCAGCAGCCACCCGAGTTGATGATTGGCAATCCAACTGGGGCAAAGATGAGTTCACTGAGATGGCTAGTGCCTCAATTGCAATGGCATTCCTGGCTTTCGGTGCTTTTGCATTTAACTCGCTTATCTCCAGTTACAAACTCTGGACCCATGAATCTCTCTGAGTAAGTTAGAGATTGTATTTAGAATTACATAACAATCGGATTAAAACAACTTTTGAGTTGCAAATTATAGAATTTTTATTATTGTACAGAGAACATATATAGCATGTTTTTTCTTACATTTCCCCCCTTGAAAAGATAACAATGTATACATAATTTAAAAACTTTGTTATGTAGCATACTTTTTATGGATCGATTAAGTCGGTTATGACCGATTTCTGCTCACCCGTTGGTTGTCAAATCCATTCGTTTATGAACATTTAGTTTCTCAAAACAAGCTACTTGAACCCTGATTTGTTAGGAATAACAACATTTAACCACTCTTGGATTCTTATTTTATTACCATTACTTGAATCCAAATTTATTTGATAATTTTAGAGCAAACAAGCTGCTTAGAGTTGCATGTGAAAGGGAAGAAATATGCAGATACTTGGTAGGTTAAACTCCAAACATCTTAGCCATTTCTTTCTCTGCTCCACCAACAACTTCACTACATTTTTTCAGCACTTGGTAAGTTTTAAAATAGAAACCCTACACGCATGGAATATCAAATATGTGCATGCATATGAAACTATAATCAACCAACCTTGTTTTCCCCTGAATTAATTTGTAAACACTATTGGATATGGATAGCTGAATACCTGCAAGCTGCTATTTAGTATTTATAGGCCCTCCTCCATTCACATTTGACTTGTTGGAAAATTAAGCAGCAACATCATACCACCAAAAAACAAGCACATAACAGGACACTCTTCAGCATCACATGTCCAAAAACTCATGCTAAAATCCAAGCACCCTACTTCACAAAGGTAAAAATAAAAGTGAAGTTGGGAGCATCGGTCTCTCACGAACCCTCTGTCTCTGGACACATAAAAAATACTACAACTTCAATTTCATAAAACATATCGAGTCCAAGAGGTCCCTACGAGGTTAGATTATCATATATTTAAATAAAAAATTAACGAAACAAGTCATCGTTTCTGTAAGATCAAAAACTCCTAAAATTCAAGTAAACACCATTTGATTAGATGGCATACAAATTATAGACAAATGTGGGTCCTACAAACAGAGAGTGTATCTCATATTAACATGTTCTAGTTCTAGTTCTAGAGCTAAGTTAATACCAAGACATGAACTAAAATACATAAATGCCAGATGGAACCAAAAACATGAGATCATGGTGGGGATTTGTATACGTATATTGTCCCCAAACACCATTTAATGATGATGATTTTTTATCTAATAATGAATGACATCTTTTATTTATTTTAATTGATCTGGAAATTAATAATTGCATACTAGTAAGAAAAACAAGGCTTTAATTTTTTTTATTGAAGCCCATTAAAAAGTTTTCTTATAAATAAAATAACAAAGTGGGCTCCTTTGTTTTGGTTTCAATGTTTGTGTGGCCCTGGATGATTAAATCCCTTGAACGGATAATTGATGAGAAGCAGGAGCACTAGCAGCAGCAAAATCACCGAATATAATCGGCTTCTCATGCTTTCGTTTCGGTCTTCACCATCAATCAATTGTCAGCAATACCATTAAGCCTTCAAACTCTACTCTGCCGGTATTTATTTCTTTTTATTCAGGTTGACCCACCTCGTTCTAACTCAGGGAAACGCTATGGCGACGACTCAGTCTCCTCCTCCCAATTCCATTGACGATAAGCCACAAGCAGTCTCAGGTCCGATCCATGTTTGCTTTTTTCAAAGTTACTGTATATAGTCCCTGATCTTCACTGCGTTGACTTTCTATTATCATAGAATTGAACCCATTTTTTTAGATGAATTGGCTCACTTTAAAGCCGACTTGCATACGGCGTCATAAGAATAAGAAAATTCTGGGTTTTTAGATATATGTGACAACTGGGAACCGATTAAAAGGGAAAATATGGTATATGATAAGGATAGATGAATAGTTCTTATTTATTTTTCCTAAAACAAGTGATGCTAATTTTAGATATTGGTTTCAACAGAGCATGTACAACAAGCAAATCAGGGACCAGAGGCTTCTAAACAGAGTGTTCCAGCATCTGTGTTTGTGAACTCCGAACCAATAAGGGAGGACCAGGTTTCGAATGCTGTCAAATTTCTTTCACATCCCAAAGTTAGGGGTTCTCCTGTTATCTATAGAAGATCCTTTCTTGAGAAGAAAGGCCTCACAAAGGAGGAAATAGATGAAGCTTTTCGGCGTGTGCCGGTAATATAATTGTTTTGTTTTTGCTCATTGTCTTAGTATTTTGAGTCTATTGATCAAGTGTTTATGAAGAAGTCATTCATTCGTAACAGGACCCATCTCCTAGTTCACAACCAGCTAGTTTAAATCAAGGTAATATATTGTATTAGTGAAGTGAGACTCAAGCCTTTGGTTTCCTATTGTTGAGTCACTGATGATATTTTGTTGCTGTGTTGTAATGGAATCAGATGGGAAGGTGACCTCATCTAATGTCCAAACTCAAGCCCCAATTCAAGCACTCCAACCTGTGGCAGCTACTTCTGCTGGTATTGTATCTTCCGGCACAATTGCACAAAGGCAGTTTCATTGGTACCATGCTGTTTCAGTTGTAGGATTATTGGCAGCTTCAGGGTGTGGCACAGCTTTATTAATCAAGGTATTGATACCATTTACTGTTTCATTACCCAGAACAAAATACATCTTCTATCAATTTGTATTTGGTAAGATGTTAAAATGTGTCATATGTTAATGCCAAGTTCTGTTTCCATCTCTTCAAGCTTCTTTTATCCTGCTTCAAGTGCAATCTCATAAACTAGATTGTACTCACATTCAGATGACTTTTGTTTTGTTTTAGAAAGTTATTATCCCAAAGTTGAAGTTGTGGGTACGTAAAGTCGTGCTGGAAGAAGAAAATGACTTTGCCAAGAAAATTGATGCGAAACCAAGTTTGGCAGAAGAGGCAGCAGCTGCAGCTAAAGCAGCAGCGGCTGCAGCGGCTGATGTTGCAAAAGCGAGCCAAGAAATGTTGAACTCCAAAAATGAGGGTGGAGTTTTACAGTCATTTTATTTTCTGCGGACTAGTTCCATTATGTTTGATTGGTCTTTTTGTTCTTGTGTATCTTCTTGGTTTACTGAACCTAGTTTGATGCTTGCCAGAGAGAAGGCGTTTTGAGGAATTTATGAATCTGATGGGTGCACAAGTGCAAGAGATGAAGTCAATGAGTAATTCAATAAGAAAATTGGAAGGTACTTTGATATCAGTTTCTGGTGTAGCTGAGTCTTGTGAAATATTCAT
The DNA here is from genome assembly GCA_035048815.1 of Abelmoschus esculentus. Lineage (NCBI taxonomy): Eukaryota > Viridiplantae > Streptophyta > Magnoliopsida > Malvales > Malvaceae > Abelmoschus > Abelmoschus esculentus. The sequence goes on from JAUCBN010000050.1 coordinate 6,324,960, forward strand.
GGAATTTGATTCCTGAACTTTTCCTGTTGTGGCCATGCGTATATCTGAAGTGTTGCATATTAAAGTAATGTTTTATTCAGGGTCTACCGTGACCTTAGTTAATAAACATGGTGTTGGATATTAATTTAGCTGTAGATATTGATACCTTACCTCTTCTACGACCCTAGTTAATATTGGGTGCACATTATAGAGATGTAAGGAACCCAACAGAATAGCAAAGGTTTCTTAGGAAGTTACAGCTTTGGAAAAAGAGTTCTCTTCTTCTTGCTATAAATAGCTTGATAATAAATTGTTAGATTATAGTTGTTTGCTAAAGGATTTTGCCTCTGGTACTAATGGTGCTGAGAGCCAACATAGTGATGATTATTAAACGACTTCAGTTGGCATTGGATAACATCCAATGTCATTTAGTCATTGGTACTGCTTGCTCATATCGCGAAATTAGTAAAATGAAAAGTTTCTTCGGGAGACAACTTAATTGTGTCTGATGAGTTGTCGAACTTTATTTTTAATTTTCCTTTTTTACTATCAGGACAAGCTAATAGCTCTAACATGGCATTTTATGATCACGATGATCATAGAGCATCAGCTTCAAGTACAAAGGTATGCTGAAACTAATTTAATTCCAAATGTTTCATTAATATCTGCATTGGAAAATAAATTCTCTGTTCCTAGTTTGAGTTCTGCTAGATGAGCTATTACTAAATAAAAGTATCTTTACAGCAATCCTATGTGAATGGCAAGGTGGATGCCAATGTGCTGCCGGGTAATTTTCCCCTGATTAATTTTCTGGACTTGGTTGTCTAGTCTTTCCTAACAATTTGAATTCCGATAGCCTATATAACTATGATTTTTAAGCAGGGAGATCCTCCGCACCGCCTGCATCTGCAGAACCACCTCACCCAAAGTCGTACATGGAGGTAGTAATTTGCTTCATCCTTGGATAATTGCTCCACTCTTTTGAGTTACAATATTTAACAGATGCAAAACAAATACCATATTTCTATTTAGGTTTTGAAGACATTTTGGTAATTGATATTGTAATTATGTGGCAGATTATGGAAATGATCCAAAGAGGGGAGAAACCTTCAAATATCAGAGTAATCCAGTTCACATTTTTATGCTGATATTTGTTTGTTTGTTGCATCAATGTTAACTTTGTTATTCCTGGTTCATATGCAGGAAGTTAATGATATGCCTCCCAACCCTAACCAGCAACTGTCAAATCCTCGCATAGCACCAAGAACTAAGGTCTGTTCTAGAGTTTTTCCTTTATCTTTAGGATCATTCTCTTGCCTTTTATTCATATAGACTACTAGGATTCCACTTCAATGCGGTTAATTAAACATCTTTGAGAAGTGGGATATTTTAAGTATCATGTTTGAAGAGTTTCTTTGGGATATTTTGTGCTGAGAAATATGATTTGTAAAGAGTAATGTTAATGTGCCTTCATTTTTTGCAACTCTGACAACTATTTTTCCCCTCCCCTTCTCTAAATGAGTAGCCCTGGGAGTCCCATAATGGCCCTCGCCAGGTACTACAATCTCAGACAAGTGCAGAAGGCTTGAATCAGAATGGAGTAGACAATGGGTTAAACTATCTGGTGGATGATGAGATCTCAACACCTTGGTGGCAACGGAAAAATGTCAGAATCACAGAGATCGAAAATGAAGATGAAGATAAGGCTGCTGGACCTTATGGTGTGAGAACCAATGAACAGCCACCCCTTCAACGTACATGGGTTCCTCCGCAACCACCCCCTGTGGCAATGCCAGAAGCTGCTGAAGCCATTCGACGACCGAAATCAGCTCCCAAAGAAACTGTCGTGCAAGAACAATCGGTTGATGATCAATCAGCAGCTCGTCCCTCAGAGGTAAGTGATGAGTTACAGAGGATCACAAAAATGTCAGAGTCAGCTGGTGCAGTGGAGATGAATGGAGATTATTCGACTGGGAACTCCACCGTTATACAAGAACAGGAAAACAGCTATGAAGGGAATTGAAGCCGGACTCACTTACCTTTGTCAGCGCGACCTAAAAGTTTAGTGATGCAAGTGTTTCCCTAAATTATGTGTCAACATCTAAACCATATTTTCCGACTTTTCTCAGCAGGACTAGTTCTTTATAGACACCAATACTAATAATATTAATAATGCTGCATCGTGAGTGCTGTTATGTGAAAGTATCATCTGGTCATAATCCTACCGAAGTGATTAATAATAATTTACTCTGTTGTTCACTTTTGGTCATGAAAGTTGAAAAATGACTTTCGAATTTATCCCTAGATTAGAGTTTGAATTCAAAGAGATGAGATTTTGACAACTAACCAATACCCCTTCAATAAAACTAGAGGCCGACCCTTGTTTGCCTCTACCAAGGCATCTTTAAAGTGTTTGACGTGTGTTAATTTGGAAAGCAAACAATTAAAAATAAATAATTACAATTTTACTATTTTCCGTCCATTTTACATAACCTTGAACATTCTCCATCAGCGGCGGTATGGCTGCAAAATCAGAGAGTAAAATTCAATTTAAACTGAAATATGGATCATAGAATTCATTATTATGGGAATGATAATGAAATTTCTAGAAATATGGACAAATGAAAGTTTAACTCCAAAAGAAGCACTTCATAAAAACTGAATGTGTAGGCAATATTTTCTCAATTTAAAATTAAACCAAAAGTACTTATTTTTAATAAAATTTAAAAGTCCAAGGACGAGACATCATTTGATCAATTACACCTATCCAATACCGTATGTATTCACAATTTGTATTTAAAACCAAAAACCAAATCTTTAACCGGAATCAAATTGGTACCCTGAATCCAAGGTCGTAAGAGATGGGGTGAGTACCTTGGGCCTAGATGATTTGATGACGGCAATCAACAGCTTGTCCCCAGCAAAGTCTCTTATAACTTGTATGAGTTCACGCCTTGATATTTTGTTATCCTGACCAACCACAATTCCAATTTCCTACCAACCATGTGAGTCTATTTGGCAAAAATCATCGCATCATAAAGTAGACAAACTTACCCTGTGATCTCTATAATACTTGGAGATCAAGTTCATAGCAGTTGGAGGTAAGAACTTAGTAAGTGCAGAGAGAAGAGATGGAAATGATATCCATGGTGAAGTAGGCATCTTCACCCTATCTTGCATCCCAAGCAAACCTAAAAACAACAAAGTCAAAACCCAATTACCTACAACCGACTTTCAAACCCAAAAACACTTTGGAATTTGCTTACCTTTCAAACACCAGGGAGCTCTAAAACTCAGAATATACTCTGGCAAGATATGAGTATTCAAATGAGTACTCCACACCATATACTTACTCGGCTTCGACAAGTCATCCACGCCGGAATCAAACTCATCCGAACTCGGATGACATTGCTTAGAACCGGGCTGCACCAGCTCTGCCTTCCCCAATATCACGCGGCAGAGCATCAAATAACGCATCCCATTATTATCAACCATCGCATTCTTAACACTGAAGCAAAACAAAACAAAAAATCAATTTTACAATTACTCAATAATATCAACATATTTCTATATAATCAGAACATGAGTAATAGATAAGATGGGATTCTCATGGTGTTTTGGCTTTTACCTCTCCGCGGGAGAATCATCAGGCGAAAGGTAGACGCCATGACCATACAAGCCGTTGTTTTTAGGCAGTCCGCAATGGCTAAAACCATGCTCAACGATCTTAGCAATCTCGTCTCTGGTGGCAGCGCACCAAGCGTACTTAACATTGGCGTCGCCGCCGCACTTTTTTTCCATTGCCTTGATGAAAATCTGGAAAGATTGCAGCCTTGCCTGCCAAGTAATACCAGCAAAACAATTTTTCTGGATGATCAAGTCCTTAGTATGAGCCGCCAGAGAAGCCAAATTGGAGAAAAACCTTCTCTCGATAACGTCATGCGCTTTGTCACCACGGGATAACCGAATCAATCCATTGTTGGACAGGGAGGGATGATCAAAACATGGACCGGAGACGCTGCTTTCACAATCGGAAACAACTGAATCCTCTTCGTTTGTAGCGTCGACAGACGATGCATCCGTGGGAGTTGTGTCGGTGTCTTGTGTTTGGGAGGGAAGGTGGATGTATTGGTCTTGAACATAAGCCATACTAGCAAGAAATGAAACAATTTACAATCAAAATAAGCGAGGAAAGCAATCCAATTGGTAGGACAAGAAACGAGTATGTATGAATGCAGAAGAAGAAACTAAAAACGATTCATCTCTGAAGGGTCGTGGTAATATAATTATAAACAACAGCGGAAGTTTAACAAGGTTTTGGTTGGAGATGAGAGAGGGAGGCGTAGTTTATGAACCGACCTTTAGGCTTTATCAACCGTGGTAAAGGAAGAGGGCAATAAGTAGCGGTGGGCGGGAGAAGTGGGGCGCTGCTTGTTTCTTCTTTTCTGACGAGGAGTGGAGTCAGAATCAGAGGCCTACCGTTTTGGGTAACAAAAGAGGCGGTATTCCTACGTTGCATAAGCCATAACTCTGATGGGTTTTGCCTTTGGAACTGGACTAGGACTAGCCTACTAAGGTATTGGATTAGGCTTTGGGACCAAGGAATGTAAAGATGAATACTATTATTTAATTGAAAACTTTTAGAAAGATGCATATTATTAATGTAGTATATTGTTATATATTATTAAAATTTTAAATTATTATTAAAAAATAAACATATAATTTAAATTATATTAAAATAAATTTATTTATTTTTTAAATTACTAATCTTTATTTTATGATATTCTTTACTCAAAAATATTATCTAATTTCAATCCTAAATATTTTATTCCCTTCCGTTTCCATTGCCGGTGGATGATCCTCTGTTTTAATGTATGCGTTTTAAGTCATGATACTTGAGATAAACTTGAAGACCCCTGACCCTGACATTTACATTCAAAAAAGGAAAACACAGTCTTTAATGGAAATGGATGAATATTTGGATGGGAGCGGAAGTCTGTGTGTTGGACTTGTTTCGCATGGAAATTTATACTTCAATAATGCCACGGGCTGAGGCTGAGGGCTGAGGCTGGCTGTTATTCCATCCGTGCCTCTTGTCTTGCTAGCAGACAGCAGTAGCAACTAGCACACGGTATTACTTATTAGTTGACCCAGTTTCCTTTCTTTACTAAAACGATAGAGTGATCTAATGAAAATACAATATACAATGTAGTAGCCAAGTCTCAAAGATTTAATAAATCATCAAAGATGTTATAAATCAAAGTTTTTATAGAAAAAACCAATCAAATATCTTTTACTCGTTCAGTAGTAAAAAGTTATTTTATTATTTTTTATGTGGTTTCAAATCTCAATGTCACTCTGCAGACTGCAGTGATATTGTTCTGCGTACCTAGAGGCTAGAAGGAAATGGAATATAAGTTGTTTAGTTGATTGTTTATATATATAAACTCCCAGTCCCAGACCCCTACCATCTTGAGAAGCCAAACATTCCCGGTTGTTTTATAAATGTAGTCAGTTTGATTGTTTGAATAGTAGATGGAGTCTGAGAGCAGGAGGAATGAGTTTGAAAACAGAAATGAGCGTTGGTCTGTTTAGAAGCTGTAGTTTGGCTGATAAACGGGGCATGCAGATGCAGCCTGCAGGTCTCCCAATCCCACAAAGCAGTAGCCGAAAAATGATGAGGATGCTATTGCTATTTGCTCACGATCTGCAGACACAAAAGTCAAAGGAAAACATTATGTTTTCTCTGTCAAGGGGGTCAGAGTTGTTCTCGTAAATAAGTATAAAAAAACTCATCTTTGAAGAGTGATGTTTTGGTTAAAAAACTTACAATAGGAAAGACGGGTGGGAATGTAATGGCTTTTAAGTTTTTTATATAATATGCATGTCTATTTTACGGAAAATTATATCATGGGTCGTTCCCACCATATGTCTATGGGACCGACCAATAAAAACTACCCATCTTTTCATGTCATATCTTTTTTCAAGTGATTTTTCACTTGAAAAATTAAAAAATAATAAGGTGGTTAGTTTTTATTGGTCGGTCCCATAGATGACGTGGTAAAACTGACCCATGATATAATTTCTCCTATTTTACTGTCTAGATTCACCCTCTGCTCCAAGATCCAATTCAATTAGTATATATTTGAATAAAGACTATCAATTTTAAAAGTACGAAACAAACAAGAATTGCACGAGTTAAAAAAAACAGCAATCGAGGCATTTATTGCATTGTTGTTTAACAGCATTTCATCTCCACTAAAACCCTAGGAAGTGGAAAACATCCTCAACTGTTACACCGAACACATAGCCAAGGTGGAAGATAAAAGAGATCAAAGCTCTCATAATCTAAATTTTATTGGATTAATATTGTACCGAAACAACTGGAATTAACTAATATTCTTACGGCAAAGTACTAATGCTGTAATCCATGCATGAATAAAATAGTAATCGATGGGGATCAAGTCGTCTAATTAAAGATCCTGTCCACCGACCCTTGAGATTTGTTTTCGTTTAGAAATTCTTTGCAAGGCCACGACAGGGAAGACAATAACATGGCGTGGTCTTTTTGAATGCGGCCGCAGTCACAGTTGGCGGATGTATCTCTCGCGCATGCGCGGTGCCAGTGCCACCAACTCCCTACACCACAAGTTCTGCGAGCTTTCAATAATAGTAATCAAATACTCCACGAACCTTTTCTTTCACATGCACGATCGGATCCGACAAACTTAAATTACGAGTACTCTTGTTATTTCTCTTCACTTATTTGATCCACTTTGTTTTTCACACTAAAACCGAACTTTTGCAACTGTTGGTTTCGAGCTGTGACTGCCTAATCAAAAGCAGCTATTGCAGTTGCTTTTTTAGTTTTTCCCATGAAACCATGGTCCCCAGCCCAGACCCACTTGATCGACTGCATCATTGCCTTCCATGTGGCCTCAAAAAAAGGCATATCTCACAGCATATATCATATATGAGGGGTATATAGATAGATAGAGAGAGAGGAATAATAATAAAACTCCGCCTGTTCCTTCCCTCTAAACCTATGCTAGCCCTTCAGAGAACCCACATATACTGCACTCGTTACGAGGTTTCCATGACCACAACCAACTACGGACCATAAATATAATTACCTCATGCTCAGGACCGCAGCACATGATCAAATATGCTTCATTCTTCTCTATATGGCCATTTGAATTTGATTTTCAATTTAAAGTTTCTTCACCTTACTTGTATGCTTGTGGACAAAGGACAATATTAGTCCTGAATTTGTTTTTGAAATGAAGATAGACAAAGATAAGATCTTAATGTTCCTGTCTTTTTCTAACAGGGTGTGTATTACGTGTAACAATGTTGTTGACTGATTTAATTCCTCTAAAACTCTTGAGTTTCCTAAAGGTAAAAGAGGACGGATAAAGAAAAGAAACCAGAGGTTAAAAAAGAAAGGAGTGGTGAATTTAATGGCTTTTCCTCAACTTTAGGTTGATCTTTAAAAAGAAAATAAAAGCAATTTCAAGATCTCAAGTGTGGCGGTATCGTGAAGATGAAGCTCGACCCGTCGCCTTTCTCTCTTTTGGCGTTTAGTTAATTTAATGAAAATCTGGGAATCATTTTGAACCCAAGTATGCTAGTTTCAACTAATTATACGTATAAAATTCATTAGATACTATCTTGATTTCAACTTTTAACGGTAGATTAAAGGGTGAAAAGCATCATGCAAATCACATGCAGATCCAAATTAACTGAATTTGTATCTCGCAGAGCTGAGAAAAAAAAATTAAATATAGGTAAATACAGGATGATTGTGTTTTTTCCTATGGAAAGGAAAGGATTCAGCAATCACTGGTGCTCGAATTAGTTAGACTGCATTTATGCTTTCAAGCCTGAAGATGGCCTAGGTTTGAGGGAAGTGCTTAGTTGAAATGATGCAAGTATCCTACAGTTAATCCGTTGCATTCTTGCTGGTCAGGGGTCCCTAATTCCCTATGGGTTATTTGGGCACATGCCTATGTCTTAAAAGGGGTGAGCTTTTGGCAGCTTCATGCTAAAGCTTCTAAGAGATAGTTTTGAAAGCGGCTCTTAAAGCTTCGAGGTCGATAAACACTGCAACTTGGGAGGCTTGCTGCATTTGGCAATCCTTTGCCTACGGTGCATATTTGGACTGATATAAGGGGTAAAGAAAAGGTTTATTGGCAGAAACTGATGTGGACTGTACTTTATATTCCTAGGCATGCTTTAATTGCCTGTATGGCTATATGGGGAGGCTTCTTACTAGGGACAGGTTGTTCAAGTGAGAAGCGACTGTCGAGAAGGGTTATGTCATGTGTGGGATAGAAGGTGAATCCAGGGATCACTTATTTTTCTCCTGTTTGGGTACCAAAGGGGTCTGGAAAAAACTTGTCACTTTGTGACATCTTAAGGGACTTGAGTAACTGGAACAGTGAGTTTGACTGGGCGGTTAGGCATCTTAAGGCCTAAGGGTCTCCCCTTGTGACAATCCTTAAAGCTTGCTTGGAGTACTTATATTTACTTTGTTTGGAGAGAAAAAAAAAACTGTAGGATTTTTAGGAATGCTGGTGAACCAGAAGCAATTTTACTGTCTATTAAGGGTATCATTCAAACTATGTTGAGGATAAAATGATGAATAAGATTGATTATGTTGATATACAACTTTATAGTAGTTGAGTATATTATCATAGAAGATAGTGATTGTTAGTTGTACATTCTGTACAGGTGATTTCTTAGCAGGTTTTCTTGTTTCTTGGGTAATTTTATAAATAATTATCCAAAAAAAAAGATCGTGTTTCACATCTTGTCTTGGCAAACTGGGAAACAGACAATGACACATGCATACTCTCTGTTTTCCTACGAAACAAGCATCTAACAATGTGTTTAAAGCTGTGAATTCACATTGAGCCTTCTTTTTTGTCTCCATCAGGCAACAACGACAACTTATAGACAAAATCTTAAGGTCTACTATCTCTGCATGAATATAAATACAGTGATAAATTCTTCAAACTGTCTGAGAATTTTGAAAACTAATTAAATAATATCAATCACACGTTCATTGACATAAATATTGGCGGAATGATTTTTCCCTTTTGTTCATAATTGGCAAATACGGAGTATTAAAAATTTGAAAATTTTCAACACCAACATAGTGAAACTAGCTAGTTAATGATTAGTAAAATGATTGGGAGATGATTGTTGTCCTTAATCCGAAAAAAGGGGTTTGATGCTACAGGAAAATGAATGATGAAATTGTGTGTGTGAATTGAGTTGAGAGGAACGTGGGGCACTAGGTTGCCTGACAGTTTGTGCTTTTGGGCCCTCAAGGGCGAGTGTGATGGTGAAGCTAAGCTAGTTTATGCTGAAAGAATCTCATGACTCATGAGGGTCATGTTGTAGATAGCTATGCTAGCCATCAAGTGTTGTATTCAATATTTGTCTGGTTTGTGAATCCAACGACAAAAACACCCTGTCTGTCTGGAGTTGCAGCCAGACAGGTAAGAATAATTTTCATTTAAACTGCGTATCTTGGGAAAAGTATTTATTCTCCGTGTCTATCCTCCTGATCTTGGTCATTCATCAATTTCGGATCACTCAAAGTCCATGGATCTGAGTATGGAATGTGGAATCCAGGAATTGTAGTTGTACATCAATAAATAGCCTCCTAAAGTATAAGGGGAAATGTTTTATAGTCATAAGAGTCTGGGTCTAGTTTAAACTTCAGTTTTATTTTAAAGATAAATCGTTCATTTATGTTTGAACTTGAAATCTTAAAAAAGGTATATAATTTTTTATCACTTGGTTATTGTATTAAGTATAGCAAATTCCATTTTTTGAATCGTAATTAAGTGAGGCAGAGCAGAGCAAGCAATGGCAAACTGTAGACAACAGAAGCATTGATTCTTTGCTTGTAGGAGGAGAGTGAGTGGGGCCCATTTGCAAGTGGAGTGCTCATTCGGTATGCCTCTTTATTGAAAACCCCACAAACAAAACCAAATAGTAAATACTACTCTTATGACTATTCTCTTTTGTGGGGTTTAATTTGTAGAGATTGTGACGCCCATTGCCGCTATTTCTGACGTATTTGAACTAGCCCCAACAACACGACCAAGGTGGCCTTCATTTGCTAGTCAAGGATAAGTGGCCTGGCTCGGGGCCCCCGTGTCCTCCTATCTCTACACCAATGTGGGGCCTTCAAATATTTTGTTTCTTCTCGACAGATTTCATTTGAAGTCTAGGAATTTACATACGCTTCACAATCATCACCCCTTACTTCAAATTTGATATATTAATTAATACTAGGTCTACAGTAGTGGTGCCTTTTTCTTCCTTTTTATTCACACCCTCCTGGCTCTGGCTCCTCCCCTTACTTCACAAACCCTCCTCATTTTTGGTTTCCAGTTTCCTGTTCTCTGTTTACCATTGTCATTGCCATATTTAGGAGTTAGGACAATATTTGGCTACTGTTTTGAATTAATGTCTCTGAGAGTTTGCATGGATTCATCTGACTGGCTTCAGGTATGCATTTCAAAACTATGCTTTGCTTTAGGATGCCACTAATGACCATCTCTCCATGCTTACGAAGCAATGCTACTTATAAGACTCTTGATTTGTGTTTTATTGTCAAGTTTTTCTACCTCAAAAACTGCTATGAGAATTATAGAACGTGAACAATTCAGCACTTATCCTACGTACTTCTAATCTGGTATTAGTAAAGTTGGGAAGGTATCTGACAAGAAAAGGATAAAGAATGTCCAAGTGTTCACATTCTTTATATTTATCGATTGTTGAACTAATTGAAGTAATTAATGTTTTAGGGGACGATTAACGAGGAGACTGAGATGGATTCGTCATCGCTATCCGGGGATATGCTGACATGCTCAAGGCCATTGGTCGACAGCCACAGAAGGCTGAGACCCCCACATGACCAAGCTCTCAAGTGCCCGAGGTGCGACTCCACGCACACCAAATTCTGCTATTACAACAATTACAGCCTTTCCCAGCCCAGGTACTTGTGCAAGACTTGTAGGAGATACTGGACTAAGGGAGGGACTCTAAGGAACATCCCTGTTGGGGGAGGATGTAGGAAGCACAAGAAAGTTGCTTCCAAAAAATCGAGTGAACCGCAATCATCCAACACTGCTGGGGCTGGATCATCATCCACTTCTCATCTTCACCTCTCGAATTTCCCCGAAATGCACCTTAATAACGTACTTGCTACTCATGCATTGGATGCCACTAATTTCATTGTGGGGAGTAAGTACATTTCTCTGCTTGAAAATCCAATGCCCATCAATTTCATGGAGAGTAAGCTTGAAGCCATAGTGAGGAGCTCTAGGAACTATAATTTTATGGGGATTGGTACTGAGATGGGAATGGTTGAGGGAGTAGGGGATATGGCAATGGGTCATCCGCTGGCGCCGAATCTCAATGACCTTTGCTCTCCATATGGGATGTCCCATGATGGCAATGGCCATGCTGGTACATTCATGGACACCTGCCAGAGGATGATGCTTCCTTATGATGCGAATGAACACGCAATCGATGAGAAACCCAACAGCAAACTCTTGTCCCTGGACTGGAAAGACAATTACGGATACATGAACAACCTGGGATCATGGAGTGGAGTGATGAATATTATGGATCCTCCTCAGCAAATCCATTAGTCTAAAACTCCGACGCTCGTAACATTGTGTAAGATGACAGTGGATCAAATATATAGTATTAAGCTCTGAGTAACAATGCATTGATTTTTTGTTTATTTTCCTTGTCCTGGTGTTGGGTGTCTTAGGCGAAAGACAACGAGTGTGTTTTTGATGTTATACGGAGGAAGACATCAAGGCATAGATTGTCTCTTTCGTTGTTATTTATGTATGGTTACGAAGAATCGAATCTCACATGCAAAATTCATCATATTTGGTTTGAGAAGTTTGTCTTGTCTCATATTTGTGTCTCTTTTTCTTCCACCCTAAATCTCCATGCATGTATTTCTCTTGAGCCTAAATCCAAAACTTCCCATATACTAATCTTCTTCCTTTCTTAGGCTTTAGTTTTGTAGGTCCTTCCATTGTTAGTTTGTTACCGTACAACATTTGTATTCTTTCTTTCTTAGGCTTCAGTTTTACTTTTGGAAGGCAATATAATTATAATTTATAATAAAAAATTTCGGTATCAAAACATTTAGCTATAAATATGTAACCCAATTTATATGTTAAATTTATAAAACACTTAGCTATGTTTTAGTATTTAACTATTAACAATTTATAGGTTAAATTAGGTTAAATTTATAGGTTACAGTATCAGAATATTTTAGTATTTAACTATTGTATACATATATTCTTATTTGATTTTTATGCAACTTTTTAATGAGTTAATTTCAATTGAACTGTGAATGTCAACTTTAAAAAATATATATTATTTTGGTAAAAAACAAGATTGTAGAAATAGATGGGCTATGAATAAATGGGCAAATTACGTTAATCAGATTATAACCACAGACATCAAAATAGATGCCGCAAGACTCAGCTTCAAAGAATAAAAGAATTTGTATACGTATGCAAAAACAAGACTATAAAATAACTAAATCACCTTGTATCCATCAAGGGCACTCTTCAAAACGTTGATTGCGTTGAATGTTAGATTGATTTTTTTGTATAGTCAAAATAGGGATTGTCTTTGAATTTTAGTTAATAAATAATATAATGGCTTAGAAAAAAAATAAATCTAATCTTTTTACTTGATTCGATCAATTATTTACTCTATTGTTTTAAAATTTTTAATATCATTTTATAATATTTAAGATAATTTAGTAATTATTTTGTGAAAGTCTAATCCCATTCAATTCTAAAATAATCTGATTTTATTGTTGTTGTGAATCTTACCCCAAAATCTGACATATGAATTTGGACCAAGTCTTGTCAACAACGAAAACTTCATATCTGACTAAGTACAACACAGTGATGTCCATCATTGATTGACGCATCAAAAAGTTTGAGAGCTGAACAAAATGCCTATAAATTTGATGTTGGACTTGTCATGACTTGACATGACTATAATCTGACTTTACTGTTGCTGTGAATCTTACCCCACTTTTTCTTGCCATGACTTGTCTTGTTTAGGTAACACTCCTAGCTCTTGAACCGGGATAGAGGTGTTACAGAATCAGTTGCCTACAATGCCATCTGACGGCGTAGAACTCCGATTTCACAAGCGTTAACTCTAGCAGCAAAGCGGAGGGAGCATAGAGACTCGCCTAGGAAAGATGGATCCAGTGATACATTGACAAATATAAGCGTTTTCGAGTCTCTACCAAGACAAGGCTGTAATTATAATAAAAATATATTTAATGCAATGATTCTTTGATAACAAAATGACTCTAGAATATAAAACAGGAAAACTAATGCTATCATATATTAAGGTCGCATGTGATGTATTAAAAAAAAGAATACTTGTCAAAATTTTATATCAGCAAACAGAGCTAGCATCAACCAAACAACGAATGAAAGAGGAAAGTTATTCTAGAGCACTTTACCTGGAGAAGATATGTCAGCTTGGAATTCCTAAAAGGCACATGATCCTCCTTTTTGACCAAGGCCAATATCACATCACTCAAACACGATAAGCTCTTGTTAATGACCTAGTTTGCACGATAAGACATCAGTATGATAACATTAAAGAACAATTTATGAAAAAGATAAATATCATAGTGTGTTAAATACCTGAGTCTCCTTCAATCTATACCCAATTGCACCACTCTTTGATAGTCGTTCACTTCCTACAAGATCGATGAGGTTCAAAACACCTTGTATTTTTTGTTCAGTTCCCTAACAAATCAAAGTAAAGAAATGTCGGCATGAAAGAGTGTTATCAAAACACTCAACATAAAACAAAAGCATTTAAAAGTATATTTACCTCATTCGTGCCTGAGATCCTTAATGTGAAAACCATGTGACTTCTAGACGATTGTTCATTCATCTGTGTCCTGCCCACAGACCTAGAAAACAGAAAGTATAACCCCTTGAATATCCCCAAACTGTTTTTGATTTGTTTTTAAGAATTGTTATACACAGACAAGAAAACTGTCTCATCATTCATAAAATATTTCATAACTTGTAATATTAGGTTTATTAACTAGTTTTCAAAAAAAAAAGGTTTATTAACTAATTTAGCACTTAAAAATGTCTTCAAACTTTGGTAGATGCATAACACAAGAATAATCTATACAACATTGACACAATCCTAAGACTCTTAAGATTTTTTACCTACTTTGAGCAGCCAACCTTAAAAGTGAGAAAATCTCTGTTATGGTGCTAACATCCACAATGATCAAATCACTGACATATGTATTACCATTTGTGTCATGTTTAATTATGTACTGCTTTCCAGAAATTGCATTTTCTGTGTGTGTTGGATCTGAAACAATTGATTGATTGGTAGATAACAAATCACGGATGATCTCGTTGTATATTTCCAACATTGAAGCCTAAATTTATTAGACACCAATGGTTAAAGTATTTTTAGCCAACAAATAAGTAGAAAACAGAGTAAATTAAATTACCTGCATTTTGTATTTCCATCCTTGTGCTTGTAATGATTGGCTACATTAAAATATCTGCTCCAATGAACGAGGTATCAACCCTTTTTGATCTGTATCTTCAGGCCTTCCCATCATGGTGTATATCTTACCTGAATCAGTTTATCCATAAGCAAATATACAAACCTGAAAACAAACAAAACAAACAAAAGGCTATGAATCAATGGGCAAATTACGTTAATCAGATAATAACCACAAACATCAAAATAAATGCCACAAGACTCAGCTTCAAAGAATAAAAAGATTTGCATACATATACAAAAACAAGACTATAAAGTAACTAAATCACCTTGTATCCATCAAGGGTACTCTGTACCAACTGGGATATCTCCACAAAAATATCTTGCTGTGAAGACCCATGATTTAAAACCTTATCAAATGTGAAAGAATACTTTTGTCAAGTTGACAGTGTGATAAACCGACTAAATACGTTGCTTTTGATATAAAACAAAAATTGAGTAAAAAAGAAAGAACACATATGCTCATACCATTCTGCATCAAGTCAATGCCTCAGTCAAGGGATTCTATTGATGTAGGATAAGAAACTGCTACACCTTCTGTTGCATCATCATCGGATAATAAAGGACGTACTCGACAAAATACGCGAATATCCCCTTTAAATTCCTACAATTGAATATAACTTAGTATCATTAAGAGAATATAATCAACAAAGAAAAGACAATAAAGTAGTAGTACCAAAATGGTATTGTGCAGCTTTTTCCTCAATTTCTCTCCCTCAGTTAGTTTATGTTACATATCCGCCAATCGATCTTGTAGTTTTTGTATGATTCTTTTTTTTCTAAATCTTCAACCCTTGTTTCTGATACTGATAAATCAACCATCTAGAGACAGAAAATTAAAGAACAAACTATGACATTAACAAATAAATTAATGATATTTTGCAAAATAATACAAGAGAAAATAACAAGTCTTGATTTTAAACATTGGTTGTAAATTTTTCATTTGCTGCTGAAAGTTGAAGCACCTATATTCTTATTTGCCCCCGCTGAGAAGAGCATGTCTTCTAAAAAACCCTAAAATGTTATAAATCTTGCCAAAATATAATTAGCACTTAGAAGAAAAATGTCAACCAACCTCAAATGATTTTGATTTCATAATCAAGGTATTTAATTCTTCAAACGATCTTCCAACACTTTCTTTAAACATCACTATTTCAGCAGACAAGGCTAGTACATTTGACACTTGGCTTTCACGATCATCCCTCACTTGTTGTAGTCCCCCTCGAAGGTATTTGACTTTATTAAGTAATGTTTCCTTTTGATTAACAACATCATCTTGTGACAAATATTAATTTGCATTGTTGTGGATTTTGTTAATTAAATTTTGATTTTGCAGAGTTGGAGAACAAAAACTAAGAGGAAGAATTGAATACAATTACTTCTGACTTAAGGGACATTAATGCTTCTTTACAGGAGAAGCTTTTCAAGAAACTATCGGAAAAGCTGGTATGATATCAATCTTAAAATAAGTTGTGCATATTTGTTCTTCTTTAATGGTTCTTTTATATACTTGTTCGGTTTTAATAACCAGGATGCTATTAACCGTCAATGAATTCAGTAAAATATGTTGTGCATATCTGCTCTTCCTTAGCTATGTTTTAATCTAATAAATTAGGTTAAATTTATAGGTTACATTTAGTGGTATCAGAATATTTTAGTATTTAATTATAAATATGTATACACAAATATATTCTTATTTGATTTTTATGCAACTTTTTAATGAGTTAGTGAAAATCGGAAGAGTTCAAAGAATGAACTTTTTGTCTATAAAAAAGCGAAATAGCTAAAGAATTGAGTGAAGGAAAAGGCAAAGAAGCCATTTTTATGATTGTTTTGAGAATTTTTCCTTGAAAATAATTTGAATCATTTTATCAGTTAGAGTTTACTTTATCTTTTTTGGGTTGTGTTCCCGAAGGATCCTATCTAAAAATTCAACTATCCAATTCCAAACGCCTCCATGCACGACACTAACGACGCTGTTTTTCTCTTTTTTTCTTCCTTTTTTCAGTTTTTATGTTTCGAAGATTTTTTATATATTTTGCTGAAGAAAAACTTCTAAAGCTTTAAATTAGAAAAAATAAATATTTAATACACATTTGATGATCATTAAATTTTAAAGTGATTTTAATGTGTTTATTGAAATTAAATTTTTAAAGTCATTGTTGTTGAGAAATATTTTTATTTCATTTATTAGACTATTAGGTAATTAAAAATTACCGATAAATATTTTGTGTAATAATAAAACATTATTTTTTAAGAAAAGAATTTAAATTTAAATTTAAAAAAATATTATTGAAAAAATAATTATAAATCTCAAATATAAATCATTATAAAATAATACAAAATTAAAAGAAACAATTGACGTGACCTTTTTAAAATTAAATAGTATATCATAGATTGTGCTATTTAATTTTTAGAGTTTTCAAAAGTAATGTCGATTTTTTTATTTTTAAAAATAAATATTTAAAACTTATATAGTATAATTTTAGATATTTGGCGGTTTTAAATTATTAAAAATGTTTATTAATCATTAAACATTATTTTATTTTTTCAAAATTAAAACTTACAATATATATTTTTTAAAATTTAAATTTTTTTTATAAAAATAGTCCTCACACCTCTAATGGATCTATGTGATTATTTTTTACAATATAATATCATCGAAAACGCTGAAAAATATATTAATCGAACGTTAATTTTATATTCGATATTCGACTAATACGATTTTTAGTGTTTTCAACAACATATGTTTGGGGAAAATAATTACCTAAATTTTAAAATTAAAAATATTTTCGAATATAACAATTAAATATATAGTTTTAATAAAAAATACTTTAAATATCTAAAATTTAAAAAAATTAAACTTTACACACTTATTTTTTATAAACCTTAATGAAATTAACATTGGGTATAGGGATGACAATGGAACGAACTTTATAAAGTCCAATCTAATTAATAATCGGATTTTCAAAAAAATTCAAGTCTGTATCCAAATCCATTTACATAAATCCAATCCAATAAAATATCTAAAATTCAAATCCAAAAGTTGAAATCCAATTATTTTTTTAGAGTAACAACTTAAATAAATATATTTAAATAAAAAATATGTTTTATCAAACAAATATTTTAAATTTATAGTACAAACAAATCTCAACAAATATTACAATCCAATATAAAACAAATTAAAATAACAACTTAAACTTTTTAAATATAAAAAATTTAAATATTTTTATTTGGGTTTATATATGGATCGAATTTATATCGGATATAGATTCGGATTGAATTCGGATCGGATCATAGCAATATCCATATCCGATCCACCTCCTATTAGGACTCGGACATTATTTTTGGATTCGGATTCGGACTTTTTTTATTCGGATTCGGATTGAATTTTTTTCTTCGGATAGAATTCGGATTATATTGTCAATCAACAAGACGACTATCAGACAAAGATACAAAAGTAAGAACCCAAAATATCTCCAATGGTCATCTGAAGGAAACTTAGAAACCGTCCCAGGATCTTAGTTGTTGTTTCTTCAATGTCATCGCTTAAACTCATAGCCATGGTCTTCATCTTCTCAATACTATTTACTCACCATGACTCAATAATGCTTCAAAATCACCATGACTCAATAATATCAAATTAGTTCCCAATTCCTAAATCCGGTCATTCTTATCCACTTTGGTCACATTTTTAATAACTGGACTAGGTGTCTTTTCCTCGCCAAATAATCCACACATAATTCATCATCTTTTATGTCATCATTCATCATAACTCATTTGACGATTTCGACGTTTCATATTACGTCGGTTGATTTTCGACGATAAAATGGTAGGATAAATAATCATGATGATTTGACGAATGATATGATAGGCAGTGGTATAACAATTGATGATGAAACCAAGTTAAATCATAATTGGGTTTTTGGGCATTAGAGATTTCAAAGTTTGGAGCTATTTTATAAAATTTGGAGTTATATTATTTTATTTTATTTATTTTTAAATATAATTTTAATTTTTTAAAAAACTGACACGTGTTAAATAACAAAAGTTAACGATAAAAATTAACTGACAATAACAGTAAAATACTTATTTCAATGATATTGAAAATGTTATACATCTATTTGGTCCAAAATAAAGTTTAGACACTTATCTAAAAAGCTATAGTTTACATATTTATAGGGATGACAATGGGGTGAGTCAAGGATGGCTTTGTATTTTTTTATTATGTTTCCAACACTTGCATGTATGATTTTCGAGAATCACTATTAAATATTTTAGTGAGATTTTGTTCACATATCTATCTGTTATGAATCTATGTGATTTTTGGTTAATCATGTACCAAAAAATAAATAAAATTAAATACATTAAAATAAATATTTGATATTAAATCTACAAAATTATAAACATAAATAATTAATTAATTTTACCAACAACAAACAAAACCATTTTAAAAGTATAAAATATGATTAAAATATTAACTATTAAAATAAAAATTATACACTACCTTTAAAAAAATATACAACTAATAATCTATAATATCAGATCCATTTGTTGTAATAAGAAGTAGATTTGATCATATTTTGAATTATATAAATTACATGACCTAATTTTACGTGATCTAACCTTTGCTCATTTTCTGATTTACTTGGTAAAGTTTAGTGATTTTTCAAACTCATTATTAAAACTATTTTTTAGATATTTATTGTCAAATTTTTATGATTTTTTTATATTTAAGCATTCATATTTTTTAAATACATATCATTATAGTGTATTTAAATAAAACTAGACTGAATTATATTTACGATATGTATAAATCATATTTTAATTATTTTTATGTAATTTACGAAAAAAAAAATTTAACTTATTTTAATCAGCCGATATGAGATATTAGATTTTTTTTAAAAAATAAATAATATTTATAGTCTTTTAATTTTGTAAAATACTAAGGATCATTACAGATTTTTTTAATGATTCTTACAATTCGAATAAAATATTTCTTATAAAATTTATCGTCCTCATCATGTGATAAAGATTTCGATTATCTCCATATCTATCAATTTAAATATATACAATTTTTTTATTATTTTCGACCCTAAACACTAGTAAGTACTTAATTATCACTTAAAGCCAATATTTTACTTAGGTCGCCCTTGACATTTTTAGTTTTTACTTAAAAGAGTGATTTGGGTTATGATCAATGTCAACCACTTATTTTTGGAGGTAAAAATCACTTAAAAATTTGATTTTCACCCAATCTCAAACAATTTTTTGTAACTTTGAGATAAAAAATTATTTTTAGATGTAAAATTATTTTTACTCTTAATTATTAATATTAGTATGTTAAAATAATATTAAATATAATATATTTAAAATAATATTAAAAATAATAATTTAAATAAAAAATAAGAAAAAAACTTTAATATTATAAAACTATATTAAATATAATAACTATTAATATATTAAATTTATATTTAAAAAATTAATAATATTAATAAATTTTATAAAAACAAATTTAAACCATTTATATTTATTTATTTTTATAAAAACACGTTTTTATAATAATATTAAAAATTAAAATTTTATAATGAATTTTTAAAAATTATTTTTTAAATCACTTGACAATACTTTAAAATTATTTTTTAAACAATGTCAACGAAACCCTCAGAAAATTGCACTTCAGCCCCACTCTCATCTCTCCACACATCACCTCCGCCAAGCAACCCTCTAACCACCGTTCTCTGGCAGCTTCGTATTGTCTTTCTCCTCCTCCAGTTCCTGACCCAAGCCCTCTCTTGCCCTCAAGTTTCCGACCACCCGTAAATTAAATAAGGTAACTTTTTAACCCTGAATTTAACTCGAAAGTTTCTACCTGCGTTATCCGATTATGAGTTATAGCTCCTTTTGTGTAATCTGCTCTCTGCCTTCGATTCACTCTGCTATATTTCAATTTTTTGTTTACGATCCGCTGCTATTGATGTGAAATTTGTGGCGCCGCTTCGTGAAACAGCGGCCGCGACAGTTACTCCACCGTTATTTGAACCCCCCACTTATCTGTTTGAAATCGAATAACTTGCTGTGAGAGGTATATGAACAACCATATTTGTATGTGGAAAAAATTCAAGTACATCGAGTTTGAAGGCTTGCATTGCATTTGAATTTATCTTTATTCGATAAAGTAGTCTAATCAATTAAGTTCAAGCGGTTGGATTTATCTCTGGGTTCAACTGGAACTAGAACAATTAAATTTCGTTGAAATCGAGCTGATTTTTAAGTTGCAAGTTTGGATTTTTGTTTGAGTGAGCTTTTCATTTTTGAGTCTCAGCTATAGTCTATGGTATAGGTGACTTGTTCTAGCCAAGTGTTCAAATATTTGTGCTGGTTTGCTTGAGTATCGGGATCAACTTTTTTGTTGACATTTGGGATTGTAGAGTTTGATCCTTGGCTATTAGAATTATCAATCAAACACTCTACTAACAATTCACATCATTGTTGGCTCAATTTTCTTTTGATATTTGAGATTGTCAGGGTCTTTTCCTTGGCCATCAAAGCTATGAGTTAAGCAATCTACCAAAAGATTACATAACTGCTGGCTCAACTTGTTTTTTGCTATTGAGGAATTCTGAGATTTGGTGCTTGGCTGTTAAAAGTATGACTCGAGCATTCTACCAACAGACTACATGATTGTTTGTTAGCTCAACTTGGATATTTGATATTGTCAGATTTGATATTTGGTTATTTGAAGTAATGTCTAGTCCTCTACAAACTAGCCACGTGATTGCTGGCCATTGAGCTCAACTTGGTTGTTGACTTAATGAAGCTAAATATTGTGGGATTAGGGTCTTCGGGCCAATTAACATTTTTGTTTGCTGTGAGAAGTGCTTTTCCTCTGCAAAATAGTGATAATTTTTCCCTTTCCCTGCAGGTGAGCTCATATCAGGTAGCACTGAAAGTATTTAAAACGGGAGAGGCCTTTTACTTAATTGGTTGAAACAGATAAATTCTTTCTATCCGTATTTTCTGGGAATCATTGTGTTCTGGTGCAAAACAATGAAGTTGGCTGGACTTGTAAAAGCAATTTGTGTCTTCCCCTCCATACAAGGAATAATGGGGCCTTTACAGGTTCGGACATTTCAGCATGATTTTGTTCCAAGAGATCCCAAAGCTCAGCCTAAAAGGTTCAAATATCCACAATTTTATGATCCATATGGCCCAAGACCTCCACCCTCTGCTAAGATTGTTGAACTGGCGGACCGTATATCAGCCTTAGCAGCAGAAGAGCGCAGACAAATTGGCCCTACTCTGAGGCTGAGGCTGAGACACCCAAAAATGCAAACCATTGTGGATGAAGGAATAGAGTTGGGTTCACAGGGTGGAACAGGTGCGAGTGCAGGAGCTGCAAAGGCAGAGGAGAAGAAAGAGAAGACTTCATTTGATGTGAAGTTGGAGAAGTTTGAGGCTGCTGCAAAAATCAAGGTTATTAAGGAAGTGAGGGCTTTCACTAATTTGGGTTTGAAAGAGGCAAAGGATCTTGTTGAGAAGGCACCTGTTGTACTTAAACAGGGAGTCACCAAGGAGGAAGCAAGTGATATAATGGAGAAGATAAAGGCAGCAGGAGGAGTTGCTGTCATGGAATGAGTTCAGCTGCTTGCTCTTTTCTTATCTTTTTTACCCGTGTTGCTGGCGGCTATTAGAGATAATGTTGGAAAACAGTTTTACAAAATACGAGGAAGAAAGAAGTGGACTTATTGCTTCATGGTCTTTCAATATCCAAGTTGCCATTATTTTTTAGAATTTGAGTGTTCATTTTTCAAGTATCCATAAAAGATAACCATTGTACTTTAGACTGGACGTCCAGAAAACGGTGAAACCATGTTCCATGAGATCTAAATAATGACATTTTTTGATGTAAGTTGTTGCATTTAAAAATTCATAATAACTTGAAGAATATGCATTAACATCTTACAAACATGTTTTCTCCTGATTGTATTACAATTCACCCTAATGAACAATCGTATCAAATATCCGAAATGAAAACTTAACAACCAATGTTGAAGATGCTGGCTGGTACTTATTCAACACATGTCCAAATTTGTGTGTTTATTTTTTATTTTTCTTACAATGGAGCTTACGTTGTTAGCATAGAAGATCAACTGGCAGGTGCAGATTCATATCGGCAAACACAATCATATATATTTCCTTTAATCAGTTTTTCAGCCAACCTTTGATTCTTCACCATTGCAAGCTGCAAACAAACGTATTTGAGTTAAAATTATCAGTCAAGTAAACCTGTTTAAGCTATATTTGATAATTCCAGAGAGATGCAAGATCAGATAATCATGCCTTCAGGGCTTCACATTTAAACCGAGCATTGAAATTGGTATGAAGGGCTCTACCCATCCCTTCTAAGATAACCTGCATGGGAAAAAATGCTTGTGATTTTCTCTTATTTCTTGATTCTCAAAACAGCAGAACGAAAAGGCAAAGCAGTGAAAAGGTTTTATCCAAATGAATGCTTTCACAAAGTTGAGGTGCATCAAAAAACAAATAACCTACCAAGTCAGCATTTTTGGCTGCTGCAGCTAGCTCCGAGCTGACCTGCCTTAGATCTATGCATGGGCTCCCACAACCATTCTCAACAACCATCAAAGGAACTGAAGAAGAATTTCCTTTCGGAACATCGAATGTGTTAGTCATTGCATCCACTAGGAGCCCTCCTGCTTCAGCTGCTCTGCGAAGGATGTCACAATGCTGTGTACCGGGAGAATCAGATTATTGTGTTTGATGCATGACGGTACAAGTACAGCAAAAAATAGTAGTAAAACATGGGAGCTGCTCTGCTATAAATGTCTTATATAACTAGTTAAATACATAGTTTGTCTATCAGGACGACGCTAAGATCAAATATTGGGAGGGACAATTTTTTATTAAGTCTTTAAATTTAAAATTTGAGAGGGACAAAACCTTATTTGACTACTATTTAAACTAAGAAGGACCTTAAATGCAATTATACCAAAAAATTTGGGAGGGACAAGAGCCTTCCCATGTTCAACATAGTTACGTCCCTGTCGTCTATAATACAACTTTTATCTGGGAAACTGAGTCCCTCCTTTTCCAAATTAAATAGAGAAATTTTACGAAAGCATAACAAAATATAAAACTATAAAGGGACGAAAGAAACAATGATGTAGAAATGAAGAAAAAGATAAACAGTGGCAAACCTTTGCAGCCTCAGCAACAATATCAGGAAGTTCCATGGAAGTTACATCATTCAGTGCAGGAAGAGAATTTGCAACCAAAACAACCTGCAGAAACATCACATTATAAGTTATTCTGCATTTAAATTGTAATTTCTATTTCAGTCCGAAGTTACAGAATTCTGTGAAGAAGAAACTTCATCAGAGAAGCCTGATTATATTGCTCAGATAACAACATGACAATAAAAGAGCTCTCGGATGTATTTCAGAAGGCAATAGAGGTCTCAGAAGTGCAAAGACAACACTCCTTGAGACAATCTTATTGTGGAAGTAGCAATAAAAGAGCTCTCGGATGTATTTCAGGGGCAAACTTACTTCTGTTCCACGTCGAAGGAGTTCTCTTGCTAGTGGAAGCATGCCCAGGACAACATCAGCACCTGAGTTATCAACAAAGAGTAAAGCTCTCTTATGGGGTTTAGGTTTCTTCCCTTCAGATCCTAGCATTCGTTCCTTAAAGAGGTCAAAATCATCTACCTGCCGTACATAAAATTAAAATTTTCTTATATACTCAAAGTTCTCCGAAACTTCTAATAAGGACTATTAAAATGCAAATCAACTCAATAATGATGATTTTTTTCTCCACTTGCCTGCAATGGTCTTTTCATCTTGTTGCGACTCATTCTATAAATTTCAATAATTGTTCCTTTATGATAAAGTTCAACGCAGGCACGGGATCCCCAGTCGAATATGTTTGCAGCTAGAACACCTTCAATTAAGGTAAGCAACCTTGTCTCCTGCAAAATAAGGAGAAATTCGAAGAATCAGTAAGATAAAGGCAAAGGCAGGGCAAGAAAACTGGTAGTGTGCATTATGTGGAGCAAATCGGAGATCTCAGTTGGATTTTTTTATTAAATGATCACATATCTTATACCTTAAAAAATAGTTTTCTACTTAAAATATTTCTCAGGTAAGAATGAAAAAAAAAAATGAGGCAATGTTAATTTACTGCATTTCCATAGTAGTTTTGGTTACCCTAAGGCCCCTCAAAAGAGGAAAGGACTAAATTCTAGATTACCATACCTCATCCATATGATCGAGTTCCACTAGTAGATCAGGTAAAACAGCCAGAGATGCCTCATTTTCCCTGTCATGATTGGGAAACATTGATAAATGAATGAAGTTGAATGAGGTCCCAAGAATTCAAGAAACATTAATATATGTACAAACTTGGAAAAATGTGTCATGAAACTGTATGTGATGTATTTTCACTTGTCCATGCAGTTGTTTGAACAATCTTCAAAATTTTGCCCTTTTCATGTACGCTTTGGAAATGCTTGGAAATTAACAGTAAAGATAGAAAAAATGGCATGTTATATACTTCATAGACCTACCTTGGGGGGGGGGCAGACTTTAGCTCTGCTCAAGGGAGGCCAACCCCCCACCCCCACCCACTCCTCAAAGGTTATCAAAGTTGTCAATGCAGTGTTGGTCTTGTTCAGATTTACCAGACCAGTATTAACATTAAAAAGAATATAGTTCACTCCGCAAAAATTGTTTTTTAAATAACAAATATATGGAAAATTGCTTTTTGAGAAACAAAAACAAAACAATAAATGGAAAGACAGATACAACCACCCATATAGTTTAGCGTGCCATTTGCCAGGAAAGTTGTACTGAAAATGATGGTTACCTTTTCATGAATTCATGGAGCCGCAAAATTCTTTTCTGAATTTAGTTCATTTGGATTTCCCGGACTAATAGATTGGTTGTTATAGTTTTTTTTTTCCTGTCGAGTTCATCTCGTTTGTTTATTTGTAAAGTATTATCAAGGGTACTCTTTTTCCTCCATTTAAGATTAAGAAGATTTTTTAATGAGGCTCACGGTAATACTCTCCGTTATTAATAAAAAAAAAAGATGGTTACCTCTGTTTGATGCTTCTATAAGCATCATGAAACTGGAACTCCCTCAAGCACTCTTCTCTTAGCTCCAAAAGATTGGCCAATCCCAACTTCCCATAAGCAGTAGGTTCCTCCATCAATCTATTCAAGAGGTTGTAAGTGCATAAGCATCAAAAAGTAAGTTAAATTCATTTTATACTAATCCTCAAAGACAAATAAGAATAAAGAACCTCATCTACAATAATAATAGTTTGCCATCTATATGGCTTGAATATGTACCAGTTATCAACTAACTACAAAAGCTAGAAAAAGTTAAATGTTTCAATATTGTAAGTCACCTAGCCAAATGAGCAGAGAAAGCACGAGCAAAAGCATCACCTCTTCTTTTAGCATCATCAATTCCACCTTCACTTGCCACAGCCTAACACATTTGCAAGCTCACAAATTATAGAACTGTTGTAGAAAAATCCAACTTCAATTTATTTAAACTTTCTAAGAACATAATTTTCTTGTTGGACTTCAGGCAAATTAATTATGGCCAATGAAGAGAGGAGAATTCCTGTTATTATTTCTTTCTTCCCTTCTTTCGACTTTCTCCCCCTTTAGAAAAAGGAAAGTACTTTCATCCAATTCGAAAGAGAAAAAAAGGAAAATACATTTTAAGCATTTTTAAATCTAAGCTACCCCATAGTATCTAGACATGCTGGAGAGGATAACAAAAGCCTCAGGCTTATATGCTGAATTCTTACATTAATCTTTTATTGCTATAACAAAAAGCCATTAGCCATCGGAAACAATAAAGTTTTCAGAACTCTTCTTGAAAATGACTCCTTTCTTAGAACACAATTGGCAAATGCTCTTCTGAGAGAGAGAATTTTAGATGCTTCATAGTGTTTATATTTACCTTATCAACAAGGTCTGGCAAGTGCTCCGAAAGTACAGTGAACCAATACCTGAAGCACCATGTATAAAAATAATAAGCAGAAGAATCCATGTTTGCAGAATCAGTATCTTGGAACATAAAAGTTATTGTTGCAGAGCACTCTTCTTTGGTAATCTAGAATAATAAGTATTATGCAGCATATTAGAAGTGCATACTTACTCTAGCTCTTTGTGCTCTGATAGATCAATGGTATTGGGTTCGTACCTGTTAGCATGTAATTCACGAAATGAAATTAGAACATTGCATGGACGGAAACACGTGGTAATCACAAATCTATTATTTTACATACATTTTTGGGTTGGTTAATAATGGAAACACCTCCAAAGTGGGTACAAGATGGAGAACACCAACGTTTAAAGCACTAGCATCAGAACGCAGAGTGGCACCTCTGGAAGAGGGAACTTCAAATCCTCCAAGTCCTGTGGTTCCTGGTGGAGCCATCGGTATTGGTGCTATGATCTCAGTCCCTTTCTGCACAAACTTTTCCATCCAAGAAATCTGCAGTTGACACACAAACTAGGAGTTAGGCCTAGGAGAAGCAAAGCTCAAAACAGAAATTAAAAGGGAAAAAAATATTTCAATCTATTCTTCACTGTTAATCCATAATGATATGTTTGGGCCACGTTTGGGTCTCGAGTTTAGTTGTGAGGTTGTAAGTTAAGTTGGGCTTGTGTGTTGTTGGACTTAAGGGGAGGTTTTGTGAAGAGTCTTTTGGTATTTTTATAATAGGAGGACAGAGGTTTTGGGGTTTAATGTTCTCTGGAGAATGAGGTCATCATCTCATCTTCTTCTAAGGTTCAAGAAGGAAGTGGCAAAAGGTCCAATCTTTGTTGGTTTTATTGAGAATCCTGTTTGGTGGTCACTCCCAAAAGCTTTTTCTTTCATCTCATCTTCTTCTAAGGTTCAAGAAGGAAGTGGCAAAAGGTCCAATCTTTGTTGGTTTTATTGAGAATCTCGTTTGGTGGTTTGAGGGTAAGTAATAGAGCTTGTGGAGAGATCTATCTTTCAAGACAAGGTGCTTGGGGAACCCTCAAAGAAACTTGGGAAGGAGAAAGTTTGAAGGAGAATTTTTCTGAGTTAGGAGGCTTGCTTTGCTCGAGGTTGGTACCTTCCAACTCTTCTTTGCAACAAATATATCATAAATAGATTGCATTACTTGTGTATGAATGCATGATTGCTTGATTGGTAGTTAGAGACCTTTAATGGTGAATTCGTGTTAAGATGTTTGATAACTTAAAAATGATAACAAAACACCCTAAATACTTCAAAGAATGTGTAGGACCGAATTAGGAACGAATGAATTAAGTTTAGGGAGAGTTCTTAGAAATTTTTTGGTACAGACCTGCATTTTCGTGCAGATATATCGATACCGGGAGACCATGTATCGATACTGTAAAGAGAAAAACAAGTCTTAATAGGCAAGTGTTTAGAAACGTCATGCCCGTGTTTCGATACTAATTTCTCCAGTAGCAAATCGTATCAATACCCCTAGGTGGGTGTTTCGATACCAAATCTTCCAATGTCAAATCGTTTCGATACCCCATATAGGACTTATAGAAACGGGTGTGCTTCCTTTTGGTCAATTTTGAAAGGTTTGTCAAGGCGTATCGATAAGCCAAAGAGGTGTATCGATACCAAGGTGTTTTAATACCCTTTTTAAAGGCGTATTGATACAAGGGCGTTTCGATACCCCATATAGGTGTATCGAAACCTCTGGGCAATTCTACCCAAGTCTTTAAGGGATGAGTTTGGGAGTGTTATAAATTATGATGAATGTTTCAATGAGTTAATTAAGCCACAAAATGACTTCAATGTGATGTTAAATGTCGAGTCTTGGTCTTTGATTTGGTTTTGGTGGAAAGATTCTACGTGGATCATATTGTGTGGTTGAGTCACTGTGTGATGAAAATCAAGATATAGTATTGCAACATAAAGAAGTCCATTCGATATAACATTCCGTGTGATGTATTGAAGACTTTTCCGAATGGAGGATCCCGATGTTGTGTGGAAACATGTCTCATTCGAAGATACTCGATGTAACATTTCGAGTATGAGATTTAGAGGATCCCGATGTTGTGTGGACGAGGGCCTCATCCTTGAGTATGGGATCCCGATGCTGTATGAACGCGAGCCTCATTACCTTGTGTTTGATTTTGTTTTGACATGTATATGTTGTGTGCGTTAGTATACATCTCATTATGCTATGTGTTAGGCGAGCATGATAGAGTCATCACATCATGCGTGATATTACATGTCTTACTTTACTTTATTTATGATATACATGATGTTGGCCGAGTGACGGTGTACCCACTGAGCTTTTATAGCTCAACGTTTCGAAATGTGTTTTTGTGCGTAGGTTAGGTGAGGTCGGAAGCGGAGGAGCACCATCAAGGTTGGAATTTCAGTATCGACTTCGTGTCAGAATACAAATATTTGATGTAATGAGCTAGTGCTTATTGAACCCTATGTAAATTTGTAACTCTTATTTATTTTGGGTCGAATGCTTTTAAAATGGTTTGTATTAAATAGAGCTCATACTATTTAAAATATTTGGTTTATGTTACAAATTGAATTTGGAATAAATGGATTGTCATGGTTTTATTTGGGCTTGAAGCCAAAATTTTAAAATATAAGTTTTAGGCCGAAGGCCCACCCAATATGACACCGAGTTGAGGGTGTTACAAGAAAAACATGAATATTTTTATATTAACAGATAACAAAGTAAACAGGATAAATAAACCCTCCTTGGAACTATTAATGATATAAAATAAATACTAAAATTTGATGAGGACCAAAGTTCATCTTTTAATGTACCGTATCAAGATTTCCTCATTTCATTTTTCACTTGAAATGGTCTAAATGCCTAGTGTTAGGCCCTATGTAATTTATATGCCAAGACTAAATCATCTGGTAATAGGTTTGAAATTACCCCCATGACCCATACAAAAGATAAAACCAGTAAATATGTAAAATATTTAATAATATCTTGAAAAAGGTTGAGATTGAGAGGTAAACCCAAACTCAAACCATGCCCATTGATCTCTAAGGGGTTGATCCACTCTATACCTCAACTATACTTGCCTTTTCATTCAAGTCACCAAGTGGAGGACCATGTATTCTTCCTCCAGTGTATGGTGCTCCCATCGGGAACCTCTCAACTAAGTGATGCACCATCAAGTCATCAAGGCCATGCTTGTGATAACTCAAAAATGCACCTAAAGTTCCCAAATATCCTTCATGTCTCAAGAACATAGCTTGTGCCTCTCCTTGTGACCTAGACCATAGATAAAACTGTTTTGACATTTTCTCGAGAGCACAATAGTTGCCCGTCAAGAGGAACAAAAAAGGATAAACTTGGACAACAAAGAGTTTTACACTTACCAAAACTGAATGGCAAAGGAGATTGAATCCATGGTATATGCATGACCCCGTATGAAAAATCCTCCAAAAAAGATACGCTTAAGCCCAAACCGAAGTGCATTTAAATAAGATATCTACATAGCATAATTACTCAAGTTAGAAGTTGTATGTTAATAGCGTGTAGATTAAGAGTTATAATCTTATCCTAACTAGTAGCTTGATTGTAGAGAAATTCTATCTTATTAAATTATAAGACACTTATCTTTTAGGTTGACTACTTAATGTAAAATTGTGTAAAAGTCTATAAGTAGACTGTTTATGTTCATCAATAAAATAACAACAGAGAATATCTTAAAACACTCTATTTTCTACAGAAGCAGAGAGACAACTAAAAACATAGGAATATCAATATTAATTCTGTTTGGTTATATAGGAGCTTGAACGAAAAATTCATAATTGAAGTTATTCTAAAGATAAAATAAAAATATATTTAAAAGCATGTTTTTAAAGCTCAAGAATTTTACAAATGAATGTTCATAATATAATTTTTTACCCTTCACAAGAATATAAAGAAAATGAAAATTTTTACCATAATATGGAAGATGATTGAAGACAATTCAAGTAAGACTTTAAGCATAGTCACTATACCTATTCCTTTGAAAAAGAAAACAACACAAATGTATTTCAAATCAGGTACGTCTACTTTACATGGTAGTTTGTTTTCCAGAATAAACCTGTCCAATATTGTAAGAAATCATTCTCAACAGAGACAGGGAAATATCTTCAGGTCTGTAATCTTCAAGTTCCTTCTTGTCAGAAATAGCCTTGCCAAAACTTGAAGCTATAGTTGATGCAGAGAGACCAATCTGTCATAATTAATATTAGAGGGTGGTAACCACTTTTTGAGAAAATAAGAACCAATCTATCCATGAATCATAGAATTGATGCATCTTAGAGTAGCCCATGCCTTCTACACATTCTTGCGTGAAAGTGCAAAGATCATAAGTAATATATACCTTAGAGTAATCCATGCCACCATAAATGTCCCCAACAAGCATGTCTATGGTCCCATTGTCTCCCCTTTGACTCAATTCGAGCAGTTCATCAAAACTGGAAATGGGGACCAATAAAGGGTAACATCTGGATAAAACTATAGACAAAGAGGTGTAGCAACGGGGTAAGACAAAAAAGGAAGAAGGAGAATAATATAACCTGTTGCACTTTGTTAGTAGCCTTCCCAATCCCCAATAAGTACCACCTCCAACATTTGTTCCACTAACACGCTCAAATTTTCTGTCCCCGTCAACCTGCACCAGACCAGTAGTGTTGATTGTTTTATACTCTAGTTAACTCATGTCTCATTCTCGAGCAATTTGGAAAATGAGGGAAAAAGAAAATACCTTTATTATGCTAACACCAGATCCAATATTAACAAGAAGATAAGGGAACAGATCATTGTGGTCAATCTGCACAAACTCTTTGTGACCTTCCATGTGTGTGAAAGCTTCATGACGAATAGCCTGCTCAGTTACATATACCAGATTTACATCAAGTTATTTAATATACTAGAGTTTAGACATAAGGATTTCTTTGCATGTTGAGTGGTAATTGAGAAAAGTTCACAATGAAATTATGATGAAGATTTGACCTTAAGAAATTTGCTCCTGCGACAAGACAATCCATTTCATCTTCTTTCTCGATACTGACCCCGAGCCTTTCTTTAAAAAGGTCTGCAAATTTGTATGCCCCACCACCTGTGGCCTTCTCACAAACACTTATTAGGTGAAGTACACATTTGTGAAAGTATAAATTTTAAGAAATTGATGGTTCTGAAAGCAATCTCAGGAAAATAATTCATAAAATGCCTTCTTAAGTAGAAGCAACAAGGCTGTTAAATATTGGGAAATGAATGGTCACGAACTTGAACCAGACCATATAATGAGCCACCTAAACTTAGAATCTATGAGATGGTGTTGTGTATGAAGAGTAAAAAAAAGGCAGAAGCTTAATAGTAGTCATACATTACTCCATCAGTATATGGGAAAAATGCTAAGAACTAGCATCACTTTCAAATTGACATTTTGTTCAAAGGTAATTTACTTCAACATTTTTGGGGAAAAAAAGCTTGAATACAGTATCTCCCTTAACATACAATATAAAAGTGGCTCAACTTCTACAAAATTATAATGAAAAAAGCTATGAAAAATTCTTAAGTGCAATTACCTTGATAACTGCATTTTCGTTGGCAGGGGCCTCAGAATTCCAAAGAGGGGGATCAATTTCTATTCAGAAGAAAATAAAACAGCTGAAGATAAATATTAATGCAGGTTAATAAAGCCACAGATCTGATGTTACCATCACGTGCAATCTCAAAGTATTAGTAATATAGAAAAGAAGATGGATCGAAATAAATAAGAATATATACTGCCGCGGTGAAGCTGCTTGGAAGAAATAAAATCCAAGCACTCATTCAATTTTCTTGTCTCAAACTTCACAAAGTGAAGCCTCCCCCCAAGAACAGGATAGCTTCTCCTGTTACCATCTGAAATGCCCAATCTTTCCTTGACAGTTTTCTTCCTCTTATCCTCAACTGATTGGTCTTCATGTCTTGAAAAATAGATCAACTTAATAAGAGAACCTGCAGAAGAAAATTTTTGAAGTTTAGAATGCACTACAAGAGGCCACAAATATATTCTTCCTAGGTAACCATTGCTATTGTGCTTAGCAGAAAGTAAGGAACAGAACCATCATGGAGAGCTACTGCTGACACAGTAAGGACTTTTAATTGACAACTTAAGGATTTCTCAAAGAAAAAGAATATAGCAATCTAAAAATAAATTTGGAAGCCAATTTTAAACTTAAAATAGTTCCTTTGGATATTATTGTAGAAAATAGGTGTTTTTAGAGAAGAAAATAATTCTTTGTATTTCTATTAATGAAAGAGAAGTCTAAATATATAGACTTATTTACAAGAGACTTCAAACTGAGAAGTCTTACTAAAACAGATCTCTAATCTCTTAAAATGATAAGAGATAACATAAGCTAATAAATCTCCTAATAAAACTCCTAAAAAATAGATCATTATCTCAGTCGATAACTCTCTATTAACTAGGAGTTATATTCTAAGATAATAACCAACAATCTCAAAGGTAAAAAAAATCTATATTTATCTTATAACTTACACTCCCCCTCAAGCTGGGGAGTAGTTGTAAAGACCCAGCTTGGATGTAATTTCATCAAAGGTAACTCTTGGAAGTGCCTTAGTGAGAATATCTGCTAGTTGACCTTTCGTAGGAACAAAACTCAGTTTCACCAACCCACCATTCACCTTTTCAGAAATGAAATGTCTATCAATTTCAACATGTTTGGTTCTGTCATGGTGAATTGGGTTTCTAGCAATACTTATAGCAGATTGACTGTCACTTTGTAGCTCAAAGTGTTTGTTGTAACAAAACCCCAGTTCAGTCAATAGTCTCTGTAACCAGATTCCTTCACAAATTCCAAGTGCAAGAGCCCTAAACTCAGCCTCGGCACTGCTTTTGGAAACCACTGTTTGCTTCTTACTTTTACAGGTCACTAGGTTCCCCCAGACAAATGAACAATATCCAGTAGTAGACCTTCTATCTGTTAGTTCTCCTGCCCAGCTTGCGTCTGAAAAAATTCTCACTGATCTGTCTTCATTTTTTCGAAAAATTAACCCATGTCCAGGAGTCATTTTCAGATACTTCAAAATTCTGTTCACAGCCTCTAAGTGTTCTTCTCTAGGGTCATTCATATATTGACTCACTATACTCACAGAGAATGCTATATCTGGTCTAGTGAGGGATAAGTAGATTAGTTTACTTACTAACCTTTGATAATGCTCTTTGTTCACAGGGCTTCCCATTTCTTCCCTTCTCAGCTTTAAGTTTGCTTCCATAGGAGTTTCTGCAGGCCTGCATCCAGTCATTTTAGTCTCTGAAAGTAAATCTAGGATATACTTTCTTTGGTTGATGACTAATCCTTCTTTTGATCTTGCAACCTCCATGCCTAAGAAGTATCTTAAGCTTCCCAAGTCCTTGGTCTCAAACTCAGTTGCTAACAACCTTTTTAATCTATCTATTTCAATGAGATCATCTCCTGTTATGATGATATCATCTACATAGACAATTAACAGTGCTTTTTTCTTGTTTGATGTGGTTTTTACAAACAAAGTATGATCCGATTGGCATTGCTTATAACCATCTTGAATAATTACCTTTGTAAATCTATCAAACCAGGCCCTAGGTGACTGCTTTAGGCCATATAGAGACTTCAATAATCTGCAAACTTTCTGTTTCCCTGAATTTTCCTTTATACCAGGTGGAATTTGCATGTAGACCTCCTCTTCTAAATTTCCATTCAAGAATGCATTCTTGATGTCTAGCTGATGAAGTACCCAATCCTTATTTACTACTAAGGATAATAACACTCTTACGGTGTTTAACTTTGCCACAGGAGCAAAAGTTTCTTGGTAGTCCACTCCATAAGATTGAGTGTAACCTTTGGCAACCAATCTAGCCTTGTATCGCTCGATACTGCCATCTGCCTTATACTTCACTGTGAATACCCATTTACAGCCTACTGGTCTCTTCCCTTTTGGGAGATCATCTATGACCCAAGTATTATTGTTCTCAAGTGCCTTGAGTTCCTCTTCTACTGCTTTTCTCCACTTCACATCCTTTAATGCTTCTTCTACTGTTTCTGGAATATGGATACTGTCTACATTTGCTGTAAAAATCTTAAAACAACGCATTAATTTTCCATATGCAACAAACTTTTGAATAGGATGACTAGTGCATTTTCTTACGCCTTTTCTTTGAGCAATTAATTGGTCGATCACTAGTATCAATCGATGGAATAGGTACTTCATTAGGAACAAATTCATTACCTTCTTGACTTTCTAATTTATTCAAGCTTGGTTCTGGCTCTTGGCAGTTTCTAGACTGAATAGGAGTTTCCGGGACCAGTTTTTGTCTTCTTTTGTAAACATTCAATTCTCCTGTCTTGGTTTGAGTGATTTTTGGTGGAGTTAAAGGTAGAGAAGATGAAGTAGATAAGGTTGGTGTTTTGGGACTAGGTGGAATTTGAGGGATTGAGTTTGAAGGAGTTGTTGGTTGGGACTTGGGACTCAGTGGTGAGGAAGGTATAATGGGTAAAATAGTTTCTGTTTGGGGTAAGACTACTGGTAAAATAGTTTCTGTTTGGGGAAAGGTTGCTGATGGAGGAAGAGTTTCAAAAAAATTTGGGATAGGGATATGAAATTCATTTAAAATCTACCCCTGAATTTCAGACTTAGAGAAGTATGGTTTGTTTTCAAAAAATGTGACATCCATAGAAATGTAGGTCTTTTTAGTCTGGGGGCAGTAACATTTGTAGCCCTTTTTACTAGATGAATACCCTATAAAAACACACTTAATGGCTCTAGGATCCAACTTAGACTTGGATGCATCATTATTATAAACAAAAACAGTACATCCAAAAACTCTTAGAGGTAAAATGGAAGACATAGGTTTGAAGTGTGAAAAACTTTTAAGAAACACATCCCTTGGACATTGAAATTTCAGTGTTTTGCTGGGCATCCTATTTATCAAGTATGTAGCTGTTAAGAGAGCTTCCCCCCAAAGATATTTAGGAACACTAGTAGCAAATAATAAGGATCTTGTAACTTCTAAAAGGTGTCTGTTTTTTCTCTCAGTCACCCCATTTTGCTGAGGTGAATTAACACACGATGAAATATGAATAATCCCTTTTTCTTTAAAGAAAGATCCTAGTGTTTGAGTAAAATACTCACTGCCATTGTCAGATTTAAGAATTTGAATTTTACTTTGGAACTGATTTTCAACTATTGTGTGGAATTTTTTAAATATTTCAGCAGCCTCTGATTTTGCTCTCATAAGGAAAGTCCATGTGGTCCTAGTATGATCATCAATGAAAGAGATGAACCACCTAAACCCATTTAAGCTTTGAACTCTTGAAGGGCCCCAAATGTCACTATGAATGATGGAAAAAGGTTTAGAAGATTTATATGGAGAAGGATGATAAATACTTCTTGTTTGCTTGGCTAGTTGACAAAAGTCACAAGAAAAGTGTTTAGGACTTTTAGTGATAAACAACTTAGGGAACAATTTTGCAAGGTAAAAGAAATTAGGGTGACCCAATCGAAAGTGCCATAGCATGATATCATCAGAAGAATCAGATTGTTTTGGTGGGATAGAGTCGGTTTTGGATAGGTAACCAGAGTAGGCTTTTGTCTTGGAAGGACTGTTTTCTTCAAGAATATAAAGACCTCCACTCAGCCTAGCTCTGCCAAGCACCTTCCCCGAGCTTAAATCCTGAAATTCACAAACATTGGAGTCAAACTGAGTGCTGCATCGCAGATCAATATTCAATTTACTAACTGAAAGTAGATTGCATGCTAGATGAGGAACATAAAGTACAGATCTCAGGGTAATATCCTTGTTTATCTCAATAGAACCCCTCCCTTCAATAGGAGAGAGAGAACCGTCTGCTGTTCTTATGTGAGAGTGAGAATCTACTGATTCAAAAGTCTGAAAAAGCTCCATGTTTCCTGTCATGTGGTCACTAGCCCCTGAATCCACAATCCATGTAGTGCCACTATTTTTGCCCATCAGATTTGCAAAGGAGAGGCTACTTTCGTGGACTTTGTTAATGATCTGGGAACTAGTAGCGGAAGGGTTTGGAGAATCCATTCTTTGCTAGGGTTGTAGGATTGATAACCTAACTGATACCATGTAGAAAATAGGTGTTTTTAGAGAAGAAAATAATTCTTTGTATTTCTATTAATGAAAGAGAAGTCTAAATATATAGACTTATTTACAAGAGACTTCAAACTGAGAAGTCTTACTAAAACAGATCTCTAATCTCTTAAAATGATAAGAGATAACATAAGCTAATAAATCTCCTAATAAAACTCCTAAAAGTACTCCTAAAAAATAGATCATTATCTCAGTCGATAACTCTCTATTAACTAGGAGTTATATTCTAAGATAATAACCAACAATCTCAAAGGTAAAAAATATCTATATTTATCTTATAACTTACAATTATATTTCAAGCTTCCCCTCTTATAAATTCCAATAACATTCATACTAGATTTGGCATTGGCATGGTAGAACCCCTTCCACACAAGGGTGGTCGAAAAGGAATAAAAAGACAGGAAGAAGATGAGAGCGAGAGCAAGAGAGAGTATGCATGTTATTAACATATAAACTAGAGAACACATGAAAATTAACTCAGTTTTACTCCACCTGTAGTCAACAGTTTAAACTAGAACAAAACAAAATGGAAAAACATTTCCAAAACTAACCAGAAAGAAAAAGAAGCCAAAAAAGGAGTTGTACAAAAAGCAAAAGCAACAAAGAGGTTGAATTAGGAAATTATAATACCCCCAATATCAAGAGCCAAGTGAGAAATGTCATCAGATTGATTAGGCAACAAAATGGTAGGATCCCTTTCCTCGAAATTGCCCTGAATTTCAGCCTTGCTAAGGTCAAGTTGAGGCCTTGAACCTGACCGGTGAATTGAATTGCCAGCCATGTCTTTCTCACCTCCCTGATTGTTTTTATAACAAGTATTTTTTTCTTCTCCTATTCCCACCAACTCTTTTCTGTCTATAACCTCGTTGTTGTTGTTGTTATCATTATATTGAAGGTCCTCTGTCTTATCGTCAATTCCAAGAATAGAGTCTCCACTTTGACCTGCCATCAATCCCACGATATTCTTACCACACTGCGGTCTAACCACGTCAACCTAACGGTTTTTTTATGTTTCCTTTTTCCTTTTTTTTTCTGAGGCAGAACCCTTTGGCCACTTGTCCTATACTCAATTCATTTCGTGAAAAAAAGAGTAGAATTGTGTAAGTCAAGAGCAGCTGGGATAAAATAAAAATAAGATTTTAAACCATTATCCAAATCAATAAGCTAAACTAAGAAAAGGGTTTGTTGCATTTCAATTGATACAACTGAGGTAGCTTTGAGATGAGGGCATGTGATTTATTAGGATCCCAATTAAGAATAAATAAAGAGTTGAAAGAAAACATTTAGTAGTATAATTTAATGCACGAAAAGTCCAACAAGAAACATGGCTGACATTGAATGAACAAAGATGAACACGAAAAAAAATCAAAGACAAAGCCACAAATTGTCAAACTGAGTCGGTGAGAAAGATGAAAAACCAGGAGACATACAGGGAAAATGTAAAAAGAAAAGAAGGTAACAGTAGCCAGTAGCCAGTAGCAAACCTTGGAGGCTGGAGCCTGGAGCAACTGCTTTGTCCACTAGAGTCTGGAGTTGACGGTGAAGGCCAAAAGCGATTTGCAAACCAACCAAAAATATACAACAAACAAACAACACCATACGATGGGATTTGGGGATTAGTGTGTTGGTCCGGTCGGGAGTAATAATTAATTAATAAATTCGTCCTACTTGCCATCAAAGACCAAAGATACGTCGTATCTACTGCCCATGAGTTTTGGACTTTGAACGACACTTGTCCCCATCTGTGTGGGAGTCCAATAGTCATTAAAATACGCTCTGAACGCTATTTGACTAAAGTATGGGAATATTAATTGGAAAAGTATACATGAATATTCATAATTTTTTTTGATAAATTAAATTTTATTCGACCAAGAATACTTAGAAAAATATTTTACAAAATATTAATCACCCTCACTTATCTCACCTGAATAAATTATTCACATAATCCTCATCTCATTGCTCAATCAAAATTTTTAAAACAACAATCAATTAATTTGAGTCTAACATCTTTCTTTATGAACCAAAAAAACCTCAATGCTTGTCGTTGTTTTTTTTATGTGCTCTACAGTTGCGTTCAGTCCAAAGATGATAGTTAAGGCTACACCATTCCAATCGAATCAAAATTATTTTCATAGATTTCCTTTTACCAGCGAGTTGTATCCACTCGAGAAGCTCCCCCCAACGAACTTGTTCAATTTGTTCCTCAAATCATACAATACTAGTGATCAGATTTGCAACATGAATTGACACTCTCCAAATAGGTGGTCCCTGGACTCAATATGCTCGGTACACATTAAACATGTAGGATCCAACTGCACTCCCCACTTGAGCATACGTACTTTTGTTGGTAGCCTATCCAATACAACCAACCATGATATAAAAGAGTGATGAAATAAGTTTAGCCCATGACACTTTTCCTAGTGATCAGATTTGCAACATGAATTGACACTCTCCAAATAGGTGGTCCCTGGACTCAATATGCTCGGTACACATTAAACATGTAGGATCCAACTGCACTCCCCACTTGAGCATACGTACTTTTGTTGGTAGCCTATCCAATACAACCAACCATGATATAAAAGAGTGACGAAATAAGTTTAGCCCATGACACTTTTCTATTTTTAGGTCTAAGTAACTCCCAAGCTAACCGAGCTTTATAGTCTCTCTGTTCACTTCCAACCAGTAACCATTCGTTTCTAAGCTTCATAAGCTTTTTCTAAGCCCAATTTTGATTATCTTTCACTTGAGAGTGTATAACTAAATATAGATTTTATAAAAATATTAAATCAACGAAATAATACGATTTATTGGCATTGAATATTATTTAATTCAACGGATTTGCGTTTCGGTAAACGTGAACTCATTTAAGTAAAATTAAATTGATATATTTTTTAATTAATTATAATAATTGTAATAATATTTGTTTTAGAGTAAACTCTTAATCATTGGACTAATCACTCAATTATTATGTTGTATTATTGGTATTTAAACTCATGACCTCTAAGACTACAATTATTCTTTTAAGCACCGAGACAAAATGATTTGTGTGATAATTTGATATTTGTAAGAACGTAAAATAAAGTTATGTATCGTTTTGTGTGATTTTCACATAATTTTTAATATCTTACGCATATAAATATCTATGTTATTTGAGAGAGATATTTTGGTACTATAATATAAAAATTAAAAATCTAATAAAATTTTATCTAACATCTCGTAAAGTTTTCTTAAACATGCCTATTAAACCATGTTTAAACCCTTAGAATGCATAGAACTCCTGCTTACCTAAATGCGGGTTCAAACACGATATATTTTATAAATATATATATCCACGATAAAATATTAAATTACCATATAGAAACAAGCCATGCGTAGCAATTCGTATTACCAAAAAAGTTGCACTAACCGACAGGCAAGAATCACATAGATAAAACCCCTACCTGTCGGCGCACAGATAGATAGGACGAGCAAAGCGCGAAGGGGATGGATGTCTAAGTGGTTGAAAGAGTCGGTCTTGAAAATCGAAGTATTGATAGGAATATCGAGGGTTTAAATCCTTCTCCATCCGCAAAGTTATAAGTTCTCTCTTGCGTTATCTATAGATAAGAACAAATTGGATTGACTCAACTGATATGATAGATGAAATAGATAGCTTGTGTTAGGATTTAGTTAGGACTTTGTCTCCCTTTCGTTATCTTCTGCTACCCTTATAAAAAAATATTTTGCAGTAAATAGTGTCATTTCGTCCATTTAATTTCTTGAAAAATTTGCGTTAAATTAAGCACGAGTTCTTACTGATAATATTATATTCGTTTATTCGAATAATAAAATATATGTATATGTATATGTATTGTATCATAGAAATAAAAAAGAAGAAATGGGTTGGGCATATAGCTTGGCATTGGGCTTCTTAGCTTTAATCGAGTCTGATGAGTGTCCAAAACCAGATGACTGGTGGATGATGGTAATGGGCATGAAAAGGAAGATGACAATTGCATGACCGAATGAGTTGGGTCCAACTTCACTGGCAAAGAATACAAGTGTAGCTCATTGGGTTTAACATATAATGTTTGATTCCCCCATTTAAAAAGATCTTGTTTCTATTCCGGTGAATTAGATACGGCAAGCGGCAGCAAGACTGGAGAGGGAGAGAAGAAAGAATGAGGCCTAACATAGTGTTATTTGGAGATTCAATTACAGGAGAATCCTTTGGATCAGGCGGCTGGGGGGCTTCTCTTGCCAACACCTACTCTAGAAAGGTTCTTCATTTTTCTTTTTCTATGAATACAGATCATTTTCACTCCTAATTTTACTCTTCTCACATACACATATATTTCCACAGGCTGATGTTTTAGTTCGTGGGTATGGTGGATACAACACCAGATGGGCTCTATTTTTGCTGCATCACATCTTCCCTCTTGTAAACCTCTTCAATTCTTCCTTTTAATTTCTTTGGAACTACAGCTGTGAATTTGCAAATGGGGTTGTTCAGGATCTTTAGAATGTGAGAATTTTAGATCCTGCTTTTGAACTTTGTTTGATGTTCTTAGATTGACGGATACTTCTCTGCAGTTGTACCGTGATCCTCATACTCAATTTTACTTGTGGGAAAACTAAGATTTAGCCCTTTTGTTTATAGATGAGGGCAGACGGGATGGTATATGCAACTCATTGCTGTGCATTTAGGGATCAAAGTTTTCATTTTTTAGCATATTTTTTTATAGTCTCTGGAAGTGGGAGGAAATATGTCTATCTATCTATCATCTTCTTTTGTCATTTGAGTTTCTACTGTACTGT
This sequence comes from Abelmoschus esculentus, assembly GCA_035048815.1. Taxonomy (NCBI): domain Eukaryota; kingdom Viridiplantae; phylum Streptophyta; class Magnoliopsida; order Malvales; family Malvaceae; genus Abelmoschus; species Abelmoschus esculentus. The sequence continues at coordinate 6,366,554 of JAUCBN010000050.1, forward strand.
TGTGGTTTGGTGATCTCATGTTGCTGTCTTGTTCGATAAATGTTGATTTTATTATTGATAATCACAGCATGTTTCTTTGATTGCTTTGTTCATTATGTCCTGGGTAATTATACTGTTATATTACTGTTTGTCCGGCATCCCCCCATCAATTTTACACCAGAATACCAGATGTTAGATGCTAGTCTTAGATTTTCTTTCTTGTCTCAGGACTCCTCAAGTAAACCTCCAATTGCTACCACGGTTTTCTTTGGGGCTAATGATGCAGCTCTCCTAGGGAGAACCAGTGAAAGGCAGTACGTCCCCGTAGAAGAGTACAAGGACAACCTCAGAAAATTCATTAGCCATTTGAAGGTTAAGTTTTCATCTCTTCACTATTATTTTTAAGCAACCTTTTTAGGAGAGCATTTCACAATAGTAGTGTAGTCCTTACAGCTTCAATTATAGTACAGTAACTGGCATCCCTGATCTAGAATCCACTCTGCATTTTTTTTATCAAACTTTCTTGCATTCTGAGAATACAGTAGAATATATATACTACTAAAAGAAAGCTACAAGTTAATCTGCACGTCTGGTGATTGTTAAGGCATGAGCCTAGGCAGGTCTAGGTGCTGCTTTTTAGTGCCAAACAACAATAGCACTTTAGACCCTTTTGGGTGAAGCACATTGATCAGGTGCATGACTATTGCATTTGCAGCTTAGCATACGTTGTTTTTTCCTGTAAGGTGGTAGATGCAATAAAATTATAAAAGCCTACTTGCTTGAACTAATCATATTTGTAAAAAACAGGATGGTACCAAATTCTCTACTTCTCAATGTTTGAGTAGTCACAATAAACATTGGATTGTTGGGAAACCTGGTACATTGGCTAACAAAAGAAAAAGAAAAAAAATGACATTTTCTAGTATAAATTGGACCACACTAGAATTTATTTTCGCAAATGCTTAGTTGCTTACATACACACATGACCTTAAAAAAATATACCCATAGACATATTGCGTCTTACTTTACACAGGTGAAAACACTTTATTCACACCTTGATTCTAAGGCATAAAAGAGCTCCTGCACCTAGAGTGAACTTTGTGCCCTTGATAATACTGACCTAAAGTATTGGCTTGATTAAAGCCAACAACTATTTTTTTATTAGTTTGTTGATTTTTGCATTTTATTTCTCCTTTCTCTAGACATTTGCCCAAAGATTTTACCAAGTGCAAACCTTAGGAGTTAATTCCAAGTTATCTTCGTAGTTTGTACTTCACCTGAATAGGAAAATGTATTTGAACTGACCTATGAATGTGTTCTGTGGACCTACCTTTTACTTATCATCATTGTGTCTCCACAGGAATGTTCACCCACCATGCTTATTGTGCTTATAACTCCACCCCCTATTGATGAGGAAGGGCGCATGGAATATGCACGGTACAGGACATTATTTTCCTTCATGCATCCTTTACACATAACTGAATGACTTCATCTTCTTTAATATTTCTTGAGATTATGAAGGATCCTTTATGCATTTGTACACATAACAACAATACCACCGTCATCCCTATCATTACCCGGCATTGGTTGTCATGAACTTTATCTTTCATGCATCTATAATTACACATGCAAGGTTCAGGCTGCAGAGTGCATTTATTATACTATATTATTTGACATTACTTTGGTTGTCATGAACTTCAAATAATTTTTAATTCTGTTTGACAGAGCAACTTATGGTGAGAAAGCAATGAAATTGCCAGAACGAACGAATGAAAATGCGGGACTGTACGCGGAAGGGTGTGTTGAAGTAGCTGGAGAACTGGGTATCCGATCCATCAATATTTGGTCCAAGATGCAGGAAACAGATGGTTGGCAGAAAAAATATCTCAGGTTTGTGGTTTTCTAAACTAGTACATTTTAGATGCTTGCTACTCCGTATCTAAAAATAAGATAGTGAAAGAAAAGTTCTGCGGGCACATTTGCAACAGTTATATTCTCCTTACAGTATCCAATCAGGTTCAATTTAATTGTCATTCTTAAATGATGGTTCATTAACATCCAAGGACTTTTCGTTTCAAGTCTTAATGGTAGACACAAACCGAGTAAATCGTTAGGGGTATTAGGCACATCAAACCATGTTGCTGTTACACTTACGAGTCGCATGTTGGTGTGTATTTCAGAGATGGATTGCATCTGACAGCAGAAGGCAATGCAGTTGTGTCAGGAGAAGTTGCAAGAGTTTTCAAGGAAGCATGGCTTGACCCTGCAGAAATGCCTCTTGATTTTCCTCACCACTCAGAAATTGATAGCAAGAATCCAGACAAGGCTTTTCAGCTAAAATGCTTGTAGTTCCCTTTCCCCAACATAATCATGGGATAACAATTTCACTTTTTGATGCTTCATTTATTGAACTTCCACATTGTTCTAAGGGTTTTACATGTGTTTCCATGTATTAATATCACATTTACTTGTGTGTTACAAGTTACATTTAATACAAAAGTATTCATAAAATAATAATTTAAGAATACTTAGATACTGACTTCAAAACCAGTTGGCTAATTAATAGGGATGACCATCGTAAAATCACCTTGCAAATTCTCATCGTTGGTGTCCGTTCAAAACCAACAAGTCTAAGCTTTTCTATGAACATTTTTTATCATAGGATATTTAGTTATATTCGTATATTAATAGCGATAATATTAATAATTATGATAACAATGCAATTAAAAGCAGGTAATTTAAGACGAATGAGAGGCGTTATTGTCATTAATTATTTAACAGAGTTATTAATAGTATCTATTTTTGTAATGAGATTTAACAATATGAGCTTAACTGTGGTTTCAAATTAAAGCTTTGGATTTTTTAGCTCCTAAAGTAATTACTTAATCTGCCTTCAGTTCATGTAAAACAAAAAACTTATTTCAAATGAATAATTCCCAATTTAGTTAGCTTTTGTAAATTGGTGATTAATTTATGTAGAATCATACTCGATCCATCCATCAATTTCAAAATATTTTATAGATACTTCAAACTGTCTATCACAATTTTTTTCTTTCAGTTTTACAAATATTTCTTAACCTCATAAATTATAAAAAAATGTACAAATTGTTTCAAAAATGCATTTTTCATCAAATTAACTATTTAAGCAAAAGATATATTCATATTTTTTTTAACATAAAAGAAGTATTAGTAGTTGATAGATATTAAAATTGTAAAAATATCTTAAATAAAAAACATTATGTGGTGATTTTTTTTGACCAGCATGTTTACATTGTGACAATTATATCCCATTAAATAATCTTCATCGCAAAGAAAGAAAATGTAAGGCAGGAAGGTTACAAAAGAAATATTTAAAGGTCATTAATTCTTTTAGTATTTAATTCTATTTTCCCAACACTTTGCGTTACTGTTTTACATGATTTTCCATGTCAATATACTAGTATTTTTAGTAAAAATTAGTCACCAGCGAGCCAATGAGCAACTGCCATTTGGCCTACAGGGTATATAGTAAACGAGAGATTATTAGGTGAACTCTGTTCACCACGTCATCCATAGTCCAAGTAATCTAGACCGTTGATTTTTAAATAATCACCTGATAACTACCACCCACTAAATACATGTAGGAAAGAGGTGATGATTCACTTGAAAAAAAATTAAGATAAACGGTCCTGATTATTTAGGATCATAAATGACGTGATGAACATGATTCACCTAATAATTTTTCATAATAAACAAGGTCAGTGTAATATAATTAAGCATGATGTAAACAAATTTTAACCATGGGATTGCGCTAGAATGGACGGCCTAGATCAAACAACATAGTAAATGCTCTCCCTTATTACTCAGCTTATTAAGGAACTCAAAGCTAACAAGACACGGCCAAAACGTATGACTTTGGTCCTGGATTGTGGTTTGGTGAAGGATGAAGTTTGATCCAAAGCATGGGGAAAACATGTCCCCTCAGGGCCAGCAGCCGATGTTGCTGTCCGACATGTGTCTAAAACAACCCTTTGAAGCCACGACCCCATCTCCATCCTCAAAGGACTATTATCTGCAAGACTTTCACCACCTCGATCATGATCATCAGATTCACGCCGATGGGTCGTCATCTTGGAACCCTGTTTTTGTTTACGATGCATTCCCTTACGGTTGCTCCGCGAATAATGTTGATTTTTACGAGTGTAAGCCGTTTGCTTCTGCAGCGGAACATGGACAGGAAATGGACAACTTGGGGAGTGTGGGCTTGTTGAACATCTGTCACCAGAGGAATTGGACCAATGATGTTAGTATGAGATCGGCCCCCTTAGATTTTGTGTTGGCGGATGAAATGTGGGTTGAGAGTGGAGAAAATGGTTACTACAGCAAGAAAAAAGCATTGGGTACTCCAACGTGTAGTAGGACTAGTAATTGGAAGGGTCGTAAGAAGTCAAATGGAGTCAAGGGACAATGGACAATGGAAGAAGACAGGTAATCTATGGACTTTTCGTTGTTGATAAAATGTCGTTCATGGAAACAAATTAATCAATATCTGCAATCTGCATGCTTGAACAGGGTGTTGATTCAGTTGGTTGAACAGTATGGAGTGAGAAAATGGTCTCATATTGCTCAGATGTTGCCTGGAAGAATAGGGAAGCAATGCAGAGAGAGATGGCACAATCATCTAAGGCCAGACATCAAGGTTAGTTAACTCAGTCTCACACCAAACCAAACAATATTATTACCTTTACGGCCTTGTGCATGTACATGAGAATTGAGATTGCAGAAGGACACATGGAGTGAAGAGGAGGATAAGGTCCTAATACAGGCGCATATAGAAATAGGAAACAAATGGGCGGAAATTGCAAAGAGGCTCCCTGGAAGAACAGAAAACTCCATCAAGAACCATTGGAATGCAACCAAAAGAAGGCAGTTTTCAAAGAGGAAATGTCGTTCAAAATACCCTAGAGGCTCCATCTTGCAGGAATACATCAAGAGCTTAAACTTGGAGTCCAGCAGCAGCGGAAAACCTTCCAACGCTACTGCAGATAAAAGCTCGGCACCAGCAATGGATTTTTGGCCTGGTACTGGCAGTGACCGTTTGGTGCCAGAATATGAATTTTCGTTTGATGATAGACTGCTTCAAGAGAGATGCAGCATTGACTCTCTGCTTGATCAGATACCGACTGCTCCTATGGCTATGGCCATAGCCGAGGAGGTGAAGAAGGAGATGGACTTGGTGGAGATGATATCGGCCCACCCCCACATCTGAATCTGATTACACCTCAAAAACCAGTAGTATAAGATAAACTATCAAGTGGATGTTTAGGGTTTCTTAGATGGGGAAGGAAGAAATATCTTAGCTACAGATATGAGGATGGTAATGCTGCTGGTATCATCGAGAAATATGGTAGAAAGAGATCAAATAATATAACAAGTTTTCACATATAAAAATAAATAAAATTTCCTTGGAAATTAATGTTGTATGAATGTAATGTAACAATGCACGTGTCAGTGTCAATGTAGACATACCCAGTAGCGTGGGATGCTTATAGTTATGGAAGCACATGATTCTAAGCTCTCCAAGAGTAATTTTTTAAATTTACTACTAAAATTTAATTACTCAACTCTTAATGGAAGACATAGCATATGATTCCTATATGCAATCTTTTCCTCTTTGAGTAGGAAGAATTCCAAACTGAACACACTTACCAGTTCCCACAGTGGGAAATTGGTGGTTCTGTAAGTGCGAAATAAGATTGATGGTAACCGAGAACATGTATTTTTTTATTGTTTTTTATACTTGAAACTTTTTTTTTCAATTTTAATTTTTTAATAATAAAATAATTATCATCTTGTAATCCGTTAAAAAACTCTAAATATAGTAAAAATTATACATGACAATAATAAAAATAAATTATAATCTAGTTCACATCAAAACAATCATCTTTACAATAAAATCATCATATAAAAGCAACAAAATCTTATTTGATGACGATAAAAAACAATGATATAAAAAATTTCCCTTTGAGCAATCCTAACATATGTTATTTAATTTTTGTTACAATAAAATTAAAGTGGTACTCCAAAATTGCCTATGGAGCACATAATATATGTTACATTTAAAATATTAATATTTAAAACTTAATAATCCAACAAATATTTTTCATTTTTTAAAATGTCAAAAAGTGTTTTTTTTTTATTTTCTTTTTTGAAAAATAAATGGATATTTATTTTTTTAAATTTAGCATATATTTTGTGTTGAATGAATATTTAATAACAAAAATATGAGTCGTGTATCAAAATTAAAAAAAAAAATCATTATCAAGCCAAAAAAATCTCTAAATACCAAAGTCAAACTATACAAAAAAATATTTAAGTAATTAGGTGATAATAAGATACAATTTTAAGAGTCAAAATATCATTTAACCTAAAATTTAATTTAATACATACAATGCAAATGATAATATTTTTTATTTTTGAATAAAAATTCAATAACATGAATTAGTTAATCAAGTAAATTCATTTTTTAAATAATTTCAGGGAAGTGGGAAAGTAAGAAATTTACTCCTTGAAGGTTTCATAACCACGGGGAAAATGTGGGTACCAAGAGCTTTAAAAGATAATAGTCCTTGTTAAATCAACCCAAACCAAAACAAATATAATCATTTTAAATAATTATTTAAAAATTAAAATAAGATAGATGAATTTATCGATTAAGACCCAAACCAAAACAAATACAATCATTTTAAAATACTTATTTAAAATTTAAAATAAGATAAATAAATCTTATCAGTTAAGACAACAAATAATAGACGAATATATCTAATAATTTCTTCTTTTTCTAAAGCCTAAATTTACTAATTCCACTTATATTGAGCACATTTAAATTCTTCCTTCCCAATAAACGATAGTCTGTATAGACTCTTCCATCAACAAGTCGTATAACTAAGTATCTCAAGGAAGAGAGTATAAATCCTAAACGTTTTGTAAATGATACCGACTCCTTCATTAAAGATCATGTGGCAAAACAATCCGCAAAAATAATCCAAATACGGAAACAAAAAACAAAATTAAGTTCTGTCTAAACTACAAACAAGTTCTTCAATCTGGGATAAAAGAATTAAACCCCAATTTATCAGCAAATCTATTATGCTTCCTTTGCCTTTGGCTTAATGCGCTTCACCCTAGAATACAGGAAAACTCCAGCAAGAGCAATCCCAGTGCCTGAAAAAAAATCATCACAATAAGATCCATTAACCAACCATAAAGGCACCCAAAAAAACTCAAACCATAAACATTTTTTTTTTGGATAAGTTGTGTTTATTATCCAAAAACAAGAAAAACATCTCCTATATGCACCCTTGGGCATCCATCCCTAGGGAATTCCCCAAGCTGTACAAATATTTCTATTCACATCATCTATACATATAACTCTACTTCGAGTTCAATACAAACACCTTCTCTTATACAGTCCAAGATACTCCTTACACTCCTACTAGTATTCCTAAACACCCGCCTATTCCTTTCCTCCCAAATGAAATAAACATATGCACTCCATGCTAACTTCAAAACATGGATAATTGGAGACTTTCCCTTCAGCCGTGCACTCCACCACTGCAGCTCAGCCTCCCACTCCAACATGTTCCTATGCAAACCACACAACTCCATAGCAGCAGTCCACACAGCCATTGAGTAGCTACATCTCGAGAAAAGGTGACCCCTCGTCTCCGATTCAGTCCCACAAAGGACACAAACCTCCTCAACATCAATCCCCATTCGCCTGAGCCTATCTTTCGTTGGCAACCTGTTAAGAATAACCATCCACAAAATGATAGCATGCTTAGGCACATGCAAACTGAACCACACTAGCTTATGTCAATGAACTCGCCACCAAACCTCCCGAATCAGATTCCAAGTTGCACTCACAGTCCACCTATTATGCCCATTCCCCATTAGAGCCTGCACAGTACCCCTCTGCTTCACAATCTTCCTTAAACACCAACTATGTTGCTGCTTTAATACCATACACCAAATATCCCCACCCTTGATAACATACTTATGCACCCAAGCTACCCACAGAGAACCCTCATTTGCCAGCAAATTTTTTAACAGAAGGGCTAAGCACGCCTGGTTCCAGGACTTAACATCCTTAAGCCCCAAACCACCCTCACCCTTAGGCCCACAGATGTTCTTCCAGCTCACTCTAGCACCTTTCCCAGGACAATCCTGACCCCTCCAAAAGAATCTCATACACAACTGCTCGACCTTATCTATTATTCCTTTTGGAAGCACCAATTGCCTACTCCAGTAATTAGTCAGGCTACAAAGTACAGCCCGAATCAATTGCAACCTCCCAGCATAGCAAAACATAAACAATTTTTAATAATATATTATTAGAATGCAAAATTACCTAGAGCATTGATCGGTGAGACGGGTGTCTTAAAGAAAATAACAGAGCTGACAATAACAACCACCCGCTTTACACAGTTGCCCACAGAATGAGTGACAGGGGAAACCCTTTGCAGTATCATATATGAAACCTGCATTTCATAATTTTAGATCAAACACTGAGCACCTTTGAATTGAGTATACTGCACTAAAAATATATTTAAGGCATTATTTGACATAAGGCAGAGACAATAAAGACATTCAGACATCCAATATAACCGCTGCACTTCCTTACATCCATCATTTTCTTGATCTCTCTTAAGCCAAATTCTTCAATATGACTACTCAATAAATTTGATTAAACAAAAATTAAATTAAAAAAAAACCTGAATCACATAGATCAACGAGAAGATCAATAATATGCAAAAAGTAAATCAAAGTAACATTTAGGTATAATTCAATAACAATGCCCATTTAAATAAGTTTTCAAAAACATATACAAACATTTTGAATTTTTTGCATGTATCATATTCAATCCATGGATTTTGTTTTCCAAATTTAATTTACTTTGTTATTTTCAACAAGAGACCTCCCAAACTTGTCCTAAGAAATCTCTAGTATTCTCCCATTTTTAATTCATTCTTCAGACTTGAATCATTATGAAGTGACCTTGTATCCAGGCATTTGATTCTTAAGGATCACGAAAAAACATAAACAGCAAAACTTCTCACCTGCTGATAGGCATGGAAGGAAAGAGCAGCTAGCAGAGATCTTACAGCAACTTCTTTAACATTCAAATCCTGTTAGACAAGATAAAGCGCAGCCCATTGCAAGGAAATTAAGACAAATGCATTGAAAAGAGGAATCAGAGAACCTATAACAACTTAGCTCATCAAGAATACTCACAGCAGATTGCAAGTAGGCAGGGGTAAATTTTATGCCTTCCATGAAGATTGCCACAGGGGCTAGCAAGAAAAAGGACATAATTGTTATTATTGAGAAGAGGGTAATGTTGTCCATCGAGTCCTGTCACATAATAACGGTTTGTTATGTGTCAATACGAAAGTCAACTCCAAAACCAGATTTTCAATGAAGAGAGACCACTTTGCAGTGGATCAATCAGGGAGACATAATTTATACTCCAATAATGTTAGCACCATAGTGACCAATAACAGAGATCAAAAAGTAAAATTACCTCTTTCTTAACCATAACTTTTTTGCTAAGAACGTTACGGGACTGGTTTGTTAAATTGGAAGCCATTGCACTCAAAAATCCAGCCCTTTATAGGTAAAAAGAAAAAGGGGTATGTTACAATGACATAAAATAACCAATTCAAGTACTTGCATGGTTGCATTCAAAATATCTGCACCAAAATCAGAAATGGATCGCAAGTAAAAGAAAACTTTCTGAAGTTTTATAAAGATAGTACACGCTAGCATGTACAATTATTACCAATTGAATGAGGCCTCTGTAACAGATGCAAGTACAACTCCTCCAACAATTGGTAGAAGGGCACCAACTACCCAAGGAGTTGGCAGCTGTAATAGAAAAATATCATGCTCGAAGTTAGAACCAACATCAAATTGCATTATTTGTCCCAAAAACGAAAGAAATTGCATCAGTTTTCACAAGGAGTTTCAAACAGGCACAATAATCACTCATGCAAAGATATCATCAATTTTAATAACTTCAGAAGGTATTACAGAAAAAAGGAAACTAGAAAAGGCATTCATAGATAAACTGTAATTAAGAAAATGTGAATGAAATAACAACAACTAAACAAGAAATCACCTCTCCTAAAAACATTGCAGAAAGCACAACAGAGAAGAATGGTTCCATAGCTTTAATCGTGTGAGTGAAAGAAACAGCCACTTTTCCTAGACTCATATTTGTAAAGAGGTTGCCCAAGGTATGCACCACAGCAAGTGGTAAAATTACAGCTACCTGTGAATAAACAATTCAAAAATTAGTATAAAACAAGAAAAGAACCAAAAATTCCAAGAGCTTCACCATTTGCAACAAAATGTTTTCGTGAATACCTGTGCACCAGTGATTTTCGGCCTCTTATACAAGTTAAAAGTCCACATCAGGGTAACAAGTACAGTCCCAACAGCAAACTGAATGAGAGTGACAGTTACAGGGAAATGGTAGACCTTGAGAACCTGTTTACAAAGAAACAGAATTCAATAACAGTTCATTCTCTTAAATTGTACTCTTAAGATTCTGAATATTGTTGTTTGAAAATCACACTGTAATTCTTTAAAAATGAACAAAACTAACATGTACCACTAGTTTCCAGCATTATTAAGATGTATTAAAGTAAAATTATATATATTCTCCAAAACAGTTTACTCTCTTCTTCTTGTTGTTAATTCTTCAAACTATTATTTGTTCCTTGCATCCGATTGCACTTTTTTCTTTTGATTAACAAATTGAATTCAGTTAAAATAACAAAGAACATTGAACTAAACGTTAGATCTTAAAACAAGAAATATGAAACAAAGGATATTTAGTAAAAAAATAGAAAGCGAAACCTGTTTGTTGTAGATATTGAAGTAGATGTTAAAGAGGTACCACAATCCAAACAACAATCCAAGCTCCAATGTCTTTACCAAGCTTCCTGACTTCTCATCTTCACCGGCACTCTCCGCCGCCGTGGCTCTAACTTCGAAGAGGTCCGATCTTGAATCGGGAGGAACAAAGTTCCAAGCCCTGAGCGGCAAGGACGAGGAGGAAGAGAGAGACCAAGATCGATTAGGCAAAGAAGGAACTGAAACGGCATGGCTTGAAGCAGAATGATCGTGGCGTTTGGGAACGGATGAAAAATAGGAAATGCGAATAGGATCAAACCCAGCAGTGGAACCGAATTTCCGTAGTTTCAGAGAAGGAATTGAACAAGGAGAAGACAAAGAAAACGCCGCGCTTTGCATTGTTGATTTGATTTGGATAAAGATCGAAATCGGGGATTTACAGAGACAACGAGAAAGGGATTGAGAATGGAAACGGAAAAGAGCTTTGAGGAATCCGTGGAGAACGAGGTGTTGGGACCTGGGGGTTGGTTGGAACAGTGAGGCGGATCGCTTTACTTCCCGTGGCACTCACTCGCAGCCTTCCAGATTACAAAATATTTTCACTAATAAACGTATACTCATAATTCATCGATATATTATTTTAAGGATTTATCCCATATACGTACGATGGAAATTTTATGTTTTCATGGCAGGCAGACTCTCGCATGTTCTCTCAATCGAAAACTGATCTCGATCCCAGTCGAGGGTCCCTCGACGAATGATGCTCTTATTTGGGTAGAATTAAGGAGAAGTAAGCGGTAAATTTTAAATACCATTTTTTCTGTTCTGTGCTCCATAGTGGTTATCCAAGTTGTAGTAAAGACCCGTCAACGAACCACATTTGTAACTGATTTATTTAGAATTTAATTGAGATTTTTTTTTTTATAAATGGTTAAAATTTTATTCATTCAAAAGGAATTTTATAAGAATATAAATTGGATGAATCTCGTGTAAGTTTGCGGTCAAAAAACTTCAAACAAATATCATGTTTAATTTTATCCGCAACATAAAAAATTTCTTTGATGATCCACTGTATACACGCTTGTTTCGTTCATGCTTAATAGAGTTTTTCGTATAAGTTGATCTAAAGAATTACAAATATTATATATATTTTTTGAGCTTCAAAATATAATTTTGAGTATCCTTCAGGATGATTGTGTTGCTTAGGGTGCTTTCTTATTTGTAACACCCTTAGCTGGTTCTTCATTCATAAAAATAATGATTTTTGTCTATTTAAATTTATTTTTGAGTTTTGAAAAGTTCATCATCAAATGTCAATAACTTTGAAAAATACTACTATTGATAGATGATTTTCTAAAAGTAGAAGTCGACGACTTTCGACTCAATTACAAATGTAGAAATGATTTAAGGTCAAAATAAAATTGAAGGAATTACATGGAGATGAAATTGAATAGAATAAAGTTATGAGGAATTTGGTTGTTGTTACCTTTATAAAAAAATGTCCATTTATTTATTTGATAAAAAATGAAAATATTATATTAAATTTATATATTTATTAGATTATTTATGAAAATAAAATTTTCGTAATGTAACATTATTTGATATATTATTAAGAACGTTACATTGTTTTGTTTGATCTAATTAATAGGAATATGAAATGACAATATTTATTTAAAAAGAATATAAAATTGTTTGATCAAAAGTATTTTCCTTTAAATAAATTATTTTTTCTTTATATAACTAAAAATATTTACATGAAAACTCATATAACAAAATTTTAATATAACTGATATATTAAATCTATAATTTTAATGTCATAAAGATTAAATTTATTTATATATGAGATATAATATAACATGAAAAAAATATAGATTTAAAGTAAGATTTTATTAAAATTTAATAAAAAAAACATATTTATGACAATCATTTAAAATTATTCAAAATAAAACTTAAATTTATATTTTATTACAAAATTAGATTGATAATATTATCCAATCTCTTTTATATTATGAAAATAAATAATAATTTTATATTTGTATCAAACATTATTGAAACATTACTAATCAAACGTGGGTATCAATTTCTCAAAAACATTTTTTCTTTTTAATAGTTTTATTTTCTGCTATCTAAATGCACCCTAAAGATTATGGTGGGATAAAGATCTTTCCCCCAAGCTAACAATTTACTTGAACTCAAAAATTCATCTTATAATTATTATCATAAAAACACACTGGTTGTCTACCGTTAAAACCTAACCATAAACTCAAAACGTCCCCTTGTATAGTTGTATTAGTAGAGTCATAGATATGGATTGCAGGTGTAGGGACTAGGGACTAGGGAGGTGCAACAAAAGAAAGTGTACAGTTGCGTGCAACAATCTCTTCCATACGATAAGACGATAAAATGAAAAAAAAAATGTGGCTGTCGCTGACTCTCATCGGCTGGGCTGACAACAATAATACCCTCATCTCAAGTCTCATCGTACATAATTTCCGTTTCCCTGGCTCTCAGAATACCGGGAATTTTACTGCTTCTTTGGCAGCAAGACGCTGGAAACGTGACGGAACTACGGAGGTGGTTTTAAATAAAAACAAAAAATGCATTCGCTCAACCTTAAGTTTTTCACTGATTTGAATTCCGGGGCAACGAGGAGCACCTACTTTCCAGCTCGGCTCGGTCACGGATTGGTCATTCACCTGGACTTTGGGAGGAGGAGAAGGATTGGGTCGGGTTGTTGGGATCGTGGCTCTGCTGGTCGTAAGTCTTGGATAGTGGGTTGCGCGGTGGATAGGAACGGGAACGACGGGAACTCTGGTGGAGGGGAGAGACCGAGTTTGGACCCCAACCCAGCTCAGAATCGGAGTTCGTTTTTATCTCGAACCCAAACTTATGCAATGCTGAAACAGCAAATGGAGGCTGCTACTAAATCCGAGGTCTGTTCTCTATCTCTTTCATTTTTCCTAATTATACAAACGAGGTAAGAGGTTTGTTTGGGATCTTAGGATTATAAAGAAGCTGCTAGGATACGGGATTCTTTGAAAATATTTGAGGAAGAGGAGCCTGTTTTGCGATTTAGGAGGTTGATCAAAGAGGCTATTGCTGGTGAAAGATTTGAGGTATTTCCCCAACATTCTTAATACAAGTGTCCTTTTTAGTTTGAACTTTGAAATGCTATATGAATTAGGTATAAAGATAAATTTAGTTCTTAATGTTTATAATTTTTATCGTTTTGGTCCTTATTCTTTTTTTTGGATAAATTTAGCCCTTAACCTATATCTTTTTGACAAATAGCTTATTTTTTAATTAACATGATAACTGGACCGTTAAAAAACTAACAATGATGACATGTCATATGCATATAATAATATATTTTAAATAACATTGCATCTAACCTATCAAATACATACATATATATATATATATGAAATATAATTTTATTCTAATATAAAATATAAAACAATTAAAATTTAAATAAAATATTAAAAAATAATTAATTTTAAAATAAAATACTACTAAATATTATCAACCCTAATTACGATAGAATCAAAATCATACCTTAAAAAAATTAATTAATTTCGAATTGTGTTCATATTTTTTTAAGATAGGACTTTGATTCTATCGTAGTTAGAGTTGAGAATGTTTAGTAGCCTTTTATTTTAGAATTAATTATTTTTTTAATATTTTATTTGAATTTTAATTATTTTATATTTTATATTTAAATAAAATTATATATATATATTATATATATATATATATATTTAATAGGTTAGATGCCATGTCATTTAAAATATATTATCATATGCATATGACATGTCATCATTGTTAAATTTTTAACGGTCCAATTATCATGAAAGTTAAAAAATATGTTATTTGTCAAAAATATAGATTAAGGGCTAAATTTATCTCAAAAAAAAAATAAAAATAAAAGCCAAAATGATAAAAGTTAGTTAAAATTTTCTTTATGCCTATGAATTACTACTAGTTAACTTTCATAATCCAACTACAGACTGCAGTATGGACAGTACTTGGCTCACATTTCATGTTTACTTTTTCTTAGGTTTCACAATGGATAAGTCAATTTTAGTTTTACAAGTCAGTAAGTTTAAATAAAATTATGCGTTTTATTTTTGGGTCTCTAGTGATGCAAGTTGCTAGCCTGTTCTCACTTCTATATCTTTATATCCTTTTTTTTGCTTTAGTTTTCCTATTGTATTCTCTATAGTTTGAACACAGATAAGATCACAGGTCTCATACTATATCTCCTGTTTATTTTTTTTTCATCTTTTCAATTTTCCTGTGGGTCACTATGAATGCAACAAAATCTTATTGAAAGATATTGGAAATTAACTGCTGTTTGCTGAACTATGCTTCTTTCATGTCACATTCATAAATCACTTTCTACCAGGGGTGGATCTTGACACCAAAGTTTGCAGGCCCCTATTTAAAATTTTTGGAGGTCTATTTTTTTTTTAAAATTTTTTCAGAGGGTTCAATTTAAATTTTCCAAAAAATGGTGCATAACTAAAAAAATATAATTTTAGAAATTATTGAGACTTTTTAAAATTTCTAGAAGGGGATTCAATTAAAAATATTCGGAAAAAAAAATACAATACAAAATTTTAAATTTTTTGGAGGGCTGAAATCATTTCTTTAAAAAAATAAAGGCTAAATCTGAAAATTTAGAAATTTGGGTGGTGGAGGGCAGGGCCCCTGGTTACCGTCCGCCCCTACTTTCTATTCTTTTTAATACCATAAGCTTTTTCCGGATTCATTTCTGTTCTAGTTTACTTTTATATTTAATTTACACCACCACCCAAAAACACACGTCAAATTCCTGTTTTCATCACTAATGTTAAACAATTAGAGATTATTTATGAACAACAATCTTTTATAGTACGTGTTTATGATACACGTGTTGACTCTGATGGCCTGCAATTCCTCAGGATGCTGCTAGATATCGTGATGAGTTGAAGGAAATTGCACCTCACTCTCTCCTGAAATGTTCAAGTGATGCATCAACCTTGGTACGAAATTAATCTAATTTCACCCAGCTAACAACATTGCTAGTTTCTAGAAGATTGTTATTATTACTTTGAAACTTTTTTTCTGATCTCTAAAGGACTGCATCGGAGTGCTTGATAAGTTAGACTGTTTTTAGTCTTTGTTAATAGGATTCAACCTCCTTCGACTTTGTTTCTAAGATTCAATTTGGTGTTGGTTTTGTTGATAGCCTTTTAATTTTGAATTGGAGAAACAATAAGTGTTTGGATACAAAATCAAACATAAGTTTGAGGGATTAGAAATAAATGTTCAAATTTTCATAAATAAAAAAAGATGGAGCTTTAATGTGAATTTATTTACATTCTAGGCTTTTTTTTTCATCCTTAATCTAGTATGTTTCTCTTGATGACGTCATTTTATAAAGTAAAAGATAAGCAATGAGAGCAACAAGTGAATAGCCTTGAATAAATTAGAGATCCTTTTGAATTGTGAGGTATCCTAATTGAAGGTGTGAGATGTCTTCATTTCTAGGTTCTAAAATTGTATTCTAGCTATATAGGTTGAATTTGGCCATTCCTGTTGTCAAGACTCTAGATTTTAAAGTAAGATACCTTTTCTGTTCCGTTCCTTTAAAATGTAGTTCTCTGACCAAACTGTTATCTGATAAAATATTTGGATATTTCAGGGAATCAGAGTTCAAGTTAAGAGTGTGTATATAGAGGGGCGTAGTCTTCCTTCAAGGGGGCAATACTTTTTTGCATACAGAATAAGAATAACCAATAATTCAGATCGTCCTGTTCAGCTTCTCAGAAGGCACTGGATTATCACAGATGGCAATGGGAAAACTGAAAATGTTTGGTGAGTTAACAAATTATCTTCTTTTTAGCAAGAAAAAGAAAAGAAGAGCAAATTATCCTCTTTGCTATCTTTTGCATATCATTTTTAACAAACTTTCAGTCATCTCCTTCCTTTGTTTTGAGAAGAAAATCTGATCCTGTAGCATTTTTCTACTGCAGGGGGATTGGAGTTATAGGTGAACAGCCAGTTATTCTTCCTAAAACTGGTTTCGAATACTCATCTGCGTGCCCATTAAACACTCCAAGTGGGAGAATGGTATGAGAGACCTGCCATTTATTTTCTGGAAAAGATTCTTAATTTTTCAAAACTGAAGTACCGTTTAATTAGTGAAATTAGAAAATAGTTTCTTTTTATCTTTGACTTTTTTTTTATTTGGCTCTTACCTTTACAGTAGCGCTTATCTTGATGTTCAATTCATGGTTTACTGGATGAAACTTGCTCTAATCCTTTTTAGTTATTGGGTAAATTGCTTCCAAGTTTCAATAAAGAAAGTTCACATTCCAGGGTTTCAATCTGCATTGATATAATATCTTAGTTCACAATAAGTTGATTGTCCAGGTAGAAAATAATTCTGATAGAGGGACAAACAATGCAAACATATCTTGGAATTTATTCATTCCCAATGCTTGTGATTTGTACTTTTATTTTTTGAGCTGTACATAGGTATTCTAACACACCCCTAATGATGATCTTTCTTTGGGAATGTCATTTTCATCATAGAATATGTACCTATAAGCTAACTGACATGAGTCGGATTCCTCGACTCTAATTTTGTTCTTGGTAATTTGTCCACTTATTGAGGGTGTGGAAGCTTGAGCTCTGATGCAAATCACTAAGGGTCCATGACCCGCCCCTTTGTATGTAATGCATGTCTTTTTGTGTAATTCATTTTTATGACTTTTGGTTCCCTTTTATATCATGACCTGGTTTCTGTTTTTTGGCCAAATGGGATTATAAAGTCCGTCAAAGTTCTTACTTGCTTGCATTCACTGCGGTGCAGGAAGGAGACTTTGAGATGAAACACATTGACAGAGTAGGGTCACCTAGTTTCAACGTTGCCATTGCCCCGTTTTCTCTCTCCACACTAGGGGACGATGCTGATATTTTCTGAAGTGTGAAACCCCGTTGTTATCTTGAGAAGCAGAGTAACCATACAGGGCTATTTTCCGATTTAAGCTTGGCACTGTAAAGTATGTTTTTATGTGATCCAAGTGTGTAGATATTCTTATATAGGTTAATCTTGGAGAAGGATAATGAATCAATGAAATGTATCAAGCAACCTTTATTTATCATTTATGAATGTATAAATGTTTTTCATGTTTTGTTTACCGACTCCCAAGCCTTGTGAAAATTAACATGGAGCATAAACTTTATATTTGGGAGGAAAGAAATTGTAGGTACCATAGAGGGAGTTTCCAAACTCTTGAAGTCACTATCGATAAAATTAGCGATATTGTTAGTATTAAACTGTATAGGAAATGTATAGAAAGGGATGACAATACTAATATTCAGCTGTGTTAATTGTGGTATACATGTATAGAGGAATAAGAATATTTGAACTCATGTAATTATCATCATGGTTGAACAATAAAAATAAACGATTATAAAAAAGAGGATTGTATGCTTGCAAGTGAAAATTTTCTAAACTCAACTGCTGGCTGCTGCATCCTCGTACATTTTGTTTTCTAAATCAATCCAACGCAGATTTCGCCTAAACTTTAGATTTAATGGTTTTGTGTTATCAGATCGGGGTAGGGAATAGGGATAGAAATAGAATGAAGCAAGATTCCGGAAATTCAGATAAGTTCAATTGGTGTGTGTTTTCTTGGAAGGGAATGAAATGGATCACCGATTTTGTGTTTGCTTGGATAACACGTTTTATGCTTTTACAAAGTATATTTGCTTGGAAGGGACTGAAATGGAATGACCAGTCCCCTCACGCACTTTCTTTGGATTTTCAAAGCAAAAGAGTTTTAGTAAAGATTGAGAAATTCTGTCTCAGTTCTTCTACATATGATGATGAATTGGTACAATATAGATAGATATATTTTCATACCATATCATATAGTACACATACTTATAAAGGTTCTCACTTTCTGTAGTTAATATAATAAGTAATTATCCTTAATACAATCACTTAACTCTGTTTTTTTTTTTGAAAAAAAAAGTATTTGTAAATTGTAAGGTCAAGGAAGATTCTCCAAGTAGGACCACACTGCTCCAAACTTACTGACCAAGTTTCTGATATCGCAATTCAACCGATACATGCATGACGAGTATCGCCATTATTGTACCGACATAGCTGTGAATTCTCTGCTTTGCTTCGGAGTTTGTAGGCCACCAAAATAGGAGTCCTTACTACAACCATCCCCTGATTGTATTCTTTTACTAAAAAATCTTATCATCATCATCATCATCTCAGTTTCATTGCCAAAGCATTATTTCCTTTAATCTCTTGATCTTAATTTTTTAAAAGATAAACTATTGCGTTAGTCACTTTCGTTTATTCGCAGCATATATTTAGTCACTGATTTTGAAAAACGATTAATAAGGTAACTATCATTTTCGGGATGTAAAGTTTTGGTCACTCTAACGTGTGTTAAATATTGACGAAAAGATAATCTGACACAATAAAAAAATACTAAACTACTTAAATAGTCCTTAAACTATTATTATACTTTTATTTCATCTTTATTTTGAGTCTTAAAATTTTATATTTTTATCATCTTTACCAAAAAAAAACTAACCCTTTAAATTTTCTTTTTGTAACCAGCCAGATACAGAAGATGCTTCAGCATGTGAAATCCATAAAATCAAGAACCCTGAAAAATGAATTTCGGAACATATGAAATGTTCTCACCTATTTTTCTATTGTAACATTTTATTTGTTAGATTGTATGTTGAAGATTGAGGAAAATTGTATTTCTAATTGTGGTTGTCATGTTTTTCAGGTTAGTGAAATCATTGATAGATTCGAAAAGAAAGGTTTCTATTTGAAAAGTAAAACCATCAATTTTTTAATAACTTGCTCTGTTTTTACTTAAATTGATTCTAAAGCACCTTATAGGTTATTGGAATTATTAGCAGTAACAATATATACTTTTTGATTGAATGTTACTTATTTCACTTTTGTTGTTCTGAATTTAGGTTTGAAAATCACCGTATATATCATTCGTTTACTGAAAAGCACTATGCAGACTCTTATGTGAAGCCCTTCTTTAATGGACTTGTAGAGTATATTATCTTCAGTCCTATTGTTGCTATGATTTGAGAGGGTAAAAATATTGTTACCACTGGTCGTAAGATCATCGGATCTACAAACCCTACGGAGTATGCTTCCAAAATAATCCGTGGCAACTTTGCAATTGACATTGACAGGTACAAATAGTTGTTGGTTAAATAGGCTGTAAAATAAGGCATTAGCACTGGTAGGAAAAATAACATGAACGAACTGAAAGATAATTAGACCGTGTTGTGATATGGAAGCCACTGCCTTAAAAACAATTCGCCCCGATGTGTGTACTCGCTACTTTAGGCGGTTGTCCCCCGAAGGTTAACATAGTCCTCCAAACAGTGTACACCCAAAGTTTGGAGTGGACTGTAGAGGAAATGATCGTCGGAATCAAAGTCGAACAGGAACTCGACTGATGCTCTCAAACTCTCTTAAGTAAGACAGAAGTAAATCTGAACGGGATGATAAAAATTGAGATATCAGCTTCTTATTTATAGGTTGAAAGCAGGGGCAAATCTATCCGAGAATCAAATAAAATATGATTTAAAATTTAAATTTAATATCAGATAATATCAAATTAAATCTTGGATAATATCAGATAATATCCATTTAAAATCTCGGATAATTCTGTTAATATCTATCCAAAAATAGTAGATTTGATAACCGAAAATATCCATTTAAATCTCGGATATTTTGTTATTAAATCTATTCGGTTAAGTATTTAAAATTCAAAGAGAATTTTAAATCAACCGAACTGCTTCCATGTCTCCTATAAATATGGAGGTGGGATTCAAGCATTATACCCACAATCCCCCACTAATGTGAAGTAATCCTCATAAAAAATCACAAAGTTCGACTAACACAAGACGAGCATTGGCGAGATTAATTATTTAAGTACATAGTGAACAAATCTTGAACTAGTACGCAGTGATGATGAGTAATCCTCTTCTTAGATAAGTGAAACTAGTCCTGAACTTTCTAAGATCGGGGTGAACTCATAACACATAATTAATCCTTTCATCCATCAAAGTCTGCGATGTGAAGATGTATATATACATGAAGTATATGTATTTAGGCATCTTACCTCAGGATTTTAGTAAGTGTACTAGAAAAACGGCCCATCATTTTTCATAGAAGACGACTAACTCTTCTCACTTACATAGGTTATTTCATCAAGTTTATCTCCACATAAACCACCCAAAATCGGGCTATGAAATAATTAAGAGCTTTGTATAAAGCTCAACCTCACAAGAAAATAAGGTGATTTTCTTCAAGTTCATATTAAATGAACCACCCAAACTCTGGGCTAAGAAATCATTAAAAATAAAAACTCAACCTCTTGTTCGGTAAATTCAATAATGTTGTTCTCAATAGAACAATCCAACCTCTTTGGATAGAATTTATTAAGAGTTAAAAAACTCATCCTTTCAAGCGGTAAGTTCAATTAGTCCTTCACAATAGGTCTAAGAACTTATTAAGAGTAGTTATTCAACCAAAATCGGTAAATTCATCAAATCTTTCTCACTAAGACCACCTAGACTTGGGCTATGAATTTATTAAGAGCATTAAGCTCAACCATGAATCACTCAACCAATGGGCTTAAAACCCATCCCCCTCGATGAATCCAGAATTTGTTTCCTGCTCAATCCTTTGGTAGGAGGATCAGCCAAATTCATCTTCGACTTAACATACTCTAAGGCGGGTACTCCATTCTTTATTAGGTGCCTCACGTATTCGTTCCTTATGCCAATGTGTCTCTTCTTACCATTGTAAGCTTGATTTAGAGTCACATGTATTGCAGATTACGAATAATACAATAAAGATATCGGAGGAGTTGATTTTCCCCATAGAGGTATCTATGCTAAAAGATTCCTAAGCCACTCGGCTTCTTGCCCAATTAAGTCTAGAGCTATAAACTCTGACTCTATGGTAGAGCGTGCAATACAAGTCTGTTTGGCAGACTTCCACGAGATTGCGACTCCATCTAAAGTGAAAACATATCCACTCGTAGAGCTTACTTCATCACTGTCAGAAACCTAGTTGGCATCACAATATCCTTCTAAAGTAACATAATAACCAACAAAATTAAGTTTCCAATCTATAATACCCTTAAGGTATTTTAGTAAGCGTCTAAGAGTCATCCAATGTTCAACACTTGGATTATGAATGACTACTTTAGGAGGTAACATTAATCACTGAAAATACAACAGGTGATGTTGTATGATGAATGACTACTTTAGGAGGTAACATGTGTGGTTGTTCTCTGATGAGTACCTAAAAGTCCTCATCTTTTATATCATTTTCCCATTCGATGACTACTAATAAAGACAGATTTAATGGCAATAATGGATAATTCTGCTTATTTTCCATATTTCAGCATCCCAATATTTAATTCATGAATTTATCTATTATTTGACATAAAACAGGTACGGTTAATGGTTTCTTCTCTTAGATAGGAAACTACCACATAGGTAATGCCAGATAGCATGATGGATGCTGGAAACCAAAGCTGGAATGCAGATTAGTACCCGCCTCGGCAGCATTTGAAGGCCGCAACAGCATCGTGGTCGCGGTAGCACCTGAAACATAAATGTTGATATGATAGGCGATCTGAAGAGAAAAATAAGGTGGACGTTTTAAGACAAACATCATAGAAATCGGAGCTGAGGAACACATGGAAAGTCAAGGTCAAAGGCCACGCGGGAAAAGAATCCTTATAGGAATAAACTAGGAAATAAAATAAATATCTTTTATTTATGTACTTAACTTGTGTTTTACTCCAAGTTGTAATCCTACTTTGAAAAGGTTTGCCCTAGGCCAAGCCTATATAAACCATAGCCTATATAGAGAGGAGGATATCTCGAAATCAAGTTTCATAGAAAAACCCTAAACTCCTTCATCGCCCCCTTTGGTGTTTAGGTTAGTTTGTGGAGTAGTTGTGAAAGAAAATTGTACTTTGTCTTCTTGTTTCATGCAATAAAATATCGAGGTTTGCTTATCCTTTGCCATTCTTTGTTCTTGCATTCAAGCTCGGGAGAGAAGTTTGTAAGTAATCTATTTATCTAGACTCGGGAGAGTTAGATTTACGAAAGGGATAAGTACGATATTTCTATCGTGAAATACTAACTCGACCTAGGGATAGGTTAAGAGTTTCAGCGGCTAAAAGAAGTGTGAGATTGGTTGATGATTATAATTGATTCATGCCGGGAGGTATCATCAAGGATTGATCACCGACAGTACTTCGACTTAGGGATAAGCGGAGTCATCCAAGGACACTTTGCCGAACCTTGATTAAGTCCACCCAAGAACAAGGGATTGCCGCGGCGGACGTACCCTTCACTGTCGAGGCAGTAGAATTGCAGCACTGCCGAGGCAGTGTAGTGTAATTGCATGAGACAGAAACAAGGCAATTAAATCCACACTACGAAGCACTCTAACCTGCCCCACTTTTCCATCCTTGATTTCTTGATCATTTATCTTTATTGCTTTAATTAGTTTCCTTAGTTATAATCCAACTCAATTATTTGTGTTTTTACTTTTCCATTGTGCAGGAAGAATAAATTGCACAAGTAAAGCCAATCCCTGTGGGTTCGACATCTTAAATACTACAATCTGACAAAGGTGGAAGAACGAATGCTTCATCATAAAAGCAGGACTTTCTAGCCTCCATCATTCTCTTTCTGCAAAGGGAAACACTTTCTCATCAAATACAACATGACTAGAGATATACAACTTACCATCAGAGTTCATGCATTGATATCCCTTATAATTTGAACTGTAGCCAAGAAAGGTGCAAGGCTGAGATCGAAAACTAAGCTTATATGTTTGATAAGGTCGAAGATGTGAAAAAAACCTGTACTCGAAAACCTTTAAATCATCATAATTTGACACCTTGTGATACAATTTTTTAAATGGAGCAAGCGATTAATCCAGTGCATAACATTACTTATAGCAAATGACCAGAATTAGAAAGGGAGAGAGGCTTGTGCTAATATGGTTAGTATAATTTCAATAATATGCCGATGCTTATTTTTTTTTTCCGACAACACCATTCTGCTAAGATGTATGAAGACACACAAGCCTGTGTTTGACTCCCATAGCCTACAATATAGGAGATAAAACCATATAATTACCTTCCCAATCTATTTAGAGCTCTTTAATGGAGGTATTAAACTGAGTCTGAACCATGGCTTGAAACAAGCAAAAAACACACAACTTGATTTTTAGTTTTAAGCAAATACACTCGACAATAACAAGAGTGACCATCAACAAATAACATGTAATATTTAAACTCATTTGATTCAATATGAGAAGGACCCCAAAGATCAGTGAAGACAACTTGAAGAGGGAACTCATAAACCATTAGGGAATCCTTAAAGGGTAATTTGTGACTTTTACTTACTTTACAAGATGTGCATATATTTGAATCAACTACCATTTTATTAGAAACATTCAAACACGTCGTTTTACACACTTGAACGGAAGGTAGATGAGCAAGATGACCAAGTCTTTTGTGCTAAAGCTCATATACATCAATGTTATAATCAACTATATTAGCTACAACAATGTTAGAACTACAACTAGATTGAAGGTTGCAGGCAACATCAAAGTGATACAAGCCTTGTCGTTTAGCCCCTTGAAGCAGCACTTCTCTAGTCTTCTCATCCTTAACCAAGCATCCATTTGCATGAAATTCAAAAAACACATTTCGAAACAGAAAGTAGATTTTTAGTGATTGAAGTCACATTTCGAGACAGTATCAAAAGTAGCAGCACCGGTTTTAGAGATATACAAACCATGACCATTATCCACAAGTAATTTACTTGTACCTGTGTAATCAGTGTCATTCATCACCTTGCTTGCATCAGGAGTTACATGATGAGTTGCCCTTGAGTCAATCACCCAATTGGCAGATGTGGAGGTTACTCTAGAATTCTCAAACCCACAACAATTAAAACACGACTACTCATCACACACATAAGCAATATTAACATTTATTGAGTCCTTCGAAGCATTGACACTGCCGATCAAGATTCTAACAAAATCTTTATTGAATTGTTGTCAGCACCGGTCAACTGAGTTTTCATTCTTCCCACAAAGCTGGCATTAAAGTCACAGACAATCTCAACCTGCACTCTTGTACCTAGTTTTTCCTTTTGAATTCTGGTAAAATCGATTTCTTTAGGAGACAATAGGAGATTGCACCTGAGCCACATTTGTCATTATAGACAATATACTTTACGAACTAAACCCTGAGTTCTAATTGTTGTGAAAGCACCCTCTTCCATGATTAAAACTCGAGGATTGAACTTGGGTTACATTTGTTAGTATCGATAGTATTTATTGAGTGTCAAAACCTTTTAGTTGTACTTCTACATCAACCAATATTATCTTGACTCCATACAAAGAAAAAGAATCTTTACTGGTGGTAACAATTGCTTTGAAGGATTGATACTCGTTTGGTAAACCATTTAATATGGTAGTAATTTGTTCAAGATCCGAGTCTGGACTGTCACATACTCAGATCACCTTTGCAAATCGAATGTAGTTTGCAATGAAAGCTCATGGTACTGGTAGTAGATTTATTTGCAAAGAGCAACAAAACAGTATTTCAAACTATGGTTGTTGTTTCAGCACCAACAAACTGAGGAAGCAAGGTAACACTAATGGTTGAAAGTAATCACAACGTAAGAGCGCTATCTTGGGCAACAAAGATCTCATAATCCTCATTTGGAATAGTTTCATCATTCTCCTTCACCACTGTTTCAAAAGTGGCTTGGCTGCTCTAGTGAGTAATCTTTCCAAACGATGGCTGTGCACAGTAAGCAAAACTTGTTGTTTCCATAGTAGAAAGTTGAGTTCATCAAGAAACACATTAACACGTTTATTGGTAACCATTTTGGCACTTCTTGAAAGTTCAAAACCTTCTTGAGCAGGGAGCAGGCTAGGGATAGATATGACGCCGAAGAGAAGAAGAAAATTGAAAAAATAGAAAGAACAAATTATCGAGTATGACAACAGAGACTTAGGCTCCAAGACCACTAGCCTTTGATACTATAATAGAAATCTACATGCACATGAGAAGCATTATCATGAAGAAACTGAAATTTATTTGAACAAAATGAGATAAATTACAAAGTTTTTAAAGTGCTATTTATACACATATGTATGCTTGTATGCAACTGATAAACGGAAGAGGTTAAAGCTATTAACCTAGCTAACGACCTGAAAAATTATTAGCTAACCCTTAAACTAACAACTTTCGGCACTCACGCAAACAATATTACTTTGATGAATCAATGAAGTTAGAAAGAAAATTAAAATGTGAAAGGGTGTCTGATATTAAAGAATTCAGATATGTTACCGTCTTAATCAGGATGATTTTTTCTGCAAATCTACGGCCCCGATGAATAGTCAAAAGTAAGGTTCACGAGTCTTGCATGGTACCTCACTTTATCATACAATAATAACCCCCTTCCAGTTCCAGTTGCTTTTATTGATTCCTTCAAACAGTTTTCTGTTCAGAAATCAGAAAGCATGAAACACAAATACCCAAATATAATCTTCAGACCATATCTTTCTCCGTCTTCTAACTTTGTAATTAAAAAGACTGTAAGTCCAAGATTACAGAAAAAAAATACTTGCATATATGTCTGCCTGAGCATTTAGTATTTGTATTGCATGGAAATACACATAAAAGATCGTAAAAGGAGTGAATTCCCCAAGAATTCTATTTATAAATAAAAAAAAAAAGAAGAAAACAGAAGCTTACCCTCAAAGCACAGCAACCTTTATCCCCTCTCCCTCAATTTAAATTGTTCTCTCTCTCTCTCTCTCTCTCTCTTTAAGCTAAGAAGCAAAGCATCTCCTCTTACATTACAAAGTACAAATCCTCCACATTTACTTGCTTTCCCTTGTAAGTTTCAACTTTTCCTTTGCTTAGAGTGTAGCTTCAGCTCTCTTTTCTCTCCTTATGTATTATATTATATAAATATTTATTTATCTTTTCTGCAAAAACATTTCGAAAGTTTGGAATCTCACTCCAAAGGCTGTTGCATGCATTAGTTTATGAGGTCAAATTCAAACTTGGACATGTTAACTTATGTTTGTTTGCATTTGGTCTACTCCTCTGTTTTTGTTTTTCGTTTCTTCTTCTTAAACTTGTCTTACATGTGGCTTGTCATGTCATTTTAGCTGTTCCTGGGTTATTTCATTCCTGTGTCTGTTCATGCATTCAATTCGTGTTTCCTGCTTCCTTCAAGAAACTAACTATTCACAATATTTTCATGACTCGTCTCAGGTTCATTTTAAGTTTTCCCATTGAATTCAGGTTCATATTTTAATCATCCTTTCTTTCTGTTTTCAAAAAACAATTTTCTCTTCATCTTCTTTCTCTTTGTCCATACAAGAATTTGAACACAACAAACCATCTTTCAAATTATTTCATTGGAGATAAACAGAGAAAGTATTTATTTAGTACCCAAACAACAAAACAGAGAATCAATCAGCTGCTGCTTTACCATGAGTTCTTTAACAGGAGAAGGAAATTCTTGGCAACCTGCAATGACTGCCAATACAACCACCCCAAGCTACTGGTTCAACTGGAGGGTCCTGCTCTGTGCCCTTTGGATCTTATTTACTTCAATTTTTTCCTTGATTCTGATATGGAAATGTGAAGGTATCCGTAAACCGAATGACGATGGTCAAGAAACTCAGCAAGACACGGAGGGGTCTCTTCATGAAGATGAGACCTGGAGGCCTTGTTTAAAAGGGATTCACCCGGTTTGGTTGATGGCTTTCAGGCTTATTGCTTTCTTCGTGCTCTTAATATTGCTAATAGTCACCTTTTTTGTCGATGGAGGCAGCATTTTCTACTATTATACTCAGTAAGCTCTCCTTTTCTTTGGACTGAATACATGCAAATTTGATGCAATCTTCGATTTGATTTCCCTACAGAAATAGCCTATTTAGAGTTCCTTGCATGGTTAAATTTTAGGATTTACTTGTTTATGTATGAACGTCATGGATTCAAACGGTTTCCGTGTCTTTATGGTATTGCCTTGTTCTGTGCAGGTGGACTTTCACACTGATCACCATTTATTTTGGGGTATGTTTTTTCTATCCATTCTGTGACATTTTATCTGTATAATCATGTTTTTTTCGTAATAGTAGTTTTACTCTTCTGCATTTTGATTTATTATCAGCTTATTTGTAATGTGTTTCATTTGTAGCTCGGATCACTGCTTTCCATGCATGGATGTTACCAGTACCAGAAAAGGGTTAGCGGTGACAAAGTCGATAATGTAGAGTTAGATGCAGAGCAAGGGAACGATGCTGGTGCTGCATCTGGAGAAACATCTAACAATGCAGAAAAAAATGTTGACCCCGAGCTTCCTGAAGGACACTTAGTTCGCCAACGTGCAGGCACTTGGGGTTATGTCTTTCAAATAATTTTCCAGGTTCACACATGACATATGGTCCTTCTAGTATTTCCACTAGAACCCTATTTTACGGTTTTGCTTCCTGGAGGTGGTGACATTTTTTTTTTGCTTGTGAACCAGATGAATGCAGGTGCTGTTTTGCTGACGGATTGTGTTTTTTGGTTCATAATTGTGCCCTTCCTTGCCATTAAAGATTACAATCTCAGTGTTGTAAGTATCACCATTCACTCATATCTAGCTATAGGCTACTGGAGAATTTAGAAACCATTACGCATCATAAGATGAAAAGGAAGAAGCCCCAACATGTTGTCAGTTTCTTTGCTTCTTATATTTCAATCTTTTGGTGGCAGCTCGCTATTAATATGCATACTATCAATGCTGTTTTCCTGCTTGGTGATACTGCTTTAAACTGCTTGGTAAGTTCCCCTAATCACATCCTAATTTAGAACATTCAAGTTTCTAAATCTTTCAGATACTACTGTAACCTATGTAGTTGAATCAAAAAAACAAGTTTCTAAATCTTTCCTGATAAATTTTGCTTCAGCGTTTCCCCTGTTTTCGGATCGCATACTTCTTCCTATGGACAGTAATATATGTTATATTCCAGTGGCTCGTTCATGCTTGTGTGAATATCTGGTAAATCCATTGACCCCATCTTTCTGTAGTGGAATATGATTTCTTTTGTAATTTTGATCAATATATGTTACTTTGAATTGCTATAAACAGGTGGCCGTATCCATTTCTTGATTTGTCATCATCATATGCTCCCTTATGGTATGTATGTGTTCTAAAAGAAACCATTTCGTATGTTTATATCAGTATCATCTACACATACATCTAATCCGAATCCAATCTCATCTTTGAATTGGGATTCGAAGGTACTTTTCGGTAGCATTGATGCATTTCCCATGTTATGGCGCCTTTACTTTGGTGATAAAGCTGAAGCACCATGTGTTTTCAAGATGGTTCCCTGAGACCTACCTGTGTGTGAGGTAGTCTGTTGAATCGGACCATTTGACTAGAACAAGCTTTTGAAGAAAAATGTAATTTCCCCGCACAGAAGAGACAAAAGTTGCAGTGGATTGTGGAGGGCTTGAAGTGTCATTGAAATACTGGATTGTTGTGTAAAATCACAAGAGTTGATACATATGTCGGTCGAGTTTTGGAAGATACAAAATTTGATTAGCAAAGAAAGCATGAATATCTTTTGTTTATTCAACAACTAGCTTTAAACTGTAACCACTGACATATATATTCAAAGGAAATCTCTCATTTAATCTCCCATTTTGATCATTTAAACTGTAACCTCACATTTATATTTTAAACTGAACAAGAGAGCCACCAGAGTTGTATAACGATAATCTTCCAGGAATAGGGTTGTAGACTTGGGCACCAGAAACTTGGCAACTTTATTAAATCATTATCAATTCAGACTACTACCTTTTCCTGTGGAGAAAAGGGGGGGGGGGGGGGGGGGACTACTACCATGGCATCAACTTTAATTTGTAAAGGATATTATTATTAAACTTGGCTGGCCTAAGGGCCAAGATCTGTCTGTCAGGGAAAGAAAGGATCAAACTCGGAGAAGCATATTTTATAATTGGAATGGTTCTGTTTTGTGGATGCTCACTCTCTACATATTGATGCAGCATGTACGTCCAGTCCACAAACAACTCTGCAGTGGAACCACCCTTGGGTTTCAAAACAACCAGCACTAAGCATTTTTTATGAGTAATTTGGACATCAATACCTCCCACCAAATCAAGAACTAACCCCCTCAAAACAGCTCAACAGTTCTACCCAGATAGAGCTAGTGCTACTGCTCCCTATTTGCACATTCAATACAATGGATTTTTTTGCTCGCTTCTTCACCCAGTTATAATCAAATTGCACTCAATTTTGATCTCTATGCCGACAACACATCCCAGTTGCCAAATAATATTTACAACTTTTAAATTACCACCTTTTGAATGTTTCAACAAACTTAAGGCCACCACCAGCTTGGTAAATATATGATGGAATTCTGAACAACTTTGTTTGTGTTTCATTAAAGGGGCCTGGTTGGTCAGCACCTGCTGCAACAACAGAGGCTTCCATCTAATACAACAGAAAGGGGATGAAGTAAACGGTAATTAAGGGCTTAAAGAGAAGGTGTTATGAATCTCACCATAGACTTGGTTATAGTGATATCGAGTAGTTCTGATTGTCTAGATGATAGAAACCAAGGCCAAACAAATGAATTCCCAGTCATGAAATCAAACTAGGTATACAGCATACAACACTTCTGATCACAAGTAACTGCTTGGCAGAGAACCCATTAAAATGGTATTTTCGTTGTCCTTCTGCTCCATCCCTTCTTGCTTTGTCTTTGAAAATAGTCTAGAGAGGAAACCCACAGGCAATAATTCACTGTTTGACCTCTTCCCTAACAAGTCCAATGTTCCAGTGGCACCAAAACTCAACCCACCAATAAGACTACTTGAATGTCTCATAGCTTCATGTGCTCTAAGTAGTGCCCCACAAGGACAGTTAGAAACCATTTTAAAGCAAGGCTTATGGAAGACTGATCCACATGACATGCACTTTTCAACCTCACCTTCCTGTTAAATGTTCATGCTGTCAGATGTAGCAACAAAAATGAACCCACAATAACAAATAATGCAAAATTTTCAGCTTTCTCCGGCAATATATACACACATAGGGAGTGGTGGTGGTGGTCATAGTCATAGTCATAGTGGTGGTGGTCATGGTCGTGGTGGTGGTAGTCTACATTTTTATGTTGCAAGATATGACAGGAACATCAGTTACAAATAGAATCAATCAATGAATTACCAAAATCTACAAGAAAGTGCAAAGAGCATAATGTAGTAAGGATTGAAGACACTGGGGGGAATCATAAGAAAATTTTGAAGGTAAAATTCATCTTTGAGTAATTGATTAGCTAGATAGCGAACAACAATATCCAATGGCAATTATACTGACCTGAAAAGGAAATATGAGAGAAGACGGGTCATTACAAGACTGGCGAGTGCTGCAGGGGACTCCCACATCACAACATATGAGGCATTGCTCAACGATATGCTCCTCAATTGTCCTTGATACAGTTTCCACCATAACAGGAAGAGCTGAAATGAGAATCGACACATTTAACTTCTAAGTTACATCAACATCGGAGAAGAAAGCCAAAAGAACGAAAGAGAGTACTGGGGAAAAAAATAAATTTAAATCCCCTATTGCTATGTAAAACTAAAACTACTAAATGTAGATTTAAAAATAAAAAAGAAAAGCCAGATCCAAAGTGGAAATCCAGTCTTATTTCTCAGGTGACACAGATAACGTAATATCTGATGACTTCACACTCACTCTCAGATAGAGGGATGGATATGTATTTCTTTTAAAACCTTAGCAATCAAAAATATCAAAATTGAGTCGACAATACTGTGCATCTTTGATGGCTTCACAGGTCAGAGTCTCCAAAAAAGTGGCATTCTGTAACTGCCTGGTTTTACTGAAAAGGGGATTAAAAGTAATAACCTTCAAATAGAAAGCCTCTGTCACAAAAGGAAATGGATAGATTCAATGACATTTTCATGATTAGATTGTTATAAAGTCCATCATATTTTCACTAATCACCAACTGGCTAACCCAACCACCATCACAATCATATGTGAGAGATAAAACACACTACTCTTGAAAGAAAATTAATAAAATGCTCATAAACAGCTTTGGCAGCAGTTTGCTTTTCTTCATTCCTTACCAAAGATTTATAATGCAAAAATAATAAGATAAGCAACAAATCCCTTAGAAAAGGAGTTAACCATTAATACTTCAAAGCTGAAAATGTGATAAAGCATCTGTCATTACGTGCAGATGCCTGTGATTGGAAGTTAACCTGCAAAAGCTCCTTTGGAAAGATCAATGAGATCTCGAAGTGCAAAAAAATCATTGCTTTCAAGAAGATATCTTCGAGATCCAAGTCCTTTGTTTATTGACATACGAAATGGACAGTGAACATAGGGAAGCATCTTTCCTATTTTTTTCCTGATGCCCATAACATGGTTCAGAGCTGGAAGCTTAGAAAATAGGAAAGGATTAACAGCACTGACACAAAGCATGGGCTGCAAAAGAGGGAGAAGAGGTAGTTAAAATTCTTGGCTTCACCTTAACTATTATCAAGTAAACATTTGGGAGATTCAAAATTTACTTAAATTTTTTCTTTAAGCATGTGTATGTGTATATATATAAGCATTGGCACTACACAACATATCTCTGTTGGAATATAATGAGAATCTAGGTTGTACAGTTGATGATCCTTATTTTTAAATCTTGTGAAAACTAGGAAGAGGGAATAAGGCAATTGTTTCCATAAGTAAAAGTAAAAATATCTACCTGAATACACTAATTTCCATCTTAAATGAGCATATGTAAATCAATGCTAACTCCCGGTTTCCTGTAACATACAATTCACCAAAACCTATGTTCTAATTTGTACTGCAGACCTTACCTGGTCATGTATAGAATCCAGATATGATTTAGCCAATTGAGAAACTGGATATCGAGTAAAATCCCAATGATGCAACACTCTTGCTGGTAAGACCACCATCTCATTTGTATGACAGGAAGAACAATATAACTGCCCAGTGTATTCACAAAGTCTAGGTTTTCTCCATCCAATTGATTGGACAAAATCTCGCAGTAGAGTCATTCCTTCATCAAAATGTTTGTGGCATCCAGCACAAGTATAATGTTGAGTTTCCAACATATGTTTCATTGATTTGGGTGCTCGAATTACAACAATAAGCGGTATAGTCTTCCCTAAAGGAGATTTTTTTTTAGTGTCTTGCCCTCTTGAAAAATATGCAGTTTGAGACGAATGGGTATTTGGTGGAGGGATGCCAGGAAATGCATCTCGAGGAGACAAAAACCAGATCAATGCACTTGGAGGGTTAGAAGAAAACCTGGAATAGATAATGGAACGTAGACAATCTTGAATAAGAACACTTCTTTCGGCAACAACATCCGGAGATACATTCCCAAATAACTTTCTAGATCCTGTTTCTAGAGATGACCATGGAGGTGGGAGAATCCAACCTTGGTCAGAGAATATTGATTTTAAGCGACGATGGAGTGTACAGAAATCACGATATCTGCGTTCAACCTCCCACTGGTCATTACCACTCCACACTCTTATCTTATACACAGTGTATTCCTTTACCCCAACCAATCTTTCACTAAAGGAGACATTACCTTTCTTCTGCTTTGCTCCTACCACTTCAACATCATCTATTCTCAGTAGACGTGCAGAGCTCAAGTGAGAATCATTTGCAACAGATGTAGATGGGTTTGAACCTCCATCTCTTGGAGGAAGTGGTAACTGTGGTTGGAAAATCCTATTACCTTGAGAAAACATGGCTCCAGGAGAGTCAACAGAATCAAGCAAAATTTCTTCCATGTCATGGACAACCTCGTCATAAAATTCATTTAGTTCAAAATTCTTCATCTGCAAGGTGAATTGGATGAATGTCAGCAGCTTAAAATGTAAGGTGTGAGCCAGAACTCAGAAAGTTGGTAAGCACTTAACTACAAGAAAACAGTAGGTAATCACAAAACACAAAACAGGTGCATAAATCAACACTAAAAGAATGGTTCAAAGCTCAGGCCTTGGTTGGAAGAAAATATGGAAATGTTATTAATCTAATGGTTGAGCCACAAAGTAGGAAAGTGGTTGTGAATTCTGACCATTGAGATATATGGATCAATCATTTCTACCAAGCTAAGCAACTTATTTCCAGCTACACCACACAAATGACAACTCTGTAGTATGTCAGTACACTTAATAAAGGTCAATATAACACAAAATATTAGACAATGAAAAACTTTAGTATATTTACTGCTGCAACCCATCTTAGAGCTTTTCAACAGTTTGTCACAACATAGTTTCTTGTCCAAAACATCCAGTCCATAAGTAGATCAATAAGAATTCGGCTATGTTAATTTTTGTTCAGTTTATAAGCAATGTATAAACGCATGTACCTAACAGTTGAAATCCATAAGCATATTATAAATCCTAACTACTCCAAACTAATGAGGCGGCAACTAAAGAAGAAACTTTACAAGTGACGGACCTTAACCATTCCAGAATGTTCTTCACATTCATCTGCAGGCACAGGACGATTCTTAGTGCTTACCATACTTTCACTAGTGGATATGGGCGCATCTGGTTTGCAATAGTTATACAGCTCTGCATTTGTTTTTTGAGGAGAGTAGATTGGATGGACACAATCATCGAGGGCATCCAATTCTGCTCTACACTTGTCAGTTTCCTGTGTTTCAGACAATTTACTCTCATCAACAGCCATCACTTCCTTAGCATCCGAAGATTGATGTACAACATTCAATCCTATCTCCATAGGAGCTTTTTCTACTGGCGGATCAGGGTCCATTGCAAAGACATCAGTAACAGAGCAAGTTTCTAGATAGTCCATATCATCACCAACATCTTGGAGTTGACTTCTAGTAACAGCAATATCTTTCGCCATTCGAAAACCGACTGCATTGAAGGAATAACATTTTGCCCCTTCTACTTTATCTTCAGCAACAGAACCGTCTTTTACTTTTACAACTTCGGAGTCACCTGAACTCGAAAAACCAATAGGAAATACACCAGAAATATCGTAATCCTCTTGCAATTCGTCCCTAACTTGGACTTGCTTCATGACAACGGACGCATCTAGCATGAAAGAAGCTAGATCACCCATGCCCCCGTCTTGCTCAAAATCATCCCAGTCACTGGCACCAAATGCCACAGACGAATTGATCCTCAAAGGATTCTCGTTCACATTTTTATTCTCAACAACTTTCTTCTTATAATAAGAATTAATCCTACACTCGTCCTCATCCGTTCCATAGTTATAACTCGAATCTGCCCCTTCTGAATGCTCATATCTTGACGAATTCCCATCTTCCGCCCTTAAACCCACATCCAAACATGAACAGCTACCTTCTTCTACACTTTTAACAGTATGTAATATCCTTCCTTCTTCGGTTCTGTCTGTCCGAATCTCAATTCTCTGATTAGATGGAACTTTTGGGTTGCCCTCCAAACTGAAATTCTCAAAATCATCACCTATTGCAAAAAAACTAATACTTCTCACTGACCCGAACTCAGATTCTCCGAAACAATCATTGAATGTAGCTATCGAACTCGGAGTTCCAAGCACCGAGTTCGCGCTGCAATAACGTTCGAATTGGGAATCTCCGCAAGATGAGTAGTGCGGCGACGATGCAGTGGAGGCGCTGTCTGATCTCAAATGGGATAAATCCAAAGGATCGGCAGAGGCGAGTTGGGCGATTTTGTTCTCGCAAGTCCCCTCTTCATTAATCATTTGAAAGTGAAACGGAAAAATTAAAAAGGAAATGAATCCAAGAGTGTGAATCGATTTGAACGATAGATTAATCAGTTCAACAGAAAACTCATAGAAGGGTCTTAGGGTTTGGTATGATTGATCTGAAATCAAGATCGAAGTGAAATTTCAACCTGGCGTATACGTGAATCGGTTCAATTCTCTCGTGTGTGTGTGTGTATATATATATATATATATATATATATATTACATTTTGCTTTTAAAAAAATCTATGAATTTGATATATTGTAGTGACTGTGGTTAAAATTTAAACGGAGAACTAAAGGGCGAATTGAATTGATTGAGTTAAAATATTCAAATAAAAATTATAAATATTTTAATATTTGAATTTTAGATATTCAAATAAAAAATATTTAGATATTTGAATAAAAATATTTGGATAATAAATATACGAAAAAATATTTTTATAATAAATATTTGAATAAAAATATTTGAATACTTATGATTTTAATTTAGATGTTTGAATAAAAATATTTATGATTTTTATTCTAATATCTGAATATTTTTATTTGAATATTTAAAATCCAAATATTTAAATATTTTATCTCTTGAGTTCGAATATTTTTTATTAAATATTCAATGATCAAGTATTGTTTTTATTTTTTATTAATATTAGATTAACTTTTTACACTATATTTACTTTATTTTTTAAAAAATATATTTTAAATACATTGTTATAATATTATTATTTAATGAAAACTTGACCTAATGGATAAGATACTAGTTTATTAATTAAATTATTAAAATAAGTATCTCAATTAATTAGACAATAGTTTACTCTATACTTTATCCTAAATTGACCGAGAGTTAAGGGCCAAATCAAAACATGTGAATGGATCTGGAAATTCACCTCCCGTTCATACCATGTGTACAAACAATTTTTTTGGATCAAAATTGTACAAACAAATTTATATTAGCAACCCCTAATGATTTTTCTAGTCTCCTTATCCCCGTATTTAAATTAATATATACTGGTTCATTGGCCGTTTAATTATTTTGAGTTAAACTTGTAAATCGTCGGGTTTCTGCACCAGTCTTCTCTATTTTCTTTCCCTTCATTTACTCGGAGCCGCCATTTAACTAAACTTGTCGATAGTACCCAACAATTGTACCTTTCTCAAACCACAGTCGTTTCAAACTTGTTCCTGGTTCTACTCCTGTGTCTGCTCTGCCCAGTGTGCGTGGAAATCCAAGCTCATCAATTAATGAGGTAAGAAAGATTTTGTTTTGGTTGGGGTCCTAAAAATTATCTAATAAGAGAATTAATGCGTTCTTGTTCTGGGTTTCAGTTGATTGAGTGCTTGATCAATCGCGTTGATTTAACAGAGTCCGAGGCCGAGTCGTCTCTGGAATTTTTGTTAACTGAAGCTAACGAGGCTCTGATTAGTGCTTTCCTTGTTTTGTTGAGAGCTAAAGGCGAGACTTTTGAAGAAGTAAGTTCCTCATTAACACATTCTTGGCCTTGCAAAGAAAATTAAGTTGATTTACATGCAAATGGTCCCCTCCCTTATTTGAATGGCGCGGTGATCGGTGTGAAAAAGGACCGGCAGTGACCTCTAATATCGTTTTTGTATAGGTTGTGGGATTGACGAGGGCAATGTTAAAACATGCTTTGAAGGTAGAAGGGTTGAATGATGCAGTTGATATTGTTGGAACGGGTAGTGATGGTGATGGAGCAAACACTGTAAATATTTTAACAGGTGCCTCAATTTTGGCCGCTGCTTGAGGTGCAAAAGTGGCCAAGGTCACTCACAATCCCTCAATTTAAAACTACTTTTTTTTTAATTGTTGGGCATAAGGAAGCAAATTTAACTGTCCTGCTATCACCGATATACTTTACATGTTTGAGCCTGTGTTGCAGCAAGGAAACCGATCAAATTTCTTCTGCTTGTGGCAGTGCTGATGTATTAGAAGCTTTGGGGATAGTTATTGATTTGAACCCTGAGGTTAGTACCTTTTCAACCCTGATGTTTATAGTTGCATTAACGTATTGTGATGCTAGTATTTGTCTTCCATGAGAGTGTATATAGGTCACATGGAAGTATTTTATTGGGTGCCATACTGCCATTTTTTTGACAATTCGTTTTATTACCCCAAGAGCAGCAAAGCTGCTACGAAAACAATAAAACTGTACAAGTAAACAAATCAACCATCATCCTTAACCTATACAATTAATCCCCTATTTCTACTCAACTGCAAATCTATTCTATCTCTCAAGTATAAAGATTTTCCATGCAATCATATAAACAACATCACAAATTCTAGATAAAATATCAGAAGGGGAAGAAAGAGCCGAGCCAAAAACTCTGCAATTTCACTCCCTCCACACAAAGTATAAAAAACTACTCCATACAATCCTCAAAATTAAAGCAATCAAGGACTTACCCTTGAAACACCTCACCTCCCAAGAGAAGACTTCCCTGACAATGCATAAATTTTCCTCATCAGTTCCGCGTAAAGGTCATTTTTCCTCGGGTGAGTTCAATTATCCACTTATTAGCAGCTGAAGAACAAATCTATCTAGCATCTTGCCAAGGATCGATAAAAGTTGTTCCATGGGAGTAATAGTTTTTTCTATACAATGCTTGTCAGGCTATTGTGTGGATAGTATCGAGCAATTTAACTTATATTGTAGTTTCTTAATTAATTTGAAAAGAAAGGAATTATAATATTATGGGTGTCGCAAACTTCTCTTAGTTGCTCTAGTAACAATTGTCAGTACTTAATAGATGGATAACCTTGTTAGATCTTAATTCTGATAGACTTCTATTAGAATCCAGCTCCCACAATGTTGCTTAAACTTGTACCTAATTACATGTTGCTGTTTTTTGCCTTTTCAAAATCTTTAATAGAAAAACGTCATTGTTTTAATATAATTGTAAAATGAGCTAATTCTGCATGATTTGTAAGGTTTTCAGTTAGAACACTGTTTGCTCCTCTGTGAAATGGAAATGCATTTTGATAGACAAAGGCTTGCTTTCAATCTTTTTGTTTTACATTCTTTATGGCCTGCTGCTGAGAATTTATGAAGAGACTTCATTCTTATTCAGCAAATACAGCATGCATATCATAGGTTTTACGCAAGGACCATCTAAAATACTTGTACCATGAATACATCGTATGTTACTTATTTTTTACGTTGCCCATGCTGGAATTCTTTTGTTCGGGGTTTTTTGGTATGTGATCTGCAACTATATTTAAGTGGAAAGTAAAAGCATTAAGTAGCTGGCCCACTAAATTAAATGAATGTAAATTGTCTACCAAAATATCATAAATATAAACCTTTACTGATATTATTGCCCCCCCCCCCCCCCCCCCCCCACCACCACCACCAATTTTTTCCCTCATTTTCTTGAAGGGAATAGCGAGCTGTGTGAATAAAGCTGGAATCGGTTTTATGATGGCACCAAAATACCACCCAGCAATGAAGATTGTGAGCTCTGTAAGAAAGAAGCTAAAAGTAAAAACTGTGTTCAATATACTGGGTCCTATGTTGAACCCTGCAAGAGTACCTTTTGCTGTTGTTGGTGTTTACCATGAAGATCTAGTAAGTTTTCTCACTGTCATAACACCATTCATAAAAAGCTTCTCTTTCTCTCTCTCCTTGCAGCCTAAGAAAGTGAAGATTTCTAAAATCTTGTTTTTTTTATCAAAATAATATATTTTTTGTTTTAAAGTACATCTATACTTCAAATGAAACCAACTCATCAAAAAGTTGCATAAAAGTCAAATTCTCTAGCTTTCAATAGCAAAAACTAAGCTCCGTATGGTATCTGAAAATATTTTCAGTTTTCTTTTCTAAAAAAATATCTTTCGTTTATTTATCCAATCACATAAATCATATATTTATTCAATCTTAGCTATTGCAGTAGATTTTGTAACCACGAGTATGTCCACTAACCTTCCTGAAAATAGAAGTAATTGCTGATTTTACGAAGGGAAACTTGCAAGACGTGCATAGTTGCTTGCTCGTATAACATGTGATGGATGCCATAGATTTGTAGGTTCCATCTCAAACCATGGTGTCAACTGCCATGCATGTGATCTTATTTATGTTTAACCATCTTTCTGGCACTGAAGACTAAAGAGTCAGACATACAATACAATATAGGATTTGCATTTCTGTGTAATCTGCTAGTTTGCTCCTTTAATTCAATATTGAGCTGAGTTCTAACTATTTGAAATAGGTTCTCCAAATGGCTAAAGCACTACAACGGTTTGGCATGACAAGAGCATTAGTTGTACACTCGGAGGGGGTTTAGATGAAATGATTCCCCTTGGTAAGCTTCATTCCTTTACTCCTTTCCCTTGGCTCAATCATCAGATCATGTCGTCTTTACACTACTAAACCACTGCAATCTCATGATATATGCATACAGGGCCTGGGCAAATCCTTGATGTCAGTCCAGAAAATATTGAGAAATTTGCATTTGATCCGTGTAAGATCTTGTCCAATTCATATTGTGTTCTTTGTTTATTGCAACTATAGATTAGTTCTACCCTTGAAGTAAAGCCGAATCAGTGTCGGCAGCAAATGATTTTAGAACTGCTGTATTTTTTACTTATAAACTGCTGAGAAGCTGAATATTTGGACAGTGGATTTTGGCATTCCTCGCTGTACTCTAGAGGACCTGCGAGGTGGTGGGAAGGACTATAATGCGGATGTGCTGAAGCGTATTCTATCAGGGGAGAAAGGTCCCATTGCTGATGCACTTGTGAATCACTTCTTTCCCTTGTTTTTGTTTCTCTGCTTATATATGGACTTGGATAATTAAAAGCCTCTAAATGCAACATAATGGCATTTATAAAACTGATATAATAGCAATATTTTCAGATCCTTAATGCAGCAGCAGCACTTTTAGTGAGTGGGCATGTGAAATCCCTTTCCCAAGGTGTAGCTTTGGCTCGGGAGACACAATTATCAGGGAAAGCTCTAAACAAGCTAAATGCATGGGTAGACATCTCAACTGTAAGTGAAACCTTTTTCTTTTTCCTCCTTTGCGTGTCACTACTACAACTCATGTCTTCTCTTCTTCAATGCAGAGGATTAAAGAAAAAATTAAACGAGAATAAAGCACTTGGAACTTTGGGTCGACATTCAACACAGAGGTCTAAATGCTGGGAATATTTTTGATAAAAAAATTGGCTTATCCTTCTTCTTCAAGGTATAAAGGCAGTAGCTCCAACTTTAAAAGTGACTTGATGGGATCACCATGTCACTGCCACATTTGAATAATATCAGACAAAGAAATTGGTTGTAAGGTTTATGGCTTCTGCCCTTTTTCTTATTGCTTAAAAGTTTTCGTTTCATGAATGTAATGTTTGAAACGATTTATTTGGAATCCAACGAAATGAGGTGCAATAATATTAAATTGCCCAAATTAGCAGCACCAATACTAAAGTAGTATTTGCAGTCTCAGAAATACCACACAAAGTGTTGCATTATTATTCCATTGGCTGTGGGACTGGGAAGCTACTATGAAAGTCTAGTACGGTTTCATAGGAAAGAAAACAACATAAAGATTTGGTCTCAGGCATTGAGATTGACAGCAATGGCACCAGCATCTGTGAGGAAATTCACGAGCTGGCCTGCTTGATGTTTGGCCATAACATCTGCAACAAATAAAAGAGAAAATGTATAAATTGGGGATTAAGTATTAAGTAGCAACCCTCCCAATGAAAAGGGGGTGGGGGTGAATTTGGGCTTACCATCACAGCCACCAATATGTGTCCCTCCATTGAATACATTAGGGACAGTCCTCTGCCCAGTCCACTCTGTCAGAGCTGCTTGCATTGCACCACCATCACCTTCCAAAAACAATAGTAGAATGTTTTACAGCAATTAACACTAGCTATTGATTTAAAGAAACTCAAATTAGAAATAGCCGCCTTACTTTCTTCATCCAATTCAATGGTCTTGTAAGAAGCTCCTAACTGAGTAAGCAGCTGCTTAACCCTATTGCAATAACCGCAATAGGTTTTACTGTAGAAAAGCAAGTTTAGAATTAGAAATACCAGTGAACCTTACTATTTGATGATGATCGATGGAGGAGAATTGTAATTTGTACCTGAAGACAACAAGGGGTGTGGAGGAAACGATGTGTACGACCTTGTCAAATGCCATTTGAATGTATTCCTTGCTTATGTTGTTGGAACTTAGGAACGAACCCATGGCGTCTTATAAATATAGATCTCTGTGTGTGTTTGGTGTTTAAAGGTGAGACCAAGTGTCCCGGCTCTCGAAGATGGAGATGTTGGTGGCAGCGATTGGAGCCTCCACCTGGGCTGCTTTTGCGAGATAAGACAAGAGAGGATATGTCTGAGTTAGATCAGATTGGAACTTCAAGATGTTGGTGACTTGTGTTTAAAGTTGGGTTGCTTCTACTTTCACCGATTCTTCTCTAATTCGGATTCCAATTATAGGTCACAATTAAGCAGGAGCGGCAGGGTCCTATCAGATTTTTTTAGAGAAAAACCAACTATATTATAATATCAAAAGAAAAATAAAAAGAACCCTCAAGAAACAAAGCCTACCGAACAATACCATGTGCTACTTTATTATTCTTTTGGTACATGAGAAATAATAAAGATTTCAGTAAAAGGTGCGCCTCCTTAAAGTAGTAGACTAGTAGCTAGCAACAGACAGATCCAATTAATCTTGCAGCAAATGTACAAGCTTCGGTCGATGAAATTAAGGCTAAACAAGAAAAGGTAATATTGTTTGTATTCATTCTATTAAAATGCGAATATGATTTTAAATCTTTGTATAATTAAAAAATCTATCTTGATTTTATGCATGAAAAACAATCTTCAGATTTTTTATAAGTAGTAGAATCTCTTACATAGGTAAAACTCTTTTTATACTTTAAAATTTAAAACTTTTACCAAGTTCAAAGCTTATTTCTTGTACATAATCATTGATTGTTATAAAAAATATTTTAAAATATATTTACGGAAAAAGTCAAAATATTCGATATCAATAATAATTTTATTTTTAATTGTGTATAATGGTTTTGTTTTTTCTTTTTAAGATCAATATCCCTTGCAAGCATTTAAGTGTAAAAGGAAATGATATGTCATTTAAGGCTAGTACACAAGAAATCAAGTTATTATACAAAGGGATTAAATTGAGATTATTTTAAATATTTTTTTAAATACTCAAGAAAATTAATTACTATTGAAATTGTTATTTGATTGTGAAGTTAATGTGATTCATGAGAATAATCACGATAAAGCAGTATATATATTGATGGCAATGCAAAATCACTTTTTTTTTTTGTTAGAGTGTATATATATATATATATAGTATGTCGAATTAAAAAATCTCTTAAGGATATCATGTTATTTTGAATACTTTGTTCTGTTTTTTTAACAATTACAACCATAGATGAGGAGAACAACCTTTTACTTGTCAACAAAGATAAATCACCACAGATTAACACACAATTGCAAGAGTTGTCTAGAAATTTGAAATTGCTTTGTTCCTCGACTCTATCGTGCGTAATTTTTTTCTCAAAGACTGATGTTTCAATCGATGATTAAGTATCAACAAAAATTTTAAAATCGAAAGCTCTTAAATCTCTAGAACCAAGACTACTGGTTAATGACAAATAAAAAATTATTAATAATAATTATGTTTTTCGAAAACATTCTGTGATCGTAGTTGTGAAATGAGAGTAGATTTTAAAATCTTCCTATTTATATTATGTTAATTGCTTTATTAATTATATTTTTTAAAATCTTTCTATTTATATTAGATTCTACAATTTTAAAATCTTCCTATATATTAAGTTAATTGTTTTATTAATTATATTTTTTTTATC
Organism: Abelmoschus esculentus; assembly: GCA_035048815.1. Classification (NCBI taxonomy): domain Eukaryota; kingdom Viridiplantae; phylum Streptophyta; class Magnoliopsida; order Malvales; family Malvaceae; genus Abelmoschus; species Abelmoschus esculentus. The sequence continues at coordinate 6,410,211 of JAUCBN010000050.1, forward strand.
ATAGAATTCTTTTATTAATGAATATCTCTAATTCTTGAATACAACTAGGAAATAAGTACACTTTTAGAAGTTACATACTCTTATAACCAAGCAACATATTAAAAAACATAATTTTAACTAAGCAAGTAATTAGCCAAATACATAAGTTGTGTAATATGATATTAATAGAGTGAAGTTATAAAACTTTCAAATCTAATTTTAATTATATTATTCGAAATTCAATACTATTTATAAATTAATTTATTTTTTTCTACTAACAGGGACGACTTAAAAAAATTTTAAAAAAATAAATGTAAGAAAAAATATAATTAATAATACAGATTTGATTTGTTATTATGTTAATTAAATTAATTATAAGGGTTCATTATATATTCAAGGGAATTGAAAAAAAAAATTACGATCGATTTAAAATAATTATAAAAAAAATCAATTCAAAAACTTTGTACACGGTTAAATTTTTAACTAATCCATTTTGAGTCCCATTTAGACCTTGTAAGACCACCGATGCTTTCTGCTTCAATCAAGAATGTTTCTACAATTACAAAATAGATTGAAACACGAGTGAGATTGAAACACAATAGAAATACAAAATGCAGATAATTTAATTTACTCTGATTTTTACTTATTTGTTGGTTAAACATACTTTAACCATTGGTGTCTAATAAATTTAGGCTTCAATGTTGAAAATATACAACGAGACCATCCGTGATTTGTTATCTACCAATCAATCAATTGGTTCAGATCTAACACACATAGAAAATACAGTTTCTGAAAAGCAGTACACAATTAAACATGACACAAATGGTAATACTATGTCAGTGATTTAACCATTGTGGATGTTAGCACCATAACAGAGATTTCCTCACTTTTAAGGCTGACTGCTCAAAGCAGGTAAAAAATCTTAAGAGTCTTAAGATTTTGTCAATGTTGTATAGATTATTCTTGTGTTATGCATCTACCAAAGTTTGAAGACATTTTTAAGTGCTAAATTAGTTAATAAACTTAATATTACAAGCTATGAAATATTTTATGAATGATGAGACAGTTTTCTAGCATATGTATAACAATTCTTAAAAACAAATCAAAAACAATTTAGGGATATTCAAGGGGTTATACTTTCTGTTTTTCAGGTCTGTGGTAGAACACAGATGAATGAGCAATCGTCTAAAAGTCACATGGTTTTCACATTAAGGATCTTAGGCACGGATAAGGTAAATATACTTTTAAATGCTTTTGTTTTATGTTGAGTGTCTTAATAACACTCTTTCATACCGATATTTTTTTACTTTGATTTGTTAGGGAACTGAACAACAAATACAAGGTTCAAGGAACCTCATCGATCTTGCAGGAAGTGAACGACTATCAAAGAGTGGTGCAACTGGGATTGGTTGAAGGAGACTCAAGTATTTAACACACTATGATATTTATCTTTTTCATAAATTGTTCTTTAATGTTATCATACTGATGTCTTATCGTGCAAACTAGGCCATTAACAAAAGCTTATCGTGTTTGAGTGATGTGATATTGACCTTGGTCAAAAAGGAGGATCATGTGCCTTTTAAGAATTCCAAGCTGACATATCTTCTCCAGGTAAAGTGCTCTAGAATAACTTTCCTCTTTCATTCGTTGTTTGGTTGATGCTAGCTCTGTTTGCTGATATAAAATTTTGACAAGTATCCATTTTTTCAATACATCACATGAGACCTTAATATATGATAGCATTAGTTTTTCTGTTTTATATTCTAGAGTCATTTTGTTATCAAAGAATCATTGCATTAAATATATTTTTATTATAATTACAGCCTTGTCTTAGTAGAGACTCGAAAACGCTTATGTTTGTCAATGTATCATTGAATCCATCTTTCCTAGGTGAGTCTCTATCCTCCCTCCGCTTTGCTGCTAGAGTTAACGCTTGTGAAATCGGAGTTCTACGCCGTCAGATGGCATTGTAGGCAATTGATTCTGTAACACCTCTATCCCGGTTCAAGAGCTAGGAGTGTTACCTAAAGTGGGGTAAGATTCACAGTAACAGTAAAGTCAGATTATAGTCATGTCAAGTCATGACAAGTCCAACATCAAATTTATAGGCATTTTGTTTAGCTCTCAAACTTTTTGATGCGTCAATCAATGATGAACATCACTGTATTGTACTTAGTCAGATATGAAGTTTTCGTTGTTGACAAGACTTGGTCCAAATTCATATGTTAGATTTTCGGGTAAGATTCACAGCAACAGTAAAGTCAGATTATTTTAGAATTGAATGGGATTAGACTTTCACAAAATAATTACTAAATTATCTTAAATATTACAAAATGATATTAAAAATTTTAAAACAATGGAGTAACTAATTGATCGAATCAAATAAAAAGATTAGATTTATTTTTTTAAGCCATTATATTATTTATTAACTAAAATTCAAAGACAATCCCTATTTTGACTACAAAAAAAATCAATCTAACATTCAACGTAATCAACGTTTTGAAGTTGACATCAATCTCAGTTGGTACAAAGTGCCCTTGATGGATACAAGGTGATTTAGTTATTTTATAGTCTTGTTTTTGTATACGTATTCAAATCCTTTTATTCTTTGAAGCTGAGTCTTGCGGCATCTATTTTGATGTTTGTGGTTATTATCTGATTAACGTAATTTATCCATTGATTCATAGCCCATCTATTTCTACAATCTTGTTTTTTACCAAAATAATATATATTTTTTAAAGTTGACATTCACAGTTCAATTGAAACTAACTCATTAAAAAGTTGCATAAAAATCAAATAAGAATATATTTGTGTATACATATTTATAGTTAAATACTAAAATGTTCTGATACTACTAAATGTAACCTATAAATTTAACCTAATTTAACCTATAAATTGTTAATTATAGTTAAATACTAAAACATAGTTAATTTAACATATAAATTAGGTTACATATTTATAACTAATTGTTCTGATACCAAAATTTTTTATTATAAATTATAATTACATTATCTTCCAGAAGTAAAAAATTGGATTAAAGAATCCAAAAATTTTATAATCCAAAAAAAAAAGAAAATAAAATTCAAAAACTTCCTAAATTTATTTGTCTATGTCCAAACGAGATGTGTAAAGAAGGAAGGAGTTGTAGACGATCCAAATTGTTATATAAAAAGTATTGTTACCCAAGACTGATTTTATTGGCAAACAACCATCAACCGAGCGAGGATATAACTTTTTAAGTGACCACAAACAAAAACATAAATCAGAAACTAACGCCGATTGAAACAACAATCGATCGCTAAGGTATGCTGAAACATAACAAAAAATAGATGAATAAAAAAACATGTCACAAAGACAGAAGAAAAACGTGTCATAAAAACAGAAAAAATGTGCTATAAAAGTAGAGTTTCTTATTAGAATTAAAATAAAAAATAAAAGATATATAGATTTGATAATCGACAACCAATATTGAAATTGATTACTGACCACCGATTAAAGAGATAAAATAAAATACAGAATGATTAAAAATCTTGTGTAGAATATAAAAGGGACAATAATCTTTTATTCAAAAACACATCTAAATAAATTTTAGAATATACTATCTATTTAATACCTCCTTCATGTGTTTTTATTTTAAAATTTCAACTAATATTTTTAATAAAATATATCTATCATTATGTTTTTATTTTATTTTGATATTTGATTTTTTAAAATAATAATATAGTTTATTATAATTATAATTCAGAATATTTATATATATTATCAGTTTAGTTCATAATTCATAATTTTAACATTACCTTACCTTTTGGGGTAAAATTATGAATTACCTATTTTATTTTTCTTTCCGTAAAAATGTTTTAACTTTTTTGTTTGGGTTTAAGGTTAGATTTAAGATTGGAGGTTTGTGGTTTAAGGGTTACAATCACCCTCTCTTGTGATAACTTCAATTATTAGTCATAGTCTCTATCTCCATCTTATCGAGTTCGCGACTCCTTCAGTTGATACTGAGAACACGAACACAAAGAGACAGACAAAGAGAGAGAAGGAGACGGAACTGATGCTTTGCCTTGCGAGCAGAAATTGCAAAAAAACAAATGGTGGAGAAGCTGGAAGAGCAGCTCAAGGAGCTGGGATCCAAGCTGGAATCTTCTCCATCCGCCGGGGACGTTCTTCTCAATCCCATAAAGGCACGCATTCTTCAACTTATTTACTTTCCCACTAAAATTTCTAGTTTCGCTAGGGTTAATTCAAGCCTAAGCTTTTTCTTCCCTTACTATTTTAGGTTTCAAGGTAGTAATCGTACAAGGCTTTACCAACTCTCTCCCTCACTCTCTTTGTCTCCAAATTAATCGCAAAATTACTTTTAGATATAGCATTTGTTTTGAGAATGACTTGCTCTTACATTGAGTAATTAACTCTAATGTTGCTTCATACTTGATTGTTGTAGTTGTACTATTGATAGGTCTCCTGGGCAGAAAAATAAGAGCTCATGTGATTCACGTCTGAATAAGATTTCTGTAAAGATGTGAGTAATCGCTCTAGAATAAGAAGCAATTTATCTTGAATTGGTTTGCCAACTTAATTGAAAATTGATTTGTAGACTTGGGGAAAGGACTCCAAACAAGAACTTGAATCATACTTAAAAGAGTACATTAAAAGACATGAAGAGAATGTTGGTGTGTCAGAATCTAAAAACACTGCTACAAATGAAAATCCTAAGATGAACTCAGGTATTTTTTTTGTTTTCTTAATTTTTCTATGAAGTTAGAATGCTTTTTTAGTTTTCGCGCCATCCTATGAAGCTGTGGGACAACCAGATTTAACGTCATTTAGATTGAATGTGCTTTGAACATCTTTTATGGTTAAAAGTAATGTTATTTTGGTACATGTAGGGTGTATCACTTGGGATTTGAGAATTAGTGGAATAAGTATGAAATGTTGGGTCCTCTAGGTTTCTCTCATTTTCCCCAAATGATTTTGAAGGATCAGACACTGAAATGATGGACAATAACCTAATGGAAAGAGAAGAATCTGAAAAGGAAGTGACTTCTTTTTTTCAAGGCAGATGTTCGGAAGATACAAAGGGAAGCACAAATAATGCGGAGAAGTTGGATGAAGTTAAATCTGATGCTGATGGGAATCATTCTGGACATATAGATAGCAGCACTTCAGAAAATTATCAAAAAGTGAACGAGGAAGAAAATACAGCCGATGAAATAAGTGAAGACTCTAGAGAACCTACGACTAAAGCAACTGGATCAGAAACCGAAGAGGCTCAAGAAAGTGATTATGTTGAGAGTAAATCTCCAATCTTGAAGATATCATTGGAAGGACCTCTCTTGACATTAGATGTTATGGATTCAGGGATTTCTAAGGAAGAGCCCTTGTAATCAACTTCTAGCAATATGTTCAATGGAGTTTCATATTTGTCTCATAACTTAATTCGTTTTGAAGTCGTACCTTAGTTACAATTTCCTCTGTAGAGGTGGGGAACAAAGTCTAAAACCTAACAAGCTCAATGAAGATAATGTCCATCCGACTTTATGTAAACACTAATAAATGTTCGAGTAGTCGCCATAACCCTAGACTAGAACATTATAGAGAATGCACCGTAAAATTAACTGTAGGCATATTCCCAATTCCCATAATGTTTTTTTTAGAAACCCAATTCCCATAATCTGTGGTCCTTTCGGGGGTAAAGAAAAACCCTTTAGTGTATGGATGGTGTAGATGATAGAAAATTTCGAGGGTGTAGTTGCATCAAATTGATAGGGTGCCTTGTATAGTTGTATTTTGGGGATTGTTTGACAACTTTATTTGGCTTAAACCACCCATATAAAATTGATTATTGTTTCATTGTCGTCTGCTTAGCCTGCGGCAAGCTACGTAAAAGCAAACTGTTTGATCTACAGTGAATCGAAAATTTTGCAATTCATTCATCTGTAAAAATGCGCCTAGACGTAAACGTGTGCAAGAAGCATAATCATGATACAATTTGAATTTCAATTCTCATTTAAATTTCAATTATTGTTATCCTTATTATTAACTATCTTTAGTTTAAATCTTTATTTTTAAATTATTTAGTTTTATTTTTTTTCTTGATGTTATGTCCAATAAAATTGTTGATATCTACCATTCACAGAATTTACTTAGCATTGGCAATTCGTGCCATTATTCTGCACTACAAGTTACTATTTTGTCTTGCTGTGTATTCTGAATCGGTGTTCAAAGAAAACATAGAGAGCAAAGAAGACCATGTGATTTCTCTTCTATTTCATGTCTTTTATCGACCATAAAGTTTGATGGAGCCAGGTCTTTAGCGCTAGTTTGTTGTAACAAAGGCTTAGCAGCATTTTTTATGTTCAACCTTTTCTTTCTCCGTAGGTTTTGATTGCTTGTACAAGTTTCTTGCTTGTTTTCCGTCCTCACATTGAATTATGCCTTCCACTACAGGTGGCAAAGACTAAGGTTATCGTCAGTTGCCTTAATCCAGTATGGAATGAAAAACTCACTTTCTCTCTCACCGAGCCTGTTGGAGTTGTAAATTTGATAAGGTTATGATATTTATACCCTTGAAAGTGTCTTTTTTAGTATGTTTGATTTCCTATCTTATCTATTATCCATCACAGGAAGTTATGTATTAGTACTGAGGAACCATATTTCTTTGAAGTTTCTCTTTATTTTGACTTTTATAGAGTTTTTAATATATCTAATCCATAGTTATCCTATTCAAGCTGGTTTGATTAGATTCAATAAATTTGCATACCATGTATAAACCTTTCCTTTTGATTTTAAACATTTGGTTTTGGTTCACCTTCGTTTATTGTTGTCTACGGGTACAAATGGTCTACCTCTTTATCATACCTTCATTTGTGCCTCCCTTTTAAATTAAAGGGTTTAGAGTGTAGAGTTTAGGGTTTTAGGTTAGGGATTATGGTTAGAGTGTGGAGAATTATAGGTAGGGTTTAGAATATAAAAAATAAAGGTTAGAATTTAAAATTCAATTTTTAAATTTTTTTTAATAGGAGGTATTAGATGAAAGCATATACAGAATTTCAGAAATTTGTTAACCGGAAATTCCTCTATATCGTAAGAGATGCTTGAAGTTTGATATACTCCACGTGTAATTGTCAAATTTGCTCTTGTTTTTCTAAGTTCAATAGAAAATAAAAGTTAACCTGCTGGTTTACGGAGGCAGAGCTGTTTGTCTTTAGAACATTCGGTCGTCAGACATGAGACAACAAAGGAAGAAATTGTGGTGTATTGAAAAACATGAAAAAAGGGTTCCTTCTGTCAGTTTAAACTTCATAAAGCATATCACAAAGTTCCATAAATTACATCCAATGTAGACAACTTTTATTAAAAGAATGTTATGCTTTCTTCCCCCATCTTTTTCCTTACAAAAGAGCTAAATAATTACAATAAATAATTATTTAAATTGCGATACATGAATGGTTGAGTTAAGCTTAATGACAAAATCATAATTAATAAACCCCGCCCTATTGACATTTGATCATATTAATTTTTACATAAATTACAAACTGCAGGGAAGATATTTATTCAAAAATATATGTTATATATTTAAGTTTGGGATATATATAAATATATGCACACATATTTGTATTATACGTATAGAATAAATATCATTTACTTGTTTTTTTATTTACTTTTGTGATAAATTTATATTTCTAGATTATTTTTTATGATATCAATTATAATTTTATATTTATATATTAATTTTATGATTTGATGACTCTTTTAAAATAGAAAAAGGAATACAATTATTCGGTGGACTAATAAAATAAGGGCGAGAGAAGTGTAGAAAAACATACTACAGTAATTTTTAAGTGAACTTCGTTAGATTACTTGTGAGAACTGAGATGAGATAATAAAAAATAATGAGTACAATACAAGGCAGGCGATTGTTCCATCCTTTTGCATTTGGCATGCATAATTGTATCCACATAATTGTTTTAAGCAAAGCCATTCAGCAACCTTTTGCTTTCCAATCTACCCTCAAACTTTGTTTCTTCCGCCTAAACCGATATATCCAACAACATTATTTCATACAATATAAATAACATAAAGGTTTAATATATGTTTTAGCCCGTATACTATTATTAGGTTGATACATTTAAAGAATATATTTTTTTTAATCTGAATTAACCCTTATACTAACCTTCCATCCATTCTTTTTAGCTCACCACCGCTAACCGTTATAAAAAAATTTGAAATCACCTCTAATAAAACGCTGCCACGTGTTGAAATGGTTTTAACTAGAAAAATTTTAAAAACAAAATAAAATCATTAAAACAGTAACACATATATGATTATATCATAAAGATTCTTAAAAACCCTTAATTTTTCATAAATAATTTTCTCGAATCATATGATTTTTATATAATTATGTTTTGTTTATTAAAAATTATGAGAAAAGTATCAAAAATTCTAGAAAGTCAGAAAACTTGAAAAGAATCTGAATTTTTATATATAATTTTAAAGAATTTTTAATGATTTTATAAAAATAAACATGCATATAATTTTAAAATCATATAAATTACAAATATTAATTTTAAATTTTATATTGTAAGATTTTCTCCAGATTTATGATTTTAAATCTCTCTCTAACATTCTTAGAATTATTAATGTTTCAATAGTTTTTAGATTTAACAATATCTTAATCAATCAAGTCATTTTTGGCGAAAAAAACTAAACTGAACTTTTATTAAACAAAGGGAAGGATTACACACTATAAACACACTTTAAATCAAGAATATTTACGAGAATAAAAAAAGTTAAATAGTGTAAAAGAATTAATTAAATGTATTATCAAATATTCTATTTACGTTCTTAGAATATAAATTATCTATCACAAGAGAATTATAAAAAAAAATAGCAGACTATTGATCATTTCATGACGTAAAACGTTAGATAATATTTGAAACGCTTAATAATACTTTTTATCTAAACCTTAAATTACCAAAACATCAAATAATATCATCATAAAAACAAATAAACTTATAAAAATATAGATACATAAATCTTTATACAAGTTAACAAATAGTTAAGAAACATATCTAAACCAACTTCTAACAAAATGTAAAACTAAAAAATAAATAATTTCTCATCAAAAGAGAAAATTCTTATTGATATATAGTTAAATACTAAAATGTTTTGATACCACTAAATATAACCTATAAATTTAACCTAATATATTAGATTAAAACATTACTTAATGAAGTCAAATGACTTCGAGGGGGATTATAACAAGTGAAGGATGATCGTGAAAGCCAAGTGTTAAATGTGCTAGCCTTGTCTGCTGAAATAGTGATGTTTAAAGAAAGTGTTGGAAGATCGTTCGAAGAATTAAATACCTTGAATATGAAATCAAAATCATTGGAGGTTGGTTGACATTTTTCTTCTAAGTGGTAATTTTATTTTGGCAAGATTTACAACATTTTAATTTTTTTTTTAAGAAGACATGCTCTTCTCAGCGGGGGCAAATAAGAATATAGGTGCTTCAACTTTCAGCAGCAAATGAAAAGTTAAAGGTACAACCAATGTTTAAAATCAAGACTTGTTATTTTTTGTTGTAATGTTTTCCAAAATATCATTAATTTATTTGTTAATGCCATAGTTTGTTCTTTATTTTTCTGTCTTTAGATGATTTATCAGTATCAAAAACAAGGGTTAAATATTTAGAACAAAAAAAAATCATACAAGAACTTCAAAATCGGTTGGCAGATATGGAACATAAACTAACCGAGGGAGAGAAATTGAGGAAAAGGCTGCACAATACCATTTTGATACTACTACTTCATTGTCTTTTCTTTATTGATTATAGTCTCTTAATGATACTAAGTTATATTCAATTGTAGGAACTTTAAGGGAATACTCGCATATTTTGCTGAGTACGTCCTTTATTACCCGATGATGGTGCAACAAAAGGTGTATCAGTTTCTTATCTTACATCAACAGAATCTCTTGCCCGAGGCATTGACTTGGACTTATGTTTGATAAAACATATTTTTTGTTTGATAAAACATATTTTTTATTGAAATATATTTATTTAAGTTGTTACTCTAAAAAATAATTGGATTTCAACTTTTGGATTTGGATTTGGATTTTAGATATTTTATTGGATTGAATTTGGATTTATATAAATGGATTTGGATACGGACTTGGATTTTTTTGAAAGTCCGATTATTAATTGGATTGGACTTGGACTTTATAAAGTCCGATCCATTGTCATCCCTATACCCAATGTTAATTTCATTAAGGTTTATGGAAAATAAGTGTGTAAAGTTCAATTTTTTAAATTTTAGATATTTAAAGTATTTTTTATTAAAATTATATATTTAATTGTTATATTCGAATATATTTTTAATTTTAAGATTTAGGTAATTATTTTTACCAAACATATGTTGTTGAAAACACTAAATATCGTACTAGTCGAATATCGAATATAAAATTAACGTTCGATTAATATGTTTTTCAGCGTTTTCGATGATATTATATCGTAAAAAATGATCACCTAGATCCATTAGAGGTGTGAGGACTACTTTTATAAAAATTGAACATTTTTAAATTTTAAAAAATATATTGTAAGTTTTAATTTTAAAAACTAAAATAATGTCATGTTTTAAGTTTTGAATGATTAATAAACATTTTTAATAATTTAAAACCGCCAAATATCTAAAATTATACGATATAAGTTTTAAATATTTATTTTTAAAAATAAAAAAAATCGACATTAATTTTGAAAACTCTAAAAATTAAATAGCTCAATCTATGATATACTATTTAATTTTAAAAAGGTCATGTCAATTGTTTCTTTTAATTTTGTATTATTTTATAATGATTTATATTCGAGATTTATAATTATTTTTTTTCAATAATATTTTTTTAAATTTTAATTTAAATTCTTTTCTTAAAAAATTAATGTTTTATTATTACACAAAATATTTATCGGTAATTTTTAATAATCTAATTGTCTAATAAATGAAATAAAAATATTTCTCAACAACAATGACTTTAAAAATTTTAATTCTAATAAACACATTAAAATCACCTTAAAATTTAACGATCATGAATATTTTATTATAAAATTTTAACTTTAAATTTTATAAATTAAATTATTAAATTATAAATTAAATCTTTGATCCCTAAAATGAATAGATTACGTAAATTGACTATCCAAATGTGTATTAAATATTTATTTTTCTAATTTAAAGCTTTAGAAGCTTTTCTTCCGCAAAATATATAAAAAAAATCTTTGAAACATAAAAATTGAAAAAAAAAGAAAAAAAGAGAAAAACGACGTCGTTAGTTTGGAATTGGATAGTTGAATTTTTAGATAAAATCCTTCGGGAACACAACCGAGAAAAGATAAAGCAAACTCTAACAGATAAAATGATTCAAATTATTTTTAAAGAAAAATTCTCCAAACAATCATAAAAATGGCTTCTTTGCCTCTTCCTTCACTCAATTCTTTAGCTATTTCGCTTTTTTATAGACAAAAAGCTCATTCTTTAAACTCTTTCAGTCCAAAAATATCAACTTTCAAACGTCCATGCACTTCAGCTCCCCATCGTTCCTTATGATTATCTTTCCACTTTTCACTAACTCATTAAAAAATTGCATAAAAATCAAATAAGAATATATTTGTGCATACATATTTATAGTTAAATACTAAAATGTTCTGATACCACTAAATATAACCTATAAATTTAACCTAATTTATTAGATTAAAACATTATTTAATGAAGTCAAATGCCTTTGAGGGGGACTACAACAAGTGAGGGATGATCGTGAAAGCCAAGTGTTAAATGTGCTAGCCTTGTCTGTTGAAATAGTGATGTTTAAAGAAAGTGTTGGAAGATCGTTTGAAGAATTAAATACCTTAAATATGAAATCAAAATCATTAGAGGTTAGTTGACATTTTTCTTCTAATGATAATTCTATTTTGGCAAGATTTACAACATTTTAGGGTTTTTTTTAGAAGGCATGTTCTTCTCAGTGGGGGTAAATTTCAGCAGCAAATAAAAAGTTAAAGGTACAACCAATGTTTAAAATCAAGACTTATTATTTTCTGTTGTAATATTTTCTAAAATATCATTAATTTATTTGTTAATGCCATAGTTTGTTCTTTATTTTTCTGTCTTTAGATGGCTGATTTATCAGTATCAGAAATAAGGGTTAAATATTTAGAACAAAAAAGAATCATACAAAAACTACAAGATCGATTGGTGGATATGAAACATAAACTAATTGAGGGAGAGAAATTGAGAAAAAAAGCTACACAATACCATTTTGGTACTACTACTTCATTGTCTTTTCTTTGTTAATTATAGTCTATTAATCATACTAAGTTATATTCAATTGTAGGAACTTTAAGGGAATATTCGCGTATTTTGCTGAGTACGTCTTTTATTATCCGATGATGGTACAACAGAAGGTGTAGCAGTTTCTTATCCTACATCAACAGAATTTCTTGGCCGAGGCATTGACTTGATGTAGAATGGTATGAACATATGTGTTCTTTCATTTTTACTCAATTTTTGTTCTATATCAAAAGCAACACACTTAATCGGTTTATCATACTGTTAACAGGCAAAAGTATCCTTTCATATTTGATAAGGTTATCAATCATGAGTCTTCATAGTAAGATGTTTTTGTGGAGATATCTCAATTGATACAGAGTGCCCTTGATGGATACAAGGTGATTTAGTTACTTTATAGTCTTGTTTTTGTATACGTATGCAAATAATTTTATTCTTTGAAGCTGAGTCTTGCGGCATCTATTTTGATGTCTGTGGTTATTATCTAATTAACGTAATTTGTCCATTTATTCATAACCCATCTATTTCTATAATCTTGTTTTTTACCAAAATAATATATATTTTTTAAAGTTGATATTCACAGTTCAATTGAAATTAACTCATTAAAAAGTTATATAAAAATCAAATAATAATATATTTGTGTATACATATTTATAGTTAAATACTAAAATGTTCTGATACCATTAAATGTAACCTATAAATTTAACTTAATTTAACTTATAAATTGTTAATTATAGTTAAATACTAAAATATAACTAAGTATTTTATAAATTTATCATATAAATTGGGTTACATATTTATAGCTAAGTGTTTTGATACCGAGATTTTTTATTATAAATTATAACTACATTGTCTTCCAGAAGTAAAAAATTAGATTAAACAATCCAAAAAACAAAGAAAATAAAATTCTTATTGAGATAAGCATATTAATAAAATTCAAAAACTTCCTAAATTTATTTTTCTCCGTCCAAACGAGATGTGTAAAGAAGAAAGGAGTTGTAGACGATCCAAACTGTTATGTAAAAAGTATCGTTACCCAAGACTGATTTCATTGGCAAACAACCGTCAATCGAGCGAGGATATAACTTTTTAAGTGACCACACACAAAAACATAAATCAGAAACTAACGCCGATTGAAACAACAATCGATCGCTAAGGTATGCTGAAACATGGCAAAAAACAGATGAATTAAGCAACAAAACAAAAACATGTCACAAAAAATAAAAAATAAAAGATTTATAGATTCGATAGTCAACAATCAATATTAAAATTGATTACTGACCACCGATTAAAGAGATAAAGTAAAGTACAGAATGATTAAAAACGAAAGAATTTTGGAGAGAGAAAAAGAGAAAGGCTAAAGTTTTTTTATGTATTCATAATATAATTCTTTTATAAATATACCGAAAATAATTAAAATTAAAAAAATATATACTTGTTACATTCAAAATGAACTGTATAATTAATAATAAATTTTAATATCAGATAATGAATAAATAACGTGCTAATATTCAATATAATTTGTTTTAATTATCATAATTAAATTTTTTGACAGAATAAAAGACCGGAACAAACCCATCTTTAATAAAGTTTTACTTTAAAGTAATTTCTCAAAATTAATTAATTAATTTTTACATGATTGTTTTCTTTAATCAATGATATTTGTCCTCGTTGCTCAACTGAATCTAACTTAAATAATACTCTATTAAAATTTATTCATTTAAAAACTATTTTTAACATATTTTTAATATAAAATTATTTAAATAATTTTTTTATCCAATTGTAGTAAATTCTAGTTTTTATAAATTTAATTAATTTTATATATTATTAATAAATTCATAATTTTTTATTAATAGGTTTATTGGTTATTGGTAATTTCATGATTTTATTAGAAATGCTATTATTTTTATTTTCCATTTATAGAATTTTTAGTTGTACATACTAAACTAAAAGGACTAATTAAATTTTTGTTCCAAAGCAGAAAAATTAATTTATTATTTATAAAGATTAATTTTAATTTGGGGGCTAAAATTGTTTTAACTCTTTGAGTTCACAATTTGAAAATATTAATTATTATTATTATTATTATTATTTATTTTGATGGTTTATATGTTCATCATAAGCAGAGGTGAATATTATGGGTTTAAGATTTAGATTTAAGGTTTGCGGTTTGAGTTTTGAGATTTAGAGTTTAGGGTTTAGGATTTAGGGTTTGGGGTTTGGAGTTTACTGGTTTCCTTGAAAATGCAGCAAAAAGAATCTCAGCTCTTCTTTAACTTTTTGTTTGTTTTCTAAACTTCTTTAACTTCTCAATTAGTGATAAAGAGTTCTTTTTCAAAGATAATTAATTTCAACCTCCCATCTCCCCTTTTAGTTATTTTGTAGATTCTTAAGAATATCTTCCCATTGTTTTCATTTTTACAGAGATTCAAAGAAGAAGATAAGCAACTTTCAGGGACAGAAGCATATATGAGACGATCAAATTCTTTGCAAAGATTAAACTTGCTTTCATACTTCGATTTCTGGTTTTGTTTTGTAAATCACATGCCTTTTTTTTTATCAATTGGATGGAAATAACATTGGATGTCATTGTTTTCATGAGACTCCAAATTTTATGTGTCTAAAGTTCAAATAAATAATCTTTGAACATTTTTTTTACTACTTACTACTGTTTATAACTCTTTGTAGGCCGAGCAAAGAGCTCGTGAAGAAAATGAGAAGCTGAGGCAACAAGAGCTCGAACAAATTGCAGAGAAGAGGAGGAGAGATCTGGTTTGTCATTGAGCATTATTGTTGTCAGTTTGTGTTCAAAGTGTGATCCGGTTTCTTATTGGTTCCTACTTCTTTTTCTCAGACTTTCAGGGCTCGTGTGGCTGTCAAGGCTGATGGAAAGAAGTTGGAGTTGTTGTTTCTTCAGTGGAGTGAGCATTACAAAAAGCTTAGCAATTTTATAAGGTATTTATTATCAATCTTTGTCTAATATGGTGTCAGCGCCTTTGGGGTGTAAATTCTTTTTAGCTTCAATATTGATTTGGTAGCGAAGGATTAGGGATGAAAATGGGTCGGATTTTATCCGGATTCAGCTGGATCTAGATCCATTTTTATTTAATTGATTTTGATCCATTCCAGATCTGTGGATTTAAAAATTGAGAACCATATCCAGATCTTATGAATCTTACAGATATGGATTTAAAATGAATCTATTAAGAAAGGCTATTCAAATTATTTTTTTAAGATAAAAAGGGTATCATTAAAAACCTTCTTCCTATTAAAGGGAAAAAGAGTACCTAAACTACATTTTATTATTTTAAAACATATAGTTTAGAAATACAACCAAAGTTCACTAGAATTCATCACAACTACCAACAAAAAAAATAAGTATATGTCACGCCCCTGGAGTTTCAACCGGGACATGCGGCCTTAGACGCCCCTTTTTATGAGAATAGGCGCCTAAGTTACGCCTATCTGGTCCAAGCCGACGGCTTGGACTATGACGGAACGTGAATGCTCGAGAAATAGAAAATAAAGAAAGAGATTGTGGTTGTAACCCGGGCGATAGCCCGACACTTTTATTGAATGTCAAAAAACGTCGAGAAAACAAAGTAAGTGACTTGAGAGCAAAACTCAAGGCTAAGTAAATAATGAGGTGGGGGTAAGCCTCTTTATATAGCCCCCTCTATGTTCCTAGTTCTAATCTAACTAGGATTCCTAGTCCTTCAAGGCTTAAACTCCTTGATTCCTAATTTGGACGAACTCCTCCATAGAGTTAAACTCTAAGGCTTCTTAGGTGCCTTTACTTGGGCCCTAAGGTACGACGGGCTTGCTCCTGATGCGCGGCAGGACTGGCCCCGATGGTCTTCTCGGATGCAACCCTTAGTTGCGTGGGGACTCGGCACCCTTGGTGCGGATTGGATCGGCTTTCATGGTGTGGATTGAATTGGCGCCCATGGGGCGTACGGGATTGGCACCCATGGTGCGTGCGTGTCTGTCACCTAGGGTGCGGGTGTGACCGGCACCCGTGGTGCGGGCGTGACCGGCACCCGTGGTGCGTCCATGACCGACACCTGTGGTGCGGGCGTGACCGGCACCCGTGGTGCGTCCATGACCGACACCTGTGGTGCGGGTATGATCGACACCTATGGTGCGGGTACCCTCGGACCACGTGGTGCCGAGGGGCTTCTCTCGGACAACCTCGGCCCAAGTGGTGTCGAGGGGCTTGGCTCGGACAACCTCGGTCTCGATGGTGCCGAGGGGCTTGGCTCGGACAACCTCGGCCTCGATGGTGCCGAGGGACTTGGCTCGGACAACCTCGGCCTCGATGGTGCCAAGGGGCTTGGCTCGGACAACTTCGGCCTCGATGGTGCCGAGGGGCTTGGCTTGGACAACCTCGGCCTCGATGGTGCCGAGGGAGTTGGCCCTCGTGGGCTTGACCCTTTGGGTGCGGAGTGATGCATTCTCCAAGTATGCGGGTTGGCTAAGAGTTTGGGCAGGTTTTACCCCTTGGTGCGCGGAAAGTTTGGGCTCAAAATAATGGTCCGTGACATTCTCCCCTACTGGTTCTAGTGACGTCCTCGTCGCTTGTCCAATGTGATATCGGCTTACTTGAATTTTCAATTGCCAAATTTTCTCGGCTAATTCCCAACTTCCTTTGTTATTTGGAAGTCCTTCCCATAAGACGAGGTATTCATGCCTTGGTTTTTGTCCCGGTCTTCAAATGACCCATTCTGCTTGTATGTCCCAAGCTATGTTCTCGTAAGAGATTTTCACTCCAACTTGTATTTGGTGTGTTTTGACTTGGTATGGGTGTGATTTATTCTTTTGGAAGGATTTTAGTGAACTTACATGGAATACCGGATGAGCTTGAATTATTGTGGGTAAATCTAGATGATAAGTTCTGTTGCCCACTCGTTTTAAGACTTTGAATGGGCCCTCGTATCTCTGCACAAGCTTCTTGTGCGCGGTGGGATTTTGTAGGATCCCGGTCAACTTGGCAAGGACTAAGTCCCCAGCTTGATAGCTGATGTCCCTTCGTTTTGTGTTTGCCCATCTCTTTGTCTTCTCTTTCCCCTTTGTCCCAGATTTGTGAGTTATTTGCTTTGGTTCGTCATGCTTGTTTGCATGTACGTTAAGCGGGGAAGATTGATCGGGAATTGTCGATGATGGCAACAATTCCTTGGAGTCCTTTATTGTGATTTGTGGGACTGTTTGTGGCACAAGTTTCAACTTGTGATCGACTTTTTCTTTCCGTGTAGAAATTTTGGGTGACTTGAGGGATGTCTCGTCTTGGAGTCCAACTATGACTTGTTCCACTTCTAACGAGACTTTCTTTGGTTCGATTGGGTCATCATGTATCAGTGTTGTGACGGATGGTTGTGCTTCATCGTCTACCTCTTTGCTAAATTGGATGGTTGACATTACTTTTCCTTTAACCCCAAGCATTCTTTTTGCTGGTACCAAGCAAGGGTGTTGAGGGTCAAGGATGTGCAAACAACTTGCAAACGGGACGGGTACGGCCCTAATTCGATCAAGGAAATCAATCCGATCACAAAGTTAAAATCATCAAGTGGTATTACACTTATTGATTCCTTGCCAGACCAATTGCCGATCTTGAGATGGACTCCTTTCGCTAATCCTACGATTGGTGTGTCCTTGGAATTAATGGTTTTAACGAACCCATTGACCTTTTGAACATGAAGGTCAAGCTTCTCAGCAGTTTGTTTTGACATAAACAAGTCGGATGCACCAGTGTCTACTAAGGCATTCAATCTTCTGCCTGCCACAACGACATCTACGTACATCAAACCTTTCTTGAACTTTTCCTTATTTTTCATGGAGCTAAGGATAGAGTTCAAGTTGGCAATTTCCTCTTCGCCTTCGTCCTCTTGAATGGCTGCAGCTTTTCCGAGTTGTGGACAATCTCTTTTCATGTGATTGCCTCCACAATTGTAACAACTAAAGTTGTTATTCTTTTCCCACGGCTTACGAAGTTTAACATCTTCGCTGGTTTGCGCCTTGGACCCTTCAGTGGTATGCATGTCCTGTCCCTTTCCGCCATTACTTTTACGTCTTGGCTTATCGGACTTCTCAAATTCAAATTCTGCAAGAGAGTCAGCTACGTCCATTGCCTTGGACAAATTTTGGACCCCCATTCGGTGCAATTCCATTTTTTCCCAACGTTGCAAACCGTTTTTGAAAGTAAAGAGGGCATCGGCTTCGCTCATGTTATGAATTTGAAGCCTGAGTTCGGTGAATTTGTTGACGTATTCACGGATTGACCCGTCATGCTTCAGTTGATGAAGTTTTTCTCGGGCTTCTTCTTGTGCATTCTTCGGGTAAAAATGTTCTTTGAATTCATCTTGGAATTCTTTCCAAGTTTTGGTTGGGATTTGACCGTCCTTTGATTGGGAACACTTATGTCGCCACCATAAAAGCGCGGCATCTACTAAGTAGACAGAAGCAGTATTCACTTTTGTGTTCTCATCTTCAATGCCCGTGAGTCGAAAATACTGTTCCAAACTCCACACGAAGTTGTCCACTTCCTGAGCGTCCCTTGCTCCTTTGAACTCCTTCGGTTTTGACACATCGATCCTGGGTTTAGCCATTGTTGCTTCTCCCACCATATTGGTTATTACGGCATTCTTGTAGAGGGATAGCTCGGCCTTGAGCTTTTTAATTTCCCCCAACAGTTCTACTTTAATCGCCTCCATTGCGACTTCAAGTGATTCATCTTGCAGGGTCAATTTTTCGTAAGTTTGGTTGAGGAGATCTTGGACTTCCTTGTTGACATCTTGTTTGAGGGGATAGATTTTGGCTTCTAGTTCCTCAAGGCGATCGTTGGCAACGTCTAGAGAATTCGTCGATTCCTTTGAACTGGATTCGAGTCGATTTACCTTATCCTCAAGACTCGTGAGTCGATCCTTTAAGGCCGCCACCTTCTTATCCGCTGTTTGAATTTTTGTGGCCTTTGTGGCCGTCCCTATCTCATCTTTTCGGTTTATATCGAGCGAATAACCTCGCTCTGATACCACTTGTCACGCCCCTGGAGTTTCAACCGGGACATACGGCCTTAGACGCCCCTTTTTATGAGAATAGGCGCCTAAGTTACGCCTATCTGGTCCAAGCCAACGGCTTGGACTATGACGGAAACGTGAATGCTCGAGAAATAGAAAATAAAGAAAGAGATTGTGGTTGTAACCCGGGCGATAGCCCGACACTTTTATTGAATGTCGAAAAACGTCGAGAAAACAAAGTAAGTGACTTGAGAGCAAAACTCAAGACTAAGTAAATAATAAGGTGGGGGTAAGCCTCTTTATATAACCCCCTCTATGTTCCTATTTCTAATCTAACTAGGATTCCTAGTCCTTCAAGGCTTAAACTCCTTGATTCCTAATGTGGACGAACTCCTCCATGGAGTTAAACTCTAAGGCTTCTAAGGTGCCTTTACTTGGGCCCTAAGGTGCGACGGGCTTGCTCCTAATGCGCGGCAGGACTGGCCCCGATGGTCTTCTCGGATGCAACCCTTAGTTGCGTGGGGACTCGGCACCCTTGGTGCGGATTGGATCGGCTTTCATGGTGTGGACTGAATTGGCGCCCATGGGGCGTACGGGATTGGCACCCACGGTGCGTGCGTGTCCGCCACCTAGGGTGCGGGCGTGACCGGCACCCGTGGTGCGTCCATGACCGACACCTGTGGTGCGGGTATGACCGGCACCCATGGTGCGGGTACCCTCGGACCACGTGGTGTCGAGGGGCTTCTCTCAGACAACCTCGGCCCAAGTGGTGTCGAGGGGCTTGACTCGGACAACCTCGGTCTCGATGGTGCCGAGGGGCTTGGCTCGGACAACCTCGGCCTCGATGGTGCCGAGGGACTTGGCTCGGACAACCTCGGCCTCGACGGTGCCGAGGGGCTTGGCTTGGACAACCTCGGCCTCGATGGTGCCGAGGGGCTTGGCTTGGACAACCTCGACCTCGATGGTGCCGAGGGAGTTGGCCCTCGTGGGCTTGACCCTTTGGGTGCGGAGTGATGCATTCTCCAAGTATGCGGGTTGGCTAAGAGTTTGGGCAGGTTTTACCCCTTGGTGCGCAGAAAGTTTGGGCTCAAAATAATGGTCCGTGACATATACGTGAGACTTAACCAATTCCCATCTTGGCAAGCTTATTTGCTTCGATATTGTACACCCTAGGAATGTGCCTACAGACCATGCCATGCTTTCTTATTAAATTCTTTAGTTCAACTATATTACCCGAGATAGTGATAGGAGGATTTTTCTCACCCATTAAACATTCAATGACCAGTTTACAATCTGATTCTACTATTAATCTGAATTTACTCGATCAAATAAACTTCAAAATTTTCTAAATTTCAACTCTAATTGCGAAGAACTCGATCAAGGTCGACAGAAAACATTCATACGGTTCAGAAAATTAAAAGAGTATTTTATCATTTCTATCTCTTAATAAACCACCCATACCATCCTTCGAACGAGAGATTTATCGACATTTAGCTTAAGAAAGCTTAAGGGAGGGGGCATCATTGAACTGGCATCAAGACATTTTTGGTTACTCGCACTAAATCCACAGCTAAGGGTGGGTCAACTACTAACATAAACAAGGATATGTCTTCTCTAGAAAATTTTGCTTTTATCCATGAAGCTAATCTAAACCTCACCAAAAAATCAATATGAAAGAAATCGAAAGGTTTACCTTGAAACACCAACTCATTTCTATATAACCATATTGTCTAAATTATTGCAAAAGGATTGTATGAGCACAAATTCTTGTATTTTTGGATACCATATCACCCCATGCATTAAGGAAACTCACTGGATCTTTTGGAAATACCGACGAAACTTCTAGTCAACCACTAAAGTTGCACCATATCCGCAAGATCCATTGACATTTGAAAAAAAAAGTGCGAAACCGTTTATGGGACTTCTTAAAATTCTCCAAATAAAAATCTCCACTTTGAGAGGGGTAAAACCCAACCAAACTACCTTATTCCAGATTTGCATACCTGGATTTAGGGTTTAAGGTTTCGGGTTAGAGTTTGGAATTAGAGTTTAAGGATCAGGGGTTAGAGTCAGGAGTTAGGGTTTTAGGTTCGGGTTTAGGGTTTATATTTTTATGTTTTAAATTGGTTAATGTTTATACTTGATTAAATTATTTAAAAGAATAACATATATATAATATAAAAATAATTTAATTTTTATATTTTATTTTAAATAATTTAATTTATATTTTAAATTGGTTAATGTTTATATTTGATTCATTCTTTATAAATTAATTTATTGATGTTCAACAATGTTCAACGTTAATGATATTAACAATGTTTGACGCATGTGATAGACTCATCCATAATATTAATATGAATAATATGTTGATACTGTAAAATAATATACACTATATTAATATAATAATAAAAACTAGGGTAAACTATACAGATAGTCACCATACTATGGGGTTAGTCACCATACTATGGGGTTAGTATCGATCTGGCCACAATGTTTTAAAAAGAATCAAATACACCGGCAAACTATTAATTTGGTATTAAAATAGCCATCTACCGTTAAGGGAGTAACGGACTGATGACGTGGCAGTTAAATATAAAATGGAATAATTACACATTTAGTCCCTGTTATTCATACATTTTTGTAATTTAATCCTAATTTTATTATAATAAAATAATATAATTATTTTAACAGAAAATAAAAAATATCTGTACATGCTTTCATAAGGATTGAACTCAAGCAAGGTTGAATGAATTTCAACAGCTTAACCACTAAGCCAGGTATAATCTATTGATACAAAACACTATTAATTATATATATTTATTCTTTCTCATATTTGTTTCTTTATATTTAATTATTTTTAATTTAATTAAAAATAATAATTAAATTACTATATAATAAATTAAAAGTTTCAAATTAATAAAATTTTATTTATCAACTCTAAACCCTATATTCATTAAAATGAATTTTTAAACCTTAAACTTTAAATTCATTAAAATAAATTTTTAAACCCTAAATTCGAATAAAAATCATAAATATTTGAATATTTAGATTTAAAAATATTCGAATAAAATATTTGGATTTTAAATATTCGAATAATTTTTTTGGATACTCAAATAAAAATATTTAAATAATAAATATACAAATATAAATATTCGTATAATAAATATTCGAATAAAATTATTTTTAAATCCAAATATTCAAATATTTATGATTTTTATTCGAATATTTATTATACGAATTTTTTTATTCAAATATTTAAAATTCAAATATTTTATTCGAATATTTTTAAATAAAAATATTTAAATATTTATGATTTTATTTGAATATTTATTCTATGAATATTTTTATTTGAATATCTGAAAATTTTTATTCGAATATTTAAAATCTAAATATTTTATTCAAATATTTTTAGGGTTTAAGTTTTAAGGATTTAAGATTTAGGGTTTAGAGTTGATAAATAAAATTTTATTAATTTGAAACCTTTAATTTATTATATAATAATTTAATTATTATTTTTAATTAAATTAAAAATAATTAAATATAAAGGAACAAGTATGAGAAACAATAAATATATATAATTAATAGTATCTTATGTCAATATACTATACTTGGTTCAGTGGTTAAGCTATTGAAATCTATTCAACTTTGCTTAGGTTCACTCCCTCATGAAAGCATGTTTGGAGGTTTTTTCTTTTCTCCTTTGATCAAGTGGTGATACGTGTCACCATTTGATTGGAGGAGAAAAATAAATTTAATAAATTAAATATATATATATATATATATAAATATAACCCTCCAATAAGGTAGTGACACGTGTTATCACCTAATTATATTATTTGTTATAATAAAATTAGGATTAAATTACAAAAATATATGAATAACAGGGACTAAATGTGTAATTATTCTATTTTATATTTAACTGTCACGTCATCAGTCCGTTACTCCTTTAACGGCAGATAGCTATTTTAATACCAAATTAATTGTTTGTCGGTGTATTTGATTCTTTTTAAAGCATTATGGTCAGATCGATACTAACCCCATAATATGGTGACTATCTGTGTAGTTTACCCTAAAACCTAATGCAAAATATGTTAAAGAAGCTCAGAAGAATTCAGGGGTGAGAAAACTCCAAATTCCAACCTTCAATCCTTACCACAGGAATAATATTGATCGGATATTATGTTAGTTGTCCACCTAAACTACCCTTTTTTTCTGCAGTCACCGTTGAATGGAAATTTGCATGCACCTAGCAGTAAATACAGGGGGTTTCTCGATGACAGGCGATCAGTTTTAGGAAACTGTGTTTTCCTTGGAGGAAACTTGGTACAGTAGAATTCAAAGAAACAAAAAGTGGTTTCTCATTCCACCACAGAAGCTGAATACGGGGGGTTGACAGATGCGACTTCTGAAATAGTTTGGTTAGAGATTTTGCTCGGGGATATGGGCATTAAGATTGCTGATACACCAGTGGTTTGGAGTGACAATTCGAGTGTCATAGCTATGAGTACGAATCTAGTATATCACTCCAAAGCAAAACATGTTGAGCTTGATATACATTTCTCGAGAAAAGGTAGTTGCCAACAAGTTAAAAGTAAACTATGTTCCAGCTTACAATCAGATAGCTGATGGGATGACCAACCACTATCTCGAGGTTATTTTGAGATGTTTCGACAGAAGTTAGGTGTGCTTTCCTTGAAAGAAGTTGAAGATGAAAAAATTAGAGGGGATATTGAAGGATAGACTGATGAGAACATGCATGGGCATGCATGGTCATTAATGCTTACTCGTGAAGCATGTGTTGAAGGGTTCTAGAAGTTATAAATAAAATTCTGGAGTTGTTATCAGCTAACAAGAAGTTAGTTTCAGGATTAGTTGAAGTTAGTTACTGGCTGAATATGTGTATAAATAAAGGCCTTGAGGTCTCTTGTAATTCATCTTCTTATTGAATGAAATTCACTCTCTTCTTAACAATCTGGATTTCTACAACTTATTGTGGTAAACAGTGTTCCAGGAATAAAAAAAATGGTAAGATGAAGCATGTAATTTCCTTATTTGTTTTTTTACTGAATTACTTGATGAAGTAGTCTAATGTAATGTCACAGATTCTTCCAAGGGATTGGCTACAGTAAAAATGTTTGTTCCTGCGTCTATAATTCCTGCACAAATTATTCAGCTTCCATGGCGTCCAATCTGGTTTCTAGATTCCCCTGTGCTTAATACTACATACAGTTTCTTCAGTACTCAGATTGATTATATCCTAATGGATGCCTAATGAATTCTTCAATCTGTTTTGGGTTTCTTTGCTTTTACCCCATAAGCTAAGGTTCCCCCAAAATACTAGAAACAGTAATCCTCCTTTGAAGCCCTATCCCATGTCTGATAGCTGATGAAACCAGCTCATCAAATTTTAGGAAACCTTTTGGTTTTTCCAACTCTTTGAATATTTTAGTTTTAATTATTTAAGGATACTCGAGTGTTACTTCATATCTTCCTAAAGTTTTTTCTTTATTCACATCAAATATGCTATACTCTTCCATTACATATAATTGAAAAATTGATAATTTTTTCTTTGTTTTAAGAAAAACTAATTCACATGCTTATGAATGAGTTATCAAAGCAACAAAAATATAAATCTTTCATATTTTTTTATGGAAATGGATTTGAAATATTGCGACCACAACAACATTGAGCACAGAAATTAACAAGGTATCAAATTATTAAAAATTGTATAATATTATAAATATAATCCATAATGAAAACTATATAAAGTGTTCATTGCGCTAGACGTTTTTAAACTACTTCTGCTCCTTGAGCTCTAAGCTCTTCTTACTAAACCAGTAAACCTGGTTTGGGGGGGTTGTCTCCATTTGTCTTCTTTCTCAGTTTTCTTACACCTCTGTTAGATTTCTTTCTTCAGCCATGTCAATTCGTGGATTTAGTCGAGAAAATACTACATCAGGCATGGGCGTTGCTGATCACACCAATGATACCTTTTTGAAGCTGAAAAGAAAGAAAGTTCATCGTTATGTGATATTTAGGATCGACGAGAAGAAAAGGGAAGTTATGGTTGAAAAAAATGATGCCCCTTCTGAGTGCTACGATAACTTCACTGCATCTCTGCCTGAAACTGATTGTCAATAAACTGTCAACGACTTCGATTTTGTTACATCTGAGAATTGTCAGATGAGCAAGATTTTTTTTACTGATTGATAGATTCTGTCTTAGATTCTCTATTATATCCCCATGTAACAAATCTAGTACTAATAATTACTTGTTAGTGCAAAGAGCCTTAACTCGGACAAATTATCATATTCATTTATAGAATAATTTTTTTTAGTTAAATGAGTGTTTATTAATATTTATCGTAAATTAAGTTTAAAAATAATTTGTATAATTTATTTAATAAAAAAAAATAAAAAATAACTACAGAAATATATTTTATTAATTAATTTCAATTATTTATGAAATCTTAGCATTAATATGTCGGTCAAGAGTGTAAAAGCATGTAAACTTACATTGGGTGGGAAATGGCCCTTATGAGTTTACAAATGGTTTTTTAGTAAATCTACTAACATTGGAAATAAATCATGCATCGGTACCCTAAATAAATAATAAATATATAAATAAAAGTTGAAACCAATTAAATTTTAAAACGTGTCTTTTTAAAACCCATTGACAGTTAATATTCTTTGACTGCATCTTCTTCTTCATATTTTAGTCTGTTCTTCTTCTTCTTCATGTTTTGTGCTGTTCTTTTTTCATAGTTTGGGTCGCCATACCAGATTTGTAGGTCATTGTTGGATCGTTTCGCATTTTAAAAAATTATGGTCGGAATTTTCACGTCATGGGTACGCTCAGGTAATATAAACGCCGTCCCTGAAACGTCCCCAAAAGTCTCCCAATGTCCCCAGTTAACTTTCAGACGTACCCTGCTAACCTGATACGTCCCGGGCACATACCCTTACCATCCTCACGCCGTCCCCGTCCCGGAAACGTATTGGATACGCGGGACAGACATAACTTACCGTACCCGTGCTTCTTAGTGGATGGGTTGGTGTAGCGTTTATGTAAAAATGGAGAAGACAAAGACGAAAGGCCCACCAATGGTTATGGCACCACCACTGTAACTCTCCATCTTCCTCAGTTCATAAATCTCCCTCATTTCTCCAGGAATAAAAATGCTTTAAAAATGGCGTCCAAAGCCCAAAACTTCATCTCTCCCCCTCATTTGCCCTCCTATTCCTCCCCTTCAAAACCCAGGTCTTTAAGCATCAGCTGCTGCCTCCCCATAAAACAAGCAAGAAATGATAAAACTAGTAGCACCAGCAAGTTCTCTGCGTGGCATTCGCTGCTGGTGGCACAGGTGGAGCACAACTACCCTGCTGTAGCAATCGCAGACGAGCTCAAACTCGTCCACCCAACCTCCAAGTTCATCTTTTTAGGTTGCCCCAACAGCATGGAAAGCACTGTAATCCCCCAAACTCATTTTTAATTCAAATCAATCCCGTCTGTTCAATTAGCCAGACCTTTCTTTTCTCTCCGGAATCTCCTCCTCCCGTACCTTCTGATCAAATTCATCACCAAATGCTATGTCCTTTTGTCCAGATTCAGACCCCATGTAGTCACTGGAACCGGTGGGTATGTTTCTATTCCCGTCTGTTTAGTTGCTTTTCTAAAAGGGATCAGGCTTGTGTTCCAGGAGCAGAACTCTGTTCCCGGTATTGCTAACACGTTTCACTCTTCGTTTGCTGATTTGGTGTTTGTTGCATTTAATTCAATATTGTTTGTTTCATTAGTTTAGGACATGATACTATGTTCCTTACAGATTTTGTATTTTTCTTTCAACTGTTACTGCTTAAGTTTGATTCGCTTTGTTCTATTATGTCTCGTCTGCTGGCTGGTTATGGCTGGTTATGATTCGAGAACGCAGTACACTGAATGAACTAATGAAGCAATAATGTTTAACACTGAATATATAATAATGCCTTTGCAGCACACTGAAGAATTGAACTCTGTAAGGACTTCGTTTATTTTTACCTTGTCATTGCTGATGATCTAAGAAAAATGACTATAAAAATAAAGTTGAGAAGATACGTGGGGGAACTACATAGTACTTTTTGTTCTCCATTAGTCTCAAGTGCATGTTAGTTCGGTTGAAACACACACAAGCACGTGTAGATCTGTTTCTCTTTTATGTTCTTAGATTGATAGAAACTCTCATTCACACATCTTCACATTGAAGACAAGACAAAAAAGGTAACCACCCTGGGATTGTTCGAATAACCAGGTCAAGGTGCATATTTTTGTTTGCCTTGTAAGGTTAGATGTTTCTTATTTTAACCTTACTCGACTGATAAAATCTACTTTTTGAACTGCTATTGTTCTATCTCATGTAGTGATAAGTGTAAATATTTGTTAGAGCAACTTGTGCATGATTGTGCGAATTTAGATAAGATCTATAGGTCTCCCATCTTGTTGATAGAATTCACAAGAAGTAATAGGCTCCTGTTTACGTTAAAGTGGGTTATGGCCTCATTGAAAGGCAAATCTCTCATGTGAAGTGGCTGACATCCATCTAATCACTTTAAGATTATCGTTCCTGTGATTTTTTAGAAGTATGTTCAAAATGTGACGAGCTTATCGTTCAAATATTGTCTATTTTGGGTTGCTAAGTGAAGCTTTAGATTTTTTAAATGATTATGTGGTTACTAAAGTGTCTATGTTTTGAGTCCCCTAATATCTGATGTAGCTTTGTAATTATGATGGTTTCTGCATTCAATGAATAGGCATATGAAGCAGCTGACCTCATTGTTTCACGAGTTGGTGCAATGACTTGTTCTGAGATCTTGGCTACTGTAAAATCTGCGATGTTGGTAAACTAAAGACAATTTCCGCTTTTATCTTTCTTTCTGCTTCTTTTTTGGTCTCTTCGGGCATCAATTATTGAAACCATAAGGGAGCTAACTAGATTATTTCACTGATCAAATATGCTAGCTATGTCCATGATGGTACTACCATTTGACATATATTTATAGATCTGTTCTGTCAACATATTATTTCAATTTTGGTAAAAGAAAATTCTTGAAATTTGTGCCATTATCTAATAACTTTAGTATTGGTGACAAAATTAAACATTAGCCTAAGAGAAGTTAGTAGAAGAGAATTAAATGAAAAGGTTTATCCCCACGAAACTTTCATCAACCATGACGACTGTGATCACTGGAAATTCTCTGTAATTGTTAAAATTCTTCCTTAATATCTGTATCTTTTTCTTCTAGAATAATATTAGCACTTGTCGTCTTGTGCCTTTAGAATAATATCTGTATCTTTTTCTTCCTTTTCAATGTTCTGGAATCATGGTTAGGAAATTGTTTCATAATGCAGAAGTGTAACAGTATAGTTGATGGTACATGTCCCTTTATAATTTATACATCTTTTTAACTTGTTCTTATTCTTGATAAAATTATAAAAATTAAAATAAATAAAATTTAATTTTGAATAAAATAGATATTTTTGAGATTAAAATAAATAAAATATTATTATATTAATAAAATTAAGTTTAATAATAAAATAAAAATAAAGGTAAATCTTAAATTAATTTTTTTAAAAATCACATCTGATTTGAAATATTAATTATCTGTCACCTTGTGCTATCTTCTTTTCCAGACAAGGAAATCATTTAAGGTCACTACTCCTACACCCCAACCTTTGGAATCTCATCCGTTTCATTGCTTCATCTTTCTGCTCCCCACAAGCTTATCGCCCCAATAACTTTCTTTTCTCTCTTAAATTACATTCAATCTCCCCTTCATTCTTTTTTTCTAACATACCCCCAAAAACGAAGGTGACGAAGTAAAACACGTCATCGGCGATTGCCTCGTCTTCGAAGATGGCGCATTCGAAGACACCCCATATCCAAGTCGACTCCTCGTTTGACAACTTCAATCACACCACAAGATTTGCTGAAAGGAAACCCAAGGGAAATAAACAGTCGGTGGAAATCGAACCCGAGAACTTGATTCCCGAGCAATATAGCCATGTTTTAGATGCGATCAATATAACCAAGAAGGATACACGAAAACTGGCGCAGCAGTTGGAGTTTGGGTGCAGAGTTGAGAAGAAGATGCACGGTTTGGTTCCTATAAAGAACGTGAATTTGTAAGAATATTTGAAGCTTAAAGAAGCTAAATTAGCTCAGTTGAACCACGTTGTTCTTGATAACCCTTTGAGTTTTTCCGTGAAGGAGGAGGTTAATGAGGAAGGGTTAATAAATCATCCATCTTTGAGCGAGCGCGTGGCTCCTAAAAATCTCAGGTGGGAGTGTACAGAAAGGGTTTCGGTGACGTAGCTCAGTTCTTTAACAGCGAAAACTATCAGCTCGGCGAGAAAAAGTCTGGAGGTATAATACCTTTTGTTTTAACTCTTGGAAATATAGTGTGTATATAGATATATATATGTAACCTTCTATTTTACATCAAGTTTTGTGTGATTGTGTCATTGTTTATTACTAGTAAATTTCTTAATGATCTTCTGTGCTTGAAAATATGTATACAGGGGTATGTAAGTTGTTTATAAAGGAGAAAAAATTTATGTTAAATAGGTGTGTACCTGATTTAGCAGTTGCCACTTCTGTAAGTTTTTTGAACCTCTTGAACGTTTGTTAATTTTTCTTTGTTCTTGTTCCTTGTTAATCAATTTCTGATATCATCTTATTGGATTATTCTCGTGTATCCTGCACCATCTGTTGGTATTGGAAAAATTAATTCATTTACATTGAAGTGTTGAATTTATTATATATGTTTATTTTGAGTAATGACTATTGCCATGTTGCTAAAACTTTGTATAGGGAAAATGGCTGCCTCTTCACACGCTTGCGGTGTCTGGAGTATTCTACCACGTTGATGCTTTACTGAAACACAATGTTGACATCAATGTCGTGAACATGGTATTAAAATGATTTCTTATATCAACTATGACATTCTTTTCAATGCTAATAGACGAGAGACTTCACTTTTTCTTTATTTGAACTTTTCTTTTTTGCTGTCAACAAAATGGTGCCACCTTGATGCATTATGCTGTTAATATTGCATCAACTCCTACCATTAAACTCTTTCTGTTGTACAATGTCGACATAAACCTTTAGGTCAATATATAATTCGTTATTAGTTTATTGCTTTACGAGTTTGTTGTTAATACTTAAGTTCCATATGGTAATGCAAATGTTTTGATATTTGGTCTTTCTAGGATGGTTTGACATCATTACACCTTGTTGTTCAAGCGAGAAGAACTGATAATAGTGAAGCTATTACTGTTGAGAGGGGAAGATAAGATGCTAAAAAATAAGGTATGAAGAGGTCTTATTCTTGACTGATGTTCCTTTGTCTTTTCATTTGGCTTTTGATATTATAATCTGCTAGGTATTAATTCACATTCATGCTTTATCTTGTCTTAAAATTTCCTTCAAGAGCAACATAAATAGCTGCTGTATCTGCTTTAATTTTCGACAATATACCCTTAACTCAGGACTCATACCTAAACTCTAGGTCCTAAACCCTAAATCCAAACTATAAACCTAACTCTTACTTCGAGATCTGTGCCTAACCCTAAACCCTAAACCCTTACCATAGAATCCATACTTAAAATCAAACCTAAAACCCTAAACCTCAAACCTTAAATATATAAAAAATATTAAATTAAACATTTTAAAGTATTTTTTAAATATTTAATTTAATTAATATATGTTTAAAAAATATTTAGATTAAAATATTCAAATACATAAAATTAAATATTTAAAATGTTTGATATAATATTTGATTTAAAAGATTTAATATAAGATTCAAATATTTTAAATATTTGATTAAATATTTGATTATTCAATTTAATATTGTAGAACTAATGTTTTGATATAATAATTAAAAAATAGTTTTGGACTAATTTGAAAAGATTTCAAAAAAGGTACATATATCCAAACTACTTGAAATTATATTTAAGATATTTTTGAGAAAGTTTGAAAGTGTTTTAAAGAAACCAAAGAAGTGATTTTTATCCAGGTGTTTCGATACACCTTTAAGGTGTTTTGATACCTGTTCATCATGCCATGATTTCAAAGGCAAAATCACAGTGGTATCGATACCTTTTCACCACTGTGATTGTTGGTTTCGAACCTTGTTTTGATACACCCCCAACGGTCAAAACGATTTTATAAAAAACCCCAACGACTAGTAGCGGTATTGATACTGGTATCGATACCTGTTCATCATTGCAGGTCAACGGTTATTTCCCAAAGCAGCTGTTTCGATATAGGTCTTACGTGTTTCGGTACTGCCTGCACCAGAAGAGAAAATAAGCCTTGTAATCAGCTCCAAACGGCCCCAAAACATTCCAACGGTCATAAACGGCTAGAAGCTTATTTGGGATGATAAAAGGAAGTCTCAAGCATTAAGAGAAGACTAATGATCACATTGTAACAACATTATGATGAGAAATTGTCTTAGTGCTTAATTTTCTATTATTTGGGTAGACAAACACTTGTGAGCTTAATTGTCAATATATACTTAAGTGTAATTAGGAATTGGGTGAGTAGCCTTGTTAGAAGAATTAAACAAGTTTGCTAAGTTTCTCTTGTTTGAGTGATTCCCCAAAGTTCGGTTGTGAACTTTGGATGCTAGATTCGGGTTTGAGTTTATGATTGTAAGGTTATCCCTTTGGCCTCAAAAGGTTGGAATTCTTAGTGAATTTGGAAAATCCTTATTAGGAAGCTAAGGTAGTGAATGTAGGCGTGGCCGAACCACTATAAATCTTTGTGTCAAATTGTCTATCTTTTTTCTTTCACTATAAACCACCCAAATAGCCATATCTCTACCACTTGGCAAAAATTCATCGAGCCCTTAAAGCCCAACAATTGGTATCAGAGCGAGGCTCAATCGAGGAGGATTAACATCTTATTGAGAAGATCCGACAAGCTCGACCAATTACCGATCAATCGACATTCCATGACTCAATCCATTGACAAGCCACCTTTCTTTGACGAGTCTAACTACTCTCAATGGAAGTATTTCATCAATTCAAGAGATTACAAGCTATGAGATATAGTTGAAGATGGATCATTTGTTCCAAAAGGAACAAAGGTGGAATGGAGCGTGGAAGATCGCAAGAAGATGGTGCTTAATCACAAGGTTTTGTACATTCTTGTGTGTGCATTTCATCCAAGCATCTATGAAAAGAGATTTTCTTGTGAGAGTGCCAAGGAAGTTTGGGACAAGCACGAAGTTACATACGAGGGAACAAACGAAGTAAAGGAGACCAAGATTGGACTCCTCAATCAAGAGTATAAATCAAAAATTCAAAACACTTTATTCAGTTTAAATTCCAATTTGTTTATTGCAAAACTCATTCGATATACACACTTTAAACCTAACCAAATGGACGCAAAATAAGTATAAATCAAATTTCATGTGTTCAAATAGTTAATTATGGGCTTTGAACCAAAATATACAACTTAATCTCACTTTTAGAGCATTTTACACGATTAAATTTCTAACGAGTTCACTAAAAGGCCCAATTAGACATGCACGCTTTAAATCGAACAAACCAACCTCAAAATGAGATTCAATGAAACTACATGAGTTCAAATAGTTAATTATAGGCTTATGAGTATGATGAAACCACTTAATGTCAAATTCAGAGCACTTTACTCGGTTTATATTACAATGTGTTCACTATAAAACATTTTAGATATACACACTTTAAACATAACCAAACGGTCGTAAAACTAGTATATATGAAATTTCATGAGTTCAAATAGTTAATTATGGTGTCTGGAACAGATTATGCAATTTAAATTCAATTTTAAAGCATTTTACTTGGTTAAATTCCTAAAGGGTTCACTAAAAAGCCCAATTAGACATGCACGTTTTAAATCGAACAAACCAACCAAAAAATGAGATTCAATCAAACTGCAAGCGTTCTAATAGTTTTTATAGGCTTTTAAATATGATTAAACCACTTAATTTCTAATTTAGAGCACTTTACTGGGTTTAAATTTTAATTTGTTTACTATAAAACTCATTAGATATACACACTTTAAACCTAACGAAAATGGTCGCAAAATAAGATAAATCAAATTTTATGAGTTCAAATAGTTATTTAGAGGCCTTGAACTAAATTATACAACTCATTCTCAATTTTAGAGCATTTTACTCGGTTAAATTTCTAACGAGTTCACTTAAAAGCTTAATTATACATGCACGCTTTTAATTGAACAAACCAACCACAAAATAAGATTCAATGAAACTACATGAGTTCAAATAGTTAGTTACATGATTTTAAATATGATTAAACCACTTAATGTCAAATTCAAAGCACTTTTCTCGGTTTAAATTCCAATGTGTTTACTATAAAAAGTTACTTGATACACACACTTTAAACCTATCAAAACGGTCGTAAAATAAGTATAAATCAAATTACATGAGTTCAAATAGTTAGTTACATGGTTGTTTCGTTACCGGTCTTACGTGTTTCGATACCGCTTGCACCAGAAGAGGAAATAAGCCTTGTAATCAGCTCCAAACGGCCCAAAACATCCCCAACGGTCATAAACGGCTAGAAGCTTATTTGGGATGATAAAAGGAAGCCTCAAGTATCAAGAGAAGACTAATGATCACATTGTAACAACATTATGATGAGAAATTATCTTAGTGCTTAATTTTCTATTATTTGGGTAGACAAACACTTGTGAGCTTAATTGTCAATATATGCTCAAGTGTAATTAGGAATTGAGTGAGTGCTTAGATTGCAAACATTAACCTTGTTAGAAAGATTAAACAAGTTTGCGAAGTTTCTCTTGTTTGAGTGATTTCCCAAAGTTCGGTTGTGAACTTTGAGTCTAGGATTGTAAGGTTATCCTTTTGGCCTCAAAAGGTTGAAATTCTTAGTGAATTTGGGAAATCTTTAATGGGAAGCTAAGGTAGTGGATGTAGGTGTGGCCGAACCACTATAAATCCTTTTGTCAAATTGTCTATCTTTTTTGCTTCCACAACAAACACCCAAATTAGTCAATTCTCCATCACTTGGCAAATCTAACCGGTTATTCATCGAGACCTTCAAGCCTAACAATTGGTATTAGAGCGAGGCTCAATCGAGGAGGATTAACATCCTATTGAGAAGATCCGGTGAACTTGACCAATTACCGATCAACCAACAACTCATGGCGCAATCCATTGACAAACCACCTTTCTTTGACGGGTTCAACTACTCCCAATGGAAAATAAGGATGAAGTATTTCATCAATTCAAGAGATTACAAGCTATGTGATATAGTTGAAGATGGACCATTTGTGCCAAAAGGAACAAAGGCGGAATGGAGCGTGGAAGATCGCAAGAAGATTGTGCTTAATCACAAGGCTTTGCACATTCTTGTGTGTGCATTCCATCCAAACATATATGAGAAGATATCTTCTTGTGAGAGTGCCAAGGAAGTTTGGGACAAGCTCGAAGTTACATACGAAGGAACAAACGAAGTAAAGGAGACCAAGATCGGATTCCTCAATCAAGAGTATGAGAACTTCAAGATGAATCCAGAAGAGGACATTGCTAAAATGTTCGATCGATTCTCCACCATCACCAATGGACTTAGAGGATATGGAGAGATCATTTCGGAGGAGAAGCTTGTTCGTAAGTTCATCTATTCCCTTCCCGAATCATGGGACTCAAAAAGGACCGCCATCATCGAAGCAAAGAATTTGAAGATTCTCAAGCTTGATGAACTCATGTGGTCACTTCTCACACATCAAATTATGATGAAAAGAAGAGAAGAGGAGAAGAAAAAGGAAGAGATTAGATTGATGGGGAAGAAGAAGGTTCAAGTGCTTGGTGTAAATGTCAACACCATTGCTCTCAAATCCTCTAAGTGCATCCACCTTGAAAATTCAAGTGAGGAGAATAGTCAAGGAGATGAAGAGCTTGCCCAACTCTTCATAGACTTTGATCGATTTGTGAGGAATAAAAGTAAGAAATCTTCAAAGCACGAATCAAAGAAGAAGATGAAGGACTCCCACAAGTCTATCATGAGAGGATCATCTTCAAAGAAACAAGCATATGTGGCTACTTGGAGTGATGAGAACTCCACCGAAAATGAAGAAGCCAACCTATGCTTGATGGCCCTCAATGAGGGGGAGATAGCTTCTAACTCTCAAACTTTAAATTTTTATTCATTTGATGAGTTGCAAGAAGCTTATGATAAATTGATTTTTGATTTCAAAATTACATTTTCAAAGAAAAAGAAATTGATTTCAAAGTTAAAAATTGAAAATGATTTATTTTGAAAACCAATTTGGAGTTTGAAGCAAAAATGAAAGACTTTGAACTTAAAATTTTTTATTTACAAAATTTGCTTCAAACAATGGAAAAAGATCATCAAATGGCTTTAGATGATTTTAAAAAGGAAAAAGATTTGATTTCCTAAAAGTTTAAAAAGAAAAATAATTTGGGAAAATCAAATTTTTATATGAGACAATCTAGTGCCCCTAGATTTATTGGTGGAAAATGTTTTAGAAGTGTTTGGGTCCCAAAAGGACTAATCACTTCAACTAAAAAGGATGAAATTGAAAAATGGATTCCTAAGGGGACTAAAATTTGTGCTACTAACGTTAAAGGATCCAAAGCAATTTGGATACCAAAAATTACTTGATTGTCTTATTTTAGGTGTGATGGAGGTATGAGCAACAAAGTGCAAGGTTCTGTTTATCTTTTGTTTAAACTAGATTATCATAATTGTTGAACTAACATCTTATTGATGCCTTGAGTAAGGGGGAGTCTTTTGTTTTCATAAACTAAGTTTTGATATTTGATTTTAAAACAATTGATGTTTTAAAACTCTCCTATGTTATGAGCTTTAAAGTTTTTCAAACTTGGTTTGAACCATTTTTGATATAACAAAAAGGGGGAGAATGTTGTGAAAAATTGATTTTTCAATGTTTTATTGAGTAAGGGGGAGCTTTAATGTTTTGACATCCTTGATTCTCTTATTCAAAGTTTATTTCACAAAGGGGGAGAGCAATCTTAAAAACAATTTTTCAAGTTAGTTTTATTATATCAAAAAGGGAGAGATTGTAGAACTAATATTTTGATATAATAATTAAAATATAGTTTTGGACTAATTTGAAAAGATTTCAAAAATGGTTCTTATGTCCAAACTACTTGAAATTATATTTAAGATATTTTTGAGAAAGTTTGAAAGTGTTTTAAATGATTTAAAGAAACCAAAGAAGTGATTTTTACCCAAGTGTTTTAATACACCTTCAAGGTGTTTCGATACCTGTTCATCATGCCATGATTTCAAAGGCAAAATCACAGTGGTATCGATACTGGTATCGATACCTTTTCACCACTGTGATTGTTGGTTTTGAACCTTGATTCGATACACCCCCAACGGTCAAAACGATTTTATAAAAAACTCCAACGGCTAGGAGTGGTATTGATACTGGTATCGATACTGTTCATCATTGTAGGTCAACGGCTATTTCCCAAAGCAGCTGTTTTCATACCGATCATACGTGTTTCGATACCGCCTGCACCAGAAGAGAAAATCAGCCTTGAAATCAGCTCCAAACGGCCCCAAAACATCCCCAACGGTCATAAACGGTTAGAAGCTTATTCGGGATGATAAAAGAAAGCCTCAAGCATCAAGAAAATTCCAATGTGTTTACTATAAAAAGTTACTTGATACACACACTTTAAACCTAATAAAACGGTCGTAAAATAAGTATAAATCAAATTACATGAGTTCAAATAGTTAGTTACATGGTTGTTTCGTTACCGGTCTTAAGTGTTTCGATACCGCCTGCACCAGAAGAGGAAATAAGCCTTGTAATCAGCTCCAAACGGCCCAAAACATCCCCAACGGTCATAAACGGCTAGAAGCTTATTTGGGATGATAAAAGGAAGCCTGAAGTATCAAGAGAAGACTATAAACGGCTAGAAGGTTCCTTTGGACCATCCAAGACTATATACCGTCTATTTGATTACTCCTTTTCGAGGTATAACATTGACCAATCTTTTTGGATCTTTTTGTTTAGAATTCGTGAGGAACCTCTTGGATGCTGCGGATCCTCCACGACTGAATATCGTCCATCGGATTACTGCTTTTCGAGGTACAACATTGACCAATCCTTTTGGATCTTTTTTATTAGTATCCGTGAGGAAAAAGATGCGGTGGTTTTATATTACATGTTTCCCTGGCCATTGTTCTCCATATTATGTTTCTTATTTAATTGCTTCTCCAACTCTATGTCGTACTATTAATCGATCCAAGTCATTTTCTTATCAAACCATTTTACCACCCTCTGAAAGGGAACTGCCCAACGTCTTTTATGGAGTCTTTCAATTCCTTAAGAATTCTAATATTGTTCTGTTTAATACTATCTTACGCAAACAACAATCAGAATTCCATCGGATCTCTTAGTGTTTGAGGTTATTAAAGTCTTTACTTATTAGAGTTCTAATCGGTTTTACTTTCTTTGTATTCTGGTTTTTTATTCGCCTAATTATTGTTTCTAAGTCATCCGTGGCTTTACAACCTACGTCCATTGGAGATCCGAAACTACAAGATTACGTCGCTTTTCTCTGTTGCTCGGGTGTTCCAGCGTACCTATGGCGGACTATTTACCAAGGAGGCCGAATGGGTTCGTTTCGCGATTTATGGTGTTTCTATTCTGCTATCCTTACTTTCTGGGTTTATTGGCATGTTAGAGTTTTAATACAACTTCAGGTTTTGAATGATTTTATACCACCCTTGAACAGGGATTACTCCTTCACTGATATCAGTGTACTCTCAACTACCATTGTTACTCATCACGCTGAGTTACAACAAAGGCCAACCAGGGTTCCGATTCATGAACCCAACTATTCTTATACTGACTACTGTTGTTCTGGGCAAATAAACTAATCTTTGTTGCTGTGTCTTACAATCCCTGTTACCTTCACCACTACCGACTCGGGTGAAAAGGATACAATCACTCTTTGGAATCGATCTGCCCAGATCCCCGGGTTTGATTCTGGTCTCAGATCATTTGCTTGCCATTTTGTTTGGCAAAGACAACTTTTATCTGATGTTATTCAAGCCATCGAACGAGCGATGCTGCTCGTCTGGAGTCCTTCTCGGATCAGGTTCTCACTCTCTCTGCAACTGAGAAAGGACGAATGGTTTCCAATATCTATATGTCCACAGGTATGAATATGCGATCTTCATTATTTCTTTATTGCTTTTTCCTTTGTTCGTTCTACAGATTAGATGGGTTGTTCTTTTAATCATTCAAATCTGTCTTTTCACTCTTGTTTTCATCGAGCATTCTGGGGGCAATTTTCGTCCTACATCCTTACGTCGAGTGCTCAATGAGAGTTCTATTGGGTCTGCCATTATATCTCATCACCCTTTATACACTTTCTTTCCCTATGACATCTCTCATGGTGTTTTTTCTTCTCTACGACCTTTATTTCATGGGCTTCTTGGTCGCAAAGTAAGTCAGTGTTTTCTTCTCATAAAATTTAAACACTATTTTAATATTATATTTCACTTTGCTCTATTCATATTTCAATCTATATTTCTTAACTATGTCTCTATTACTGTTTGTGTTACCCTTCCAAAGAATTATTCCAACACCTTTTCTGGTGTAATTATCTCCAACACCTTTTTTGGTGTATGTAAAATCTCCCATCTCTATCTTGCGATGCAAGTTCCACTGCATAAGCACAAATTGAAACTTGCATACTTTTCTACCGGCTTATCTATATATACTACATATAATACTTCTACTCCAATACTTTAAGGCCTCCTGTTCTCTTTTCAAAAGAGCTTGTTTATCATAACACTTCTCTATGCTATCTTCAAGGCCTCTTATTTTTTAATACTTATCCTCCTCTACTGCCCAGTCACCTTTTAATATTATCTTATCATTCTTCTTATATTAAAAAAAATTTCATTCCTACTAAAGTTATTACAACCCTTTTCATAATGTACTGTTATCATGATAGAACTCAAACTCTACATTCACTCCTATATATAATCTCTCATCCCTCTCATATCTCCTCATCTACCCTAGCTATCATACATCTATTCTCTTTTGTTTCTCCTAGCTTTTCTTTTTCTTTCATCATCCAATTCTCAATGGACTCCAAAGCTTTTCTCCAACAACTTAAAAACTTCCAGTTCAATGAGGATGAACAAGTTGCTGTCTTTCAACCAAGTATTTCTTGGGTAACCCACCTTGCTTGGAAATCTTAGAACATCTAAGGAAATCGATGACCAAGTAATTGTTAGAGCCTTCACTTGAATTTGGACTCCAGCAAAAGTAATTTCAATGCGAATTTTGAAACCACATCTATTTCTTATACGGTTTAAAGATGAGTCTACTAAGGAGGATATCCTAGCCAGGGGACCTTGGACTTACAAGGATGAATGGTTAGCTCTCGTGCAATATAACCCTACTATCAACATTGATGAACACTCCTTTACAACGATGAATATTTGGGTACGTATCTATAATATCCCCCAGTCCTTCTTGATTATGAGGAATCTGCCCACAACACTGGAGAATCACTTGAGACCTTAATTGAAAAGGTAACAAAAATCGATACAAGGAAAATTGATTTCAATATGATTGACTACCTCCGAGTTGGGTTAATCTTAGATGCCACCAAACCAATTAGGCGATGTGTTGCTATTGACGGGGGGCCTTCTAAAAGGTTCTGCATGCTTCAATACGAACGTCTTCCTACTATTTGTCATGTTTGCGGCAAAGTCGGCCACTCCACGGAGTTCTGTCCTATACCGATCGAGGCCCGACCTGAACATCTCCAATATGGAGACTGGCTTCGCTATGTTCCTAAAAAGAAGGATGTACAACCTTCACAAAAAGGTCGTATCCGCTATATTAACAACGCCCCTGACGCTAAGCCAACGCCAACTTCCTCTCAAACTTCAAACTCCAACGATAAAGGTAAAGCTAATGACAAAGGTAAAACCCCTATGCCATCTCCTCCAGTTAATGATCTAGAATCAATTGCAAGTAACGACTTGTCACAAACTACTTTCAAAGGCCCTCGTCTTCTTCCAACTGTAGCTAGCAGATTATCTGCTCGTCGGTACCCTTCATTGCAAATAGTTCTTCCAGATCACAGTTCTAATATTACTACAAGGCAAAAGACTAATGAAGACACCGGGGAGGTGAGCTTGCTAGATCTCGAACTCCAAGACTTGGAGGCTGACCTTAACAATGATCAAGCTTTCCAAGAGGCTGTCGATTGGATTGAGAATGTACCAACTCCAAAACGTGTTGTCCGTCCTACCTTGAGCCGAGGTACTAAGCGAACTCCGCCTTCTGATGAGGGTAACAAGCCTAAAAGGGCAAGAGCACCAGGCAATACTTCTACTGAAAAGGCTGGGATGAACAACACAAAAAACTCTCCGGCGGAGGTTGATGTGGATCAACCCCGCCGAGCGAAATGATAATCCTTTGTTGGAACTGTCAGGGTGATGGCAACACCCAGGCAGTTCTTGTTTTGCAATGTGTTGTCTCTCAGTATGATGTCGTTTTTCTTCATTTTCTTTTTTCTATGTATTTCATTTTCTTAGGAATACGTGGTTTCATAGCCTTTGTTTTTAGTTTTTTTTATTCACATCTTTCTTCCTTTTGGAATAATAATATCTTTATTGCCTTGTTTTTTTACTCTTTATGTTATTTTAATGTTTTTTCTCCTTTCTTCCTTACCCTTATTGATACGTTTGTGTTAATTCTTCTGCCAAGCATACTCCCTCGCGATATTACTTTATTTCTCATTATACCGCCCTTGACTAGAATCTTAACGTACACATCTT
Source organism: Abelmoschus esculentus (assembly GCA_035048815.1). NCBI lineage: Eukaryota > Viridiplantae > Streptophyta > Magnoliopsida > Malvales > Malvaceae > Abelmoschus > Abelmoschus esculentus. The sequence continues at coordinate 6,451,411 of JAUCBN010000050.1, forward strand.
ATCGTGGGGTTCTTAAAAATATTACTTTATTTTTCATTATACCACCCTTGATTGGGATATTAACCTACACATCTTATTGTGGGGTTCTTAAAAATGTTACTTTATTTTTCATTATACCACCCTTGATTGGGATATTAACCTACACATTTTATTGTGTATTTTCTCTCTCTTTAATTCTTTATCAAATTTCGAGCAGAGATTCCGAGCAAACACCACCTTCCATTGTGGGCTACATAACCAAGAGACCTCGTCCTTTGACTAATGCTCCTACTGGGAAAGCTGGGATGAGCAGCGGAAAAAACTCTCCGGCGACGGTTGACAGTTATTAGGGCATGACCGTATTGCTAGCCAATGTCTAAATAAAAACACTATGTTGTTGCTGGAAAATGGAGAGATTGCATCGGATAATGAAGAAGAAATTTGGAAGAATCTGAGCAAGAGGAAGAAGAAGAATTCACCCCTGCCGTTGAAGGACAACTTATGGTTGTTAAAAAGCTTTTAAACACCTAAATGGCAGAAAAAGAGGAGCAACGAGAGAACATATTTCACACTAAGTGTTATGTTAACAACAAAGTGTGTTGTATGATAATCGATGGTGGAAGCTGCACCAAGGTGGCCAACACTATTATGGTGGATAAACTCGGCCTCAAAACTTTAAAGCATCCAGCCCCATATAAACTCCAATGGCTCAATGATTCGGGGGAATTAAAGGTCACCAAATAGGTTTTTGTCCCTTTCTCTATTGGTTCATATAAGGATGAGGTTTTGTGCGACATAGTTCCTATGTACGCAAGTCACATTTTACTTGGAAGGCCATGGCAATATGATCGAAGAACGATGCATGATTGTTACACCAATCAGTTCATCTTCTAGCATGGAGGCAAGAAGATAGTACTCGCACCTATGACGCCAAAACAAGTGCAAAGTGCCCAGATTCTGATGAAACAAAGTGTGGAGGCTTGGAAACAAGAGAAGATCCAAACCAAGCTTAAAGAAGGAAGACCTAAGGAAGAAAAGGCATCTGACAGCATCAAGTTGATTAGGGAATGTCTTTTGACACATCCCGTGATCACTTTTGAATTTTCTAACCCAAAAGAAGCCAAAACGTTTTCATCTTCTTTTCAAAAACTCAAGGAGGAGTTAGAAGACCATGCACGGCAAAACCATGTCATTCCCATTGCTAAGGGAGATTCCAACACCAAGGGGTTCGATTTGAGGATCGCCGCAAAGAAGGAGGTGATGATATGTGCACACCCAACCTTAATTTCTACCCATAAGTCACACAATTCCAATCAGGGAGTTCTACTTAATACTCTTTATTTATACAATTCATGTGCTACACTCGCTTGCTATCTCACATTATATACCTATAATGTTTATGTCCTTATATTACTATTGATAACTTAGTAAGTGGTATTGAACCACATGTTTATCTAGCTTATATTATGCATAATTAATATTCAACACATGTTTAATAACATCTACTTAATAGTTTAAGTTGTTTCTTTGTAGGTTATGTTAAACACAGCTTAAGGGACTATTGGCCAGCTCCGTTTTAGCTTAAATGCACCATTTGAGCTCAGAACAAAGAATCATTGTTTAAGGCACTTACCAGCTTTCGATTAGGACCAAAATGTACCAAACACTCATAGGCAGCACAATGAAGTAGATGCTAGCTTCGTTCCAGCTCACGAATCCCATATAGATCAGCTCCTACACACTCTTATGGATTAAGGAGAGTATTATGGCCCTAAGGATCAGTTCACTCAGCTAGGGGGTTAGCCGTTCAGCTCAAATCATCACTCAAAGATGGTGAACTTTCAGCTAGCTAAATAAGCTAGCTAGCTCAACTCAAGTCAGCTCACTTTCAACTCAATCAGCTCATCTTAGCTCACCCTACAACCTTCAGCTCAACCTTCAGCTCAAAGATGGTGTAGTGATGGTTGTTGTGTCCTAGGAACCCTCTTGATCGCGATTGATCAAGCAAACTCTATGATAGGCTCTAACTCACCCTCCTAGATGCAATTACCGAGGCAAGCGAGAGTGTGAAGAAAGAATCACCAGCAATCTATAGAGAAGATTGTGTAAAAACACTTCTAAAATTCACAAGCAAACAGTACTTGCAAAAATATACTCAATATCATTTATTCTCCAAAAGAAAGATTCAAGTTGTTCTAGCTTACAAGAGAATAGGCTACCTCCTTTTATAGCTTAAAAGAACCAGCAAAATCCCTAAGAAATAGCTATTTAATCCCTAAAAATCATCACATTGATAGTTTAATAGAAATGAATCCCCTAAAATCATCATGTTCTAATTAAAAGGAATCCTATGGAATAAATTAAAATACTAATAATTATAGTCAAAGCTTTATAATCCTGCTTTGAATTATTTTATTTTAATATCTAATTCATCCAAAAGCTTTATATATTAGCTTTTGAGTTAAATTTTACAAAATCCCATAATAATCTCATATCTAGTTTTCTACACACGTAGTCTTCAGTAAAACGAACATATCTTGAGCTCCCGATGTCTGATTGATGCATTTCAAGATGCATCGAAAAGTTAACTAAATGTCAGTCAATTTACTAGAAGAACACTCTACCCAGAAATGCCCGTATCCCATCCGAAAAGTCGTCAGAAGTTGGATGATTTTCCAGACTTTTCAAAATGATTTAGCTTTCTGCCCGATGTGTATTGCTTTAGTCCTCTCATGCATGTATCAGATTCCCTCTCACGACCCTTCAAACCCCATAGAGGGTTACGACAAGGGGCCCTTTATCTCTTTTGCTTTTTTTTTGTACCCAAGGTCTTTCAGCATTGCTCAATGCTGAGTAATCAAATGGTAACCTCCCTGGACTTTGTGCTAGTATGAATGAGCAACGCATAAATCACCTCTTGTTTGCGGATGATTGTGTCATTTTCATTAAGAATACAATAACGGAAGCTCGACACCTCAAGAATGCTCTACATACTTACGCTTCTTCATCTGGTCAGATGGTGAACTTTGAAAAGTCCACTATTTTCTTTTCTGGGAAAACCTCCACATTAACTCGATCGGAAATTAATGATATCCTTCACGTAAAGAAGTGGATGATCCAGGTATTTATCTAGGAGTCCCACTCTTAATAGGGAAGAACAAGACTGCGGCATTGGATTTTACCCAGGAAAAAATGAATGCTCGCCTTAGCAAATGGGATAAACATCTTCTATCCTTTAGTGGGAGAGAAATTTTCATCAAATCAGTTATATAATCCATGCCTCAGTTTGTTATGTCCTTCTACCACAAAACATCATTGATGACATGATTGCTTCGATACGCCGATATTGGTGGTCGGGAAAGCTGACAAATGTAGTTGGCATATGATCCCTTGGGACACTGTCTGCCTGCCGAAAGCAGTAGGAGGTATAGGTTTTCGTGACCTCCACCATTTTAACATTGCTCTGCTAGGCAAACAAATTTGGTGGTTGATCTATGAACCTGATAATCTTATTAGTTAGGTATACAAATGCAAGTATTATCCATCATGTTCTATTCTTGAACCTGATCACACTCAAAGATTTTCCTTTGCTTGGAAAGGTCTTAGCATAGCTATCTCTAAACTTCGCAATGGTTTTTTCAAGCGGCTGGGAATATCCAGTTAAATTAAGATCCAATTTGACAGTTGGGGAGGTTCTCAGCCTGTACATCTTTATGGTGATTATGAGGTAAACGACGAAGTTCCTCTTCGAGCAGGTTCTTTCATGTTGCCTAACCTACCACGATGGGACGAATCAAAGGTCAGAGGATATTTCTCTCATGAAGATGCTAACACCATTCTCAATGTACCAATTATTAATGACGTAAAAGACACCATCCTCTGGGGTCATCATGACTCTGGCTTGTTTATGGTTCGATCTGGTTACCAATTTTTGCAGTTGCAACTAGGGCCAACGAATAGGCCCTCTAAGCTTTGGAAAGTTCTATCAAAACTACCAACTCTCACTAAGGTTCGCACCTTTGGTTGGCGGTTATGTCATGATGCACTCCCATCTGGCCATAAGATCCTGCAAGCCAATCTTGGCTTGGGGATTTGCCCAATTTGCAACATGGCTATCGAAACCACCCTCCATGCTTTGAGGGACTGTCCCACTGCCAGGGAAGCACTCCAGTTGGCAGAACTCCCTAATCAAATTTTATCTAACATCTATAATTCCCCTCATCAATGGCTCTCTAAGGTTGTTTGGTTTCTTTCCCTACACCAATTTTCTCTCCTCATTACGATCGTATGGAATTTATGGAACCGCCGCAATGACTTCGTCCATAAAAACCATCTCTAAACGGTTTGTTTAATTGTTTCCAATGCACAATAGATTTTCAATGACTATGCATCTATTCACGATGTTGCCCACCTATGTTCCTGGCTACATGATCCCACTTTCGCTCAAGCTAGATGGATGAAACTGGTTCCTGACTTCATCAAGATAAACACGGATGACACCTTTGACCCTATTTTAAGGGGTGCTACTGCAGGCGTCATCGCTCGAGATTATTCTGGCTCTGTTTTGGGTGGATGCTCTCTACCGCTCGCTTTCTACCCTGATCCAACATCTGCCAAGGCCCTGGCCGTTTTGGAAGGACTAAATTTTGTTGTTGCTAATGGATGAACAAATGTGGTCATTGAAACTGATTCAACGTCCATTGCCAACAAGGTTAACAACGTTAATCACCATGATCTCTCCACAGTGCAACACCTTGTATCTCGCATCTGCTCCACTCTTAGTACTTTGCCTGATTGTAAGATTTGTTATGTACTTAGAGACACAAACGTTGTAGCCCACGTCTTAGCTACTAGGGCTTTGCGTTCTTTTCATGCTTTCTCTTTTAGTTATAATTTTTCTGATTATATTTGGGCTTTAGTAAACTCGGAGAGGTTCTCTTCTTCTTCTCAATAAAACCATGGGAACTCTTTTTCCCATAGGGTCCTACACACCCCTCAAATTGTTAAATATGGGCTTTTGAACTTGAATAAACCACTTAATCTCAAATTTAGAGCACTTTACTCGGTTTAAATTCTAATGTATTCACTATAAAGCTTATTTAGATATGCACACTTTAAACCTAACAAAACGGCTGCAAAATAAGAATAAATCAAACTTCATGAGTTCAAATAGCTAATTTTGGGCTTCTAAACCAAATTATACAACTTAAACTCAATTTTTGATCATTTTACACAGTTAAATTTCTCACGGGGTCACTAGAAAGCCTAGTTAGACATGCACGCCTTAAATCGAACAAATAGACCAAAAAATGAGATTCAATGAAACTAAATGAGTTCAAATAGTTAATTATAAGCTTTTTAATATGATTAAACCACTTAATCTCAAATTTAGAACACTTTACTCGGTTTAAATTCCAATGTATTTACTATAAAACTCATTAGATGTACACACTTTAAACCAAACAAAACGGTCGCAAACTAAGTATAAATAAAATTTAAAGAGTTCAAATAGTTAATTATGGGTTTTAAACCAAATTATACTACTTAATCTCAATTTTAGAGCATTTTAGTCGGCTAAATTTCTACTCCAACAAACATATCTTATATAGAATTTGCTAGTTGTACTACTTCTCCTATTTACTTTCTACAAAGACTCTTTTCTCTTAACCTTCTGTACTTCAATCTCTTTATATTCCCTTTGACTTCCAATCTCTTTACTCTTCCCTATATATTATCCAAATTTTAATATTATCTATTATATCTTTTCATAATAAAAAGTTTTTCACTTATTATCAAATTCCTACACCTTTATCTATAGCAAATTGTTATCATAATCCATGTACACATCAAACTCTCTATGCACTCCTATATAAAGTCATCCATTCCTCTTATATTTTTTCACACACACAATACCAAACACACGCCTCACCTTGTTCCTTTCTCTCAACTATTCCTTTTCTCTCACCAACCAATTACCACTGGACTCTAAAACCTTCCTTCAGCAACTTAGAAATTTTCAGTTCACTGATGATGAACAGGTTGTCGTCTTTCAACCATCTCTTGGGATTCCTCTAAAGAGGAGGCACAATCTACCCTACTAGGGAACCTTAGATCCTCTAAGGATATAGATGACCAGGTGATCGTCAAAGCTTTTACTGGAATTTGGACTCCAGCAAGGCTAATTTCAATGCGAATCTTGAAGCCACATTTGTTCCTCATCCGTTTTAAAGATGAAAAAAATAAAGGAGGACATCCTAGCCAGGGGACCTTGGACTTACAAGGATGAATGGTTAGCTCTTGCACAGTACAATCCTACTATCAGTATTGACGAACACTCTTTTACGATAATGAATATTTGGGTGTGTATCTATAACATCCCCCATCCTTCTTGTTTCAGAGGAATCTACCCACAATACTGGAAAATCACTTAGGACAATAATTGGAACAGTAACAAAAATTGATACGAGGAAAATCAATTTCAATATGGTTGACTACCTCCGAGTTGGGTTAATTATAGATGCCACCAAACCAATTAGGCGATGTGTTGCTATTGGCGGGGGATCTTCTAAAAGGTTCTACATGCTTCAATACGAGCGTCTTCTTACCATATGTCACGTCTTTGGTAAAGTTGGCCATTCTACGGACTTCTGTCCTATTCTGGTTGAGGCTCGATCTGAACATATCCAATATGGAGACTGGCTTCGCTATGTTCCTAAAAAGAAGGATACACAACCCTCATAAAAAAGGTCGTATCCGCTATGTTACCAAAGGCCCTTTTGATGCTACGCCAACGCCAACGCCAACTTCCTCTCAAACTTCAAATACCACTGAAAAAGGTAAAGCCAATGATAAAGGTAAAGCCCCTATGCCATCTCCTCCAGTTAATGACCATGATTCTGCTCCAAGTAACGAATTATCACAAACTATGCCGAAAGGCCCTAGACTTCTTCCAACTATCGCCAGTAGACTACCCGCCCGTCGGTGTCCTCCTCAACCATTGCAAATGGTTTTTTCGGATCATGGTCCAATATTACTACAAGGCAAAAGGCTAATGACGACACCGGAGAGGCGAGTTTGCTGGACCCCGAACTCCAAGATTTGGAGGTTGAACTTGACAATGACCTTGCATTCTAGGAGGCTGCCAAATGGCTTGATAATGCGCCAACTCCTAAACGAGTTGTCCGTCCAACTTTTAGCCGAGGTACCAAGCGAACCCCTCCTTCTGATGAGAGTAACAGGCCTAAACGGGCAAGACCAACAGGCAAGGCTTCTACTAAAAAAGTTGGGATGAGCAACACGAAAAACTCTCCGGCGGAGGTTGATGTTGATCAACCTCGCCGAGCAAAATGAAAATATTATGTTAGAACTGTTAGGGTCTCGGCGACACCCAGACAGTTCATGCTCTTCAACGTGTTGTTTCTAAGCATGATGCCGATTTTCTTTTCCTTTGTGAAACTAGGTTAAAAAGACATAATATGGACCGTATTAGGATCAAGTTAGGAATGCATGGTTGCATAGCTGTTGAATCTAACCCTACTTGTACAGGGCTTTCTATCATTTGGAATAATAAAACTTTTATTGATTTGCTTACTCGGATCACCATATTGATGCTATTATTTCTTTCGAGCAAACACAATTCTATTTTTCTGGCTTACATGGATTTCCTGAAACATCAAACAAATACAAAACTTGGCAATTAATAGACACTTTGCAATCTACATCTTCCCTTCCCTGGCTTTTAGGGGGGACTTTAATGAAATTCTATGTGATAATGAAAAAAGAGGCGGTACTTGTCGTGCGCGATCGCAAATTAGTAATTTTAGAGATTGCCTTACCACAAATGACCTTTATGATTGTAAACCAAAGTCAGGATGGTTCACGTGGAGACCCGTACCAGACCCGTACCAGACCCGTACCAGGAGATTTTGCAAAGGATGGCAGCGATGGACCTCAGGTAACAAAGGTACATGGAGTATCAAAGAGATTTCAACGGCACATTAGCCCAAATGATGCTCCAAGCTTTTCCAGACCAAGGGGCGCAATTTCTAGAATTTCCCAGTAATATGTTTGTCACAGCCGCCCCTTACACCGAGACTACACCAGCTCCGGGAGGACCAAGGCCGTTCTTCACGCGGACCCTCAACCATAGTACCAGGCTGCCGGCCCATCCAGGGCAGCGGATTCTGCCGCAACATCATCGGCCAACAGAAGACCATCCAAGCGGAGGGCAGTCTTCAGCACTCCACCATGATCCCTAATCATCATGGGCAGTCTATCAGCTGAGATAGATGCCTATGTGCACCAAAGCTCAACCGCCGTCGGACCGAGTACACATCATACCGGGGCAGCCACAACAATGGAAGGTGGAACGAACATAATGATCATCGAGGACATGGCCGATGTGGAAGAAGGAGAAGAAGTGAAGGCTCTGATGCAACGGACACCACCCACAAGATTCCAACCACCTCGGTAAGCCAAAGCTCAACCATCGCCCTCACCAAGAACAAAGCAATCGGTAGCAAGGCCTAGGAGAAAAATTGTTACAAGCAGCTCTTCGGAGTCTCTTTAATAATTTTTTTTCATATAATTCAATATTAATTGTTGTTTGCTTTCTATGCTGCTTATTCCTTTCATATTTTTGTTGCCCGCTATTATCTTCTAATATAAAGCATTGAGGACAATGCTTGGTTTGAGTTTTGGGGTGCAGATTCACTGCCAAGGCAACAATCTACTGTCGAGGCCCTGCCAAAAAAGGGAGTATCCCAGTGATTTTTTTTTTAATTTTCATGCTCCCCGCCTTACTTGAATTAACTGCCTACACTTTTGCACTGCTCATCATCAGTATTGCTTTAGTTTATTCTTTAAGGCTATAGAAATCTTTCTCCTTACCATGATTAGGTCCTATTAAGAAGGTTTAACCTTAGGATACTTAAGGATCAAAACTTAGAAGCTTACTATAGGAAGAAATTAAACACTTTTGGGACTTGTTGGATTATAGGAGTTCTTTTAATGAACTTAGGTGATAAAGACTTTTAGATTTTTGAGAAAGTAACTAGAGGTGCCTATCACCGGCTCTAGAAAGTACTCTTCTTCATGCTAGAGGTGCCCGAAATTGGCTCTAGTATGTTTTAAGGAATATCAAAAAGAAAGAAGGAATTAGTAAAGGGAAAAATACAATCCTTGAAGTGCCCGAAATTGGCTCAAGAATTGGTGGTTCAGAAAAGAAGAGAACACTTAACCAAATTCTACTTGTCTTGAACTTAGAGTTTATCTAAGAAAGCCTTTAATCAAACTTGTCCACAAAAACACACACACTCACAATTCTTATAGTTTGTTTCTAGGTAAACCCTTGGGTAGCCGCAAGGTTAAGACTAAAGAATAGGCCTAGCTATGGTAGGGAGAATAGATGGAAATGTAAGACCAAGAGAGAGTAGAGTGAGATTGGTTTAAGACTAAAGAATACGCCTTCTCTTCGTTAGGTCCTCCTTACTTGGGATTTGTTTGGATCTTCTCTTGTTTCCAAGCCTCCACACTTTGTTTCATTAGAATCTGGTCACTTTGCACTTGTTTTGGCGTCATAGACACACACACTATCTTCTTGCCTCCATGCTTAAAGATGAATTGATTCCCTAAATAAATTGTTTCTTTGCAGGTTATCTTAAACACAACTTAAGGGACTATTGGCCAGCTCTGATTTAGCTCAAATGCACCATTTATGCTCAAAACAAAGAATCATTGTTTGAGCCACTTACTAACTTTCGATCAGCACCAAAATGTACTAAACACTCCTAGGCAGCTCAATGAAGTGGATGCTAGCTTTGTTCCAGCTCAAAAACGAAAAATGATGAATTTCAGTCCATATTGGATTCGGATAAGCTCCTACACACTCTTAGGGATTAATGAAAACTCTGAAAAAAGGCTATATTTTAAGCCTTTTTACTTAAGTTATTTATTGTCCTTAAGCTCATATAGGCTCATTTATATGCATTTAGGCTCATATCATTGCATGTAGTTTCTTATTTATGCCTTGACATTTTTATTGTGGCAACGGGTGCTATTTCACGGGAAAGGTTGTACTTTTGGGTTGTTGTGTGCAGGTAAAGCAAAAATGGGAAGTTGAGGAAATTTGTCATGGCATTTGCAGAAGGATAGCGATTGGAAAATGCCATGGCAAATCTGGAGGACTCCTGTGCTGAGCTAAACGACAAGAAGATATTTTGAGAAGAGTGCCAGCTGGTGCCATTACAGCACAGCCACAGCCACCACTGTAGGGGACCACAAGCCTCCTCAGTAGGGGACCACTGTCACCACTGCAGAAATACCATCACGTGAATGAGGGTAGAATTGGAATTTTTTCTAACCTTTAGGGTTTTTCACCCCTTCTTTTTAAGGCATGGTGACCTAAGAAAAGGTAACACCTTTGAGGCCCTTTTTGGGAGCAAAAACACAGAAAAAAGAGGCATATGTGGAGTGGTTTGCGGCGGTGGAAAGCTTCCACCTTTCTCCTCAAAGCTTCCACCACTGTTTAAACGTGTTCTTGCATCCTTTTTTTGCCTCAGCATTTATAAACTACTTTTACTATTTTACTTGTCTCTCTACAATCAGATCATCATACTCTTTACACACCACTTCCATACAGCTATCGTGCCATCACCATCCATACCATTGTGCCTTGGCATATATTTAGTTGCTTGCATTCTGAAATTGCCATAGCATATCACCATTACACCGTCACCGTACATATCCATTTCCACCTATTTCTATCTTTATTTTCCTTTTTAGTTAGTGACACCTTTTTGCCTTGACAATTTTAACTTACTAGTTACCTCGATCCTCGTGGGAGCGATACTCACTGACCCTTTTATTACTTGTACGACTGTATATACTTGCACATACGTGTTCGCATAATTTATAGCACTACACAGAGTGGACCAAGTTTTTGGCGCTGTTACCGGGGATCGGCAAGGGAACAATTTGTCATTTTTACCTTCGCATTTTTGTTTTACTCTGTTTATTTTCTAGTTCAATTTTACTTGTTTTCCTTTTCAGGATTTTTCTCAGTGCATGTCCTGAAGGTCTACTGACGGACCTCTCTATCCTATAGTGCCTGAAATTGAGCGTTTTTTTCGTCAAAGAAGGCGTACTCAGCGTAGAGCTATGGACCTACCAATGCAAGACCCAGTAGTTTCAAATGTCGGGGCAAATCTTAATGCTGCTGCATCTCGACCAAGGGCTATTAGGGATCATTTGAATCCTATCTTGGATGATCTTAATCCTGGCATCGTGGCACTAGAAATTCAAGCTACACACTTCAAATTAAAGTCTTTCATTTCAATATGCTGAATTCTATTGGGCAATTTGGAGGGATGGCGCACGAAGACGCAAGGCAACATATTCGAGCTTTCCTAGAAGTTTGTGATTCTTTCCGTGAACAAGGAGTACATAAGGATGTGTTGAAGCTCAAGCTATTCCCTTATTCTCTATGTGGCCGAGCAAGGGTGTGGTTGAGTGGAGTATCATCCGGATCCATGGAGTCATGGGCTGATCTGTGCAAGAGCTTTTTACTGCGGTATAATCCTCCGAATCTACACACCCAGCTTAGAAATGACATAGCTTCTTTTCGACAAGGTGATGATGAGTCTATGTGCGAATGTTCGGATCGATACAAGGGATTGCTTCGCAAGTGTACAAATCATGGATTTCAAGATTGGACTCATGTTGTGATGTTCTACAACGGAGTCAATGCCCCGACCAGAATGATGTTAGATGCCTCGACAAATGGAACTTTTACTAGACAAATCACCCGAGGAGGCATTTGACATTCTTGATAGAATTGCCAACAATGACTATCAATTTCTTTCTACAAGACTTGGAATCGGGAGGAAGGCACAAGGGACATTTGAGCTTGATGCTAAAGACTCACTATCCGTCCAACTCTCAACTATCACCAACATGTTGAAGAGCATCCAATGTTCCAATGAGGTGAAGGAAGTAAAGATGGCCAGTTCAACATGTCGGTTATGTCATGGAAATCATCATGAGTGAGAGTGCCCAGGAAACCATGAGTCAACCAATTATGTGAGCAACTTCAATAGGAGCAACAACAATCCCTACTCTAACACATATAATCTAGGATGACGACAACATCCGAATTTTTCATGGGGAAACCAAGGATCCAACAATCCTAATCCCTCAGTGCGAAACCAGAATCATAATGAGCCCCAGAATTTTCAAGCGAATATGCCTTGGCATAATCAAAATAAGTGATACGAGTCCGGTTGCGGAATATCCGAATTTGTATATGTGATTGCCCGATCGTGATTCTAGTAAGTAACTAAAATGAAAAATAGGAATTTTGAAATAGAACTTACAAGATGATATCAATGGATTGATAGTATGGTGAAATGGAAAGATGATGAGATGGTTATTGTGTTCAGGATTAAAGTATGAAAAATATGGATGTATGAATTATGGAAGTGAAGAAAAAGAATGTAATTGATGGTGCGGTGTAAACAAAGGAGGAACCAACACTAAAAAGTGAAGACCCGTTCCTTAAGAGTTTTAAACCGTAACTTGGGTGAAAGGTTAATGGATTGTGACCCTCTAGTTATAAGAACTAGGAACCAGCAATATAAAAAGATAAAAAGGGATGAATGCCACAAGAACAATCTTGCAAGCCAATAAAGTTCAAAAAGAACTATAAAAGAGAAACACTCTCAAGTTGTAATATATGCCAAAAGTTGTATCTTTTACAATGGAATGAGTGCCTATTTATAGGTGTAAGACAACAACAAATTGATTGGCCTAGACAAAGATTAAAGACTCATTATTCTAGTGTTAAAGGCCTATTAATTTGTAGGTTATCCTATCTCCAATTGATAGCCAAAATGTTTGATCTAAAAAGGATGAATGTGGACATTCGTAGGATGAATGTAGACATACATATCATCCACATGGAGAAACTCTTGGGATAATAAACTTGATTAAGTTTTCATTCATCCTCCTTTAATGGGTTGTTGATAAAGCATTGAATTCAACAATTGAATGGCCTCTTGAATTTGTTGAAGAAGCATCTTGTGACTATTTCCGTACTGAATTTCCAGCATGCACTATCTTCACTAATTTAATCATATCTTAAGCTCCTGATATCGGATTGAAGTGATTCAAATTGCGTTGGAAAGCTAAGAAATAGGGGAATAAGTTTGAAGAAGATCTCAAGACTCAAATATGCCCGTATCCAATCCAAAAATGGTGAACAAGTTGATTGATATTCCTTAAACTCCCTCCTTAAGTGTTGCTTTAATTCTTGCCTTTACTCTCCCTTAAGTGGTGATAATGAAGGCTTTCATTGCATGTTTTCTCTAATAAAAAACTGATTAGCTTTATGGTGTGTTAAAGTAGCTCTTAAGTAGTGTTTAAGTAGCTCTTTAAGCGGTGCATTTAGGAGCTCTTCAATGCCTTGTAACATTGTTGAAATCGACAGTCTTTATGTGATGTAAATCTCCCTTGAATGCCTTGAAAACTGATCAGCCATCATGGTGTCTTCAAGTGTCTTCAATTGGTGGTAAATGACTTGTCATTCTTGTAGAAAATGATCAACCTTTTGATACCAAATGAGTACCCTACCTAAAAATATATGAGCAACCATTAGATAACATATTTATTCAATAAAGTAAATGCTTGGAAGAAACTTAACGAGCTAGTTAAATTAAATGAACCAGTTTAATTGAATGAACTAACTCACTTAATGAAATAACAAACATCAATAAGCTCTTAGACTTTAAATGAACTAACATGCATAAACTTACATGCATTAATTAAACTAACAAGCTTAAAAGAACTAACATGCTTAAACGTTCTAAACAAACATAAATGAAACAATATGTTTAAATGAACAATGAGCCTTATTTATTCATGATAAAACGCAGAAATTAAATATGCAAAATAATGTAAACTCCTGCAAGCTAAATGCTCATGCAACTACATGCAACACACTCCTAAACTAGCACTTAAATGCATGTATTAAAATGCAAAAGTAACATGCTGCATTTGTTCAAAATATGGCCAAGTCTCCAAGTTCAAATTCAAGGCTTGAAAAAAAGCATATTTGAACTTGAATTGTTAAGATCATCGACTTTGCCACATGTTTTTAAATCTTGTGACTTCTTCTCTGATATGAGTAAGGCCCCAAGAAGTTTGGTGCTGGCTTGGATCACATCAACAAGAGGGCTACATCATCATCGAATACAAGTTCTTTGGAGGCGACTATGCAAGAATTCATTCTAAGTACAAAGACTATTCTTCAAGAGTATACTACAACCATTAAGAACCAAGGAACCCTACTACAGAGCCACAATGCTTCATTGCGAAATCTGGAGAGTCAGGTTGGCCAAATTGCCACAGCATTACAGGAGCGTCAGCAAGGACGTCTGCCCAGTGACACTGAAGTCACTAAGCCACATGGTAAAGAGCAATGTAGCGCGATTAAACTAAGGAGTGGCAAGCATATTAATCAAGAAGATAAGTTTAGGGGGAAGACTAGTGAAGAGTCCTTACCCAGACCTATGCAAGAAGAAATGTCTGAGCAAATTCTTGAGGAAAAGGAGAAAGAGGAAGGTTTGACAAAGGAACCTGCTGATGGAGCGAGCAGAAATGTCAAGGCAAAATCAATTCCTACCCCAGCAATAGAAGAAGTTAGACCCCCCACCCTTTCGCTAGAGGCTGAAAAAGCACAATGATGAGATTCAATTCAAGAAGTTTGTTGATAAATTAGACCAATTGTACATAAATGTCCCACTCTTGGAGGCAATTGACCAGATGCCCAACTACGCTAAATTTCTCAAGGAGATAGTTACAAAGAAACGGAAAGTGGAAAAGTTTGAGAGAATTGCGACGACAAATGAATATTGCTCTGCTTTAAGTAACCTACCAATGAAGAAGAAGGATCCAGACAGCTTTATTATCCCATGTGCTATTGGAGACAAGTTCGTTGGGAAAGCACTCTGTGATCTTGGATCGAGTGTAAATCTGATGCCTAAGTCAATTTTTGTGAAGCTTGGCATGGGAGATGCGAGACCCACATCCGTCATAGTGAGGGTGGACAAATTTGTTTTTCCTGTCGACTTCTTTATAATTGATTGAGTCTGATGCTAATGCATCCATCATCTTAGGGAGACCTTTCCTATCAACCGGTCGCATTCTCATTGATTGTGAAAAGGGTGAGCTCACTATGCGAGTAACATGGATGATTCTGAAGAGTGCTAGAGCATTTTAGAAGCAGACTCTGAGCTATCAAGGGAAGCTGATCATTTTTGTCACAACAATTTTGTACAACTGGATGAGTATGAAGAGTTCATAGAAGAGGAAGAGGAGGCTAGTGAATTACCATTGGAAAAGAAACAATCTAGTTTGCTGATAGCTAGAAATCTTTCGAGCTTCGAACCTCTTGACTTCGAGGAATTCGTTTCTCCCAAGCCTTCATTACTCAATGCGCCCAAGTTGGGAGCTGAAGATTTTGCCATAGCATCTCAAATATTCTTATCTTGGTGAAGACGAGACCCTGCCTATTATCATGTCGGCGAATCTCAATGTTGATCAAGAAAGAAGTCTACTTGTTGTTTTGTCACAGCATAAACGAGCAATATGATGGACTATGGCAGATTTAAAGGGGATCAGTCCCACTATCTGTATGCATAAGATACTTTTGGAAGAATGCCATGGCAAATCCATAGAGCCACAACGAAGACTCAACCCTATTATGAAGCAAGTTGTTATGAAAGAAGTTATCAAATGGCTCGATGCTGGAGTTATTTACCCAATATCGAATAGTTCATGGGTGAGCCCAGTTCAATGTGTGCCCAAGAAGGGAGGCACAACCGTGGTGAGCAATGAAGACAATGAGTTATTGCCGACACGCGTAGTGACAAGATGGAGGATTTGTATGGACTATCGCAAGCTCAACAAAGCTACAAAGAATGACCACTTCCCTCTACCCTTCATCGACCAAATGTTGGATCACTTGGCGGGCAAAGCTTACTATTGTTTCTTGGATGGATATTCGGGGTATAATCAAATAGCCATAGCACCGGAGGACCAAGAGAAGACTATATTCACATGTCCTTATAGCACTTATGCTTTCCGGAGGATGCCCTTTGGATTGTGTAATTCCCCAGCAATTTTCCAGCGCTGTATGCAAGCTATCTTCTCTGATATGGTTGAGGATTACCTAGAGATATTCATGGATGATTTCTCTGTTTCTAGAGACAATTTCTAGAATTATCTTGGCAATTTAACAAAGGTCCTGAAGCGATGTGAAGAAGCTGACCTTGTGCTGAATCGGGAGAAATGTCACTTTATGGTGACAGAAGGTATTGTGTTGGGCCATAAAACTCACACAAAGGCATTGAGGTGGACAAAGCTAAGATCGAAGTGATTGAGAAGTTACCACCACCAACAAATGTCAAGGGCATAAGAAGTTTCTTGGTCACGCGGGATTCTATAGGAGATTCATCAAGGATTTCTCCAAGCCCTTGTGCATGTTGTTGCAACAAAATCAGCCTTTTGTGCTCGATCAAAAATTTCATGGCGCTTTTACAGAGCTGAAGCAAAGCCTTATCACTGCACCCATTGTTGTTCCCCCGGATTGGACCTTACCGTTCAAGCTGATGTACAATGCAAGCGATTACGTCGTGGGAGCAGTCTTGGGGCAGCGTCGAGATAAATTTTTTCATATTATATATTATGCTAGCCATACTTTAAATGAAGCACAACTTAACTATACTACCACAAAGAAAGAGCTACTTGCCGTGGTATTTGCATTTGGCAAGTTTAGGGCATACTTGATAGGCACTAAAGTCATTATTCACACCGATCACTTAGCTATTAAGTACTTAGTGACTAAAAAGGATGCAAAACCTAGGCTTATTAGATGGATACTGATGTTGCAAGAATTTGATTTAGAGGTGGTAGATAGGAAGGGCATAAAAAATCATGTTGTTGATCATCTGTCTAGGCTAGAAGTTAACCTGGAATGTCATGACAAAATTGATATTGATGATGAATTTCCTGATTAAAAAATTCTTTATGCCATGGCAATTCCGTGGTATGCTGACCTTGTTAATTTTTTTGTTAGTGGTATTTTGCCTTTTGACATGACTAGCCAGGGAAGGAAGAAATTTAGGCATGACGCGCGGTTCTATTTTTGGGATGAGTCGTACCTGTTCAAGAGTTGTGCCAGTTAGATTATCCGAAGATGTGTACCTGAAGAGGAGCAAAGAGATATTCTGCATCACTGTCACATAGACCCATGTGGACACTTCGGAGGTATGAGGACTGCTGCAAAGGTCCTCCAATCAGGTTTTTATTGCCCTACCTTATTCAAAGATGACCATGAATTTTACCAAGCCTGCGACCGATGTCAGAGGACTAGGAATACCTCTAGACGTCATGAAATGCCATGTCAAAATATTTTGGAGATAGAGTTGTTTGACGTGTGGGGCATAGACTTCATGGGACCTTTCCCATCTTCATTTGGAGATTTGTATATCCTATTGGCAGTGGACTACGTGTCCAAGTAGGTAGAAGCCATTGTGACGCCTAGGAATGATTCGAGGACAGTGATTAAGTTCCTTCACAAGCACATTTTCACAAGGTTTGGTGCGCCAAGAGCTATCATTAGTGATGAAGGCACCCACTTTGATAATAAGTCAATTGCCAAGGCATTACAAAGATATGGGGTAAAACACAAGATTGCCACGGCATATCACCCTCAGACCAATGGGCAAGCCGAGGTTTCAAACCGTGAAATCAAGCAAATTATGGAAAAAGTGGTGAATCCAAGAAGGATTGGTCACCAAAGCTTGTTGAAGCGTTATGGGCGTACCGAACAACATTCAAAAAACCCCTTGGAATGTCTCCATTTAAGTTAGTTTATGGCAAAGCATATCACCTCCCGGTCTAGCTAGAGCATAAAGCCATTTGAAATACATCATGTGTATCCCCATGGAGCTGTAGACATTAAGAACATTGATCACGGGACAATTTTCAAAGTCAATGGCCAGCGCCTGAAGATCTACACTAAAGCCCATGTCATGCGAGATAAACCTACCGCATATCTTATAGATGCCTGACATGCAAAAATGTCATGACATTTTAAGTTTACTCATGTTCATAAATAAATTGTTTTAAGTTTGTTTTATATGTTTTATTATGCTAAGTCGTTTTCCTTACAAATTGACCTTCCTGGAGACTACAAGGTGAGTGTTACCTTCAACGTTTCTGATTTATCCCCATATGAAGACAACGACGATTTGGGACAAATCGCCCAAAAAGAAGGGAGGGATGATATATGCACGCCTCAGAAATACAATGACCATGTTCAGATTAACCAAGACCCCGAAGTACTACCACCAGGTCCTATCACGCGTTCTAAGGCCAAGCAACTTAAGGAGGCATATACTCACAAGTGCATTACAGCCTTTGGAGGTCAAATGGCACTAAAAGGGAAGTTATACAATGTATTACATGTTGAAGACATGTAACACATTGAATAAGCATCACATGTTTACTTAATTTCAACTTTTAAGTTCGTTTCAATAGTTATGTCATTCATTTTGATTCATTATATTTATTTTCTTTGCAAGGTATGTTGAATACAGCTTAAGGGACTATTGGCCAGCTCCGTTTTATCTCAAATGCACTATTCGAATTTTTTTTGAAGGAAAGGGAATCATTAAAAAAAACTATAGCCAGTCACCTCGAAAGGTGAGTAGGCCCCTATGGGGAAAAGAGTACTCAAGGTTTTATTAACTAGAAGAGGAGAACCTTTCCGAATTTACAGAAGCCCAAATAAAATCGGGAAAGATACAGCCAAAAGAACAAGAAAGAAAAGAACGTAGAGCCCTAGTAGCTAAGACATGGGCTACAATGTTTGCGTCTCTAGGTACATAAAAAATCTTACAATCAAGCAAAGTACCAAGAGTGGAGCGGATACGAGAAACCAAATGTTCCATCATGGAGAGGTCCTGGTGATGAGTGTTGTTAACCTTGTTGGCAATGGAAGCTGAATCAGTTTCAATGATTATAGTAGTCCAACCATTAGTAGTAACCAATTTTAAACCTTCCAAAATGGCAAGAGCTTCAGTAGAAGTTGGATCCGGGCAGAAAACAAGCGGCATAGAACAACCTCCAAGGACGGAGCTAGAAAAATCCCGAGCAATGACGCTTGTAGCAGCACCCTTTAACACAGGGTCAAAGGTGTCATCCGTATTAATCTTGACGAAACTAGGGTCAAGTTTCGTCCATCTAGCTTGAGCAAAAGTGGGCTTAGCTAGCCGGGAACGTAGGTGGGAGGCATCATTAATTGATGTGTAGTCATTGAAAAGTTTTTGTGCATTGGAAACAGTTAACCAAATTGGTTCGAGATGGCTATTATGGATAAAATCATTACGGCGATTCCATAAATTCCAAAGGATCGTAATGAGTGAAAATTGATGTAAGAAAAGAAAATCAACCATTTCAGAAAGCCACTAGTGGGGGAGACAAAGGTATTGGAGAAAATTCATGTAGGGAGCCCTGCCAACTAGAGCGTCTCCTTGGCACTAGGACAGTCCCGCATAGCATGGAGGGTGGTTTCAATGGCTATGTTGCAGATCGGGCATACCCCCGTACCAAGATTTGCTTGGAGGATTTTATGGCCAGATAGGAGTGCATCATGACATAATTGCCATGAAAAGGTACGAAACTTGGGTAGAGTAGGCAATTTAGATAGAATTTTCTAAAGCTTGGAGGACCTATTAACTGGCCCTTGCTGCAATTGCAAAAATTAGTAACCAGACCGAACCGTGTAGACGCTAGAGTCATGGTGACCCAAAGGGTGGTGTCTTTAGTGTCATTAATAATTAGTACATTAAGGATGATGTTAGCATCTTCATGGGAGAAGTAGTCTTTTACTTTTGATTCATCCCATTGGGGTAGGTTAGGCAACATGAAAGTACTTGCTCGAAGAGGGACTTCTTCATTCACCTCATAATCACCATAAAGGTTTACAGGTTGAGAGCCTCCCCATTTGTCCAAGTGGATCTAAACTTGACTGGACATGTTTGGCCGTTTGAGGAAACCATTGCGAAGCTTAGAGATAGATATACTAAGACCTTTCCAGGCAAAAGAAGATCTCCGAGTGTGATTAGATTCAAGAATAGATCTTGATGGGTAATACTTGCATTTTAGAACTAAGGAGATTATCAGGCTCACAAACCAAGCGCCAAATTTGTTTACCTAGTAAAGCAACATTGAAGTGGTGTAGATCGCAAAATCCTATACCTCCTGTTGCTTTCGACAGGCAGACAGTATCCCAAGGGAACATATGCCAACCTCATTTGTCAGCTTTGCCAGACCACTAATATTAGCGTATCCAAGTGATCATGTCATCAACAATGTTTTGTGGTAAAAGGTAGCAAGACATAACATACTGAGGCATAGATTGTATGACTGATTTGATAAATATTTCTCTACCACTAAAGGATAGTAGGTGTTTATCCCATTTACTCAAGCGGGAATTCATTTTTTCCCTTATAAGACCTAAGGTTACAGTCTTTTTTTTCCCTATTAAGAGAGGGACTCCCATATAAATACCTGGATTATCAACTTCTCTTACGTGAAAGATGTCATTAATTTTCGATCGAAGTGACAAGGAAGTTTTTTGGGTAAAGAAAATAGTAGACTTTTCAAAGTTCACCGCCTTCCCAGACGAAGTAGCATAAGTATGTATAGCATCCTTAAGGTGTTGAACTTCTGTGGGTATATTCTTAATGAATACAACACAGTCATCTGCGAAAAGGATGTGGTTAATGCGTGGCCCATTCCTGCTACAGAGTCCAGGAAGATTACCATTTGCTTGCTCAACATTGAGTAGTGCTAAAAGTCCTTGGGTACAGAAAATAAAAAGAAAAGGAGATAGAGGGTCCCTAGCCATAAACCTCTTTGAGGTTTAAAGGGCCCTGAAAAGGGAGTCATTGACAAGTACATGGAAGGAGACAGAGGATATACACCTCATAATAAGGGAAACCCAGTGGGTATTAAAACCTAGCTTAAGCATAATATGTTCAAGGAAAGACCATTCAACACGGTTGAAGGCCTTTTCCATGTCTAGCTTTAACCTAGCACCTTTGGCAAGTGAGGTCTCATTGGTGTTTAAGGTGTGGATAAGCTCATGTGCTATAAGAATATTGTCAGTGATGTTCCTCCCTTGAACAAAAGCAGCTTGATTATCACTTATGCATAAAGGTATAATAGATTTCAGACGATTAACAAGTACTTTTGCAACTATCTTGTAAAGGACTGTGCAAAGGCTAATAGGTCTGAGATGAAGCATTGTAGTGGGTTCGCTGATTTTGGATATAAGAACAACGATAATACGATTGACTTCTTCCATATTAACTAACCCTCGTAAGAGTCCAAGATAGAGGTTTATAAAATCTTGGCCAAGGATCTCCCAATGCTTCCTAAAGAAACCACTTGGGAATCCATTGACACCTAGAGCTTTCCGTGGGCCAATATCGCAAAAAGCAAAGGTAACTTCATCTGCTTGAAGTCCTTAATAAGGTCATTATTCATCGATTCAGATACAATAGTGGGAATATTTTCGAAAATGGAAGACGCAATAGTAGGGGAGGAGGACGATAAAAGGTTTCGAAAGTAGTCAATAGCAGTAGTCATGATGTCTTCTGTATGCGTTTTCCATGTATTCTGATTGTTGAAAAGCCCCACAATATGGTTTTTCCGTCTTCGAGTATTTGCTCTAGCATGAAAAAAGGAAGATTTTTATCACTATGTTCTAACCAGTGTGTCCGGGCCCGTTGAACCCAATAGATTTCTTTTGTGTTTAGCAAGCTATCAAGCTCACTTTTAGCAGAAATAAAGTTGTGGATGTCCGCATCAAGAAGATGTCGGTTGAGGCACATATTAATGAAATCATTAAGTTGAGTGATACGTGCATTTGATTTAATACGTTTTTATATTTGCCAAGAGGCTAGAAAATGACCAATATGCTTAATTTTGTCGAGGGTAGTGTGAAAAGAATTAGACCAAATTTCTTTAATTCGAGAAAATACTTCTGGGTCATCGCCCCAACAATTCTCATAGCGAAAGAGTTTAGGTGAGCGTTTGGAGTTGAGACCCTAGGGAGGGTTAGTATCTAGCAAGATAAGGCAATGGTCTGAGCGTGCCTGAAAAAAAGATATGGCTTGGGAGTTGGAAAAGTGATTAAACCATATAGAATCACCAAGGAATCTATTGATTCTTTCCATAATTGTTTCTATATTACGCCCGGATCTAGTCCAAGTGAACCATCCTAACGTTGTAATACGAATCCGGTTGCGGAATATCCGAATTTATATTTGTTATTGCCCGATCGTGATTCTAGTAAGTAACTAAAATGAAAATATAAGAATTTTGAAATGAAACTTATAAGATGATATGAAATGGATAGATAGTATGATAAAATGGAATGATGATAAGATGATTGTCGTGTTTAGGATGACGTATGAAAAATATGGATGTATGGATGATGGAAGTGTAGAGAAGAAATGTAATTGATGGTGCGGTGTAAACAAAGGAGGAACCAACACTAAAAAGTGAAGATCCGTTCCTAAAGAGTTTTTAAACCGTGACTTGGGTGAAAGGCTAATGGATTGTGACCCTCTAGTTTTAAGAACTAGGAACCAACAATATAAAAAGATGAAAAGGGATGAATGCCACAAGAAAGATCTTGCAAGCCGATAAAGTTCAAAAAGAACTATAAAAGAGAAACACTCTCAAGTTATAATATATGCCAAAAGTTCTTTCTTTTACAATGGAATGAGTGTCTATTTATAGGTGTAAGACAATAACAAATTGATTGGCCTAGACAAAGATTAAAGACTCATTATTCTTATGTTAAAGGCCTATTAATTTGTAGGTTATCCTATCTTCAATTGACAACCAAAAGGTTTGATTTATAAAAGGATGAATGTGGACATTCATAGGATGAATGTGTAGACATACATATCATCCACATGGAGAAACCCTTGGGCTAATGAACTTGATTAAGTTGTCATTCATCCTCCTTTAATAGGCTGCTGATAAAGCATTGAATTCAGCAATTGAATGGCCTCTTGAATTTGTTGAACAAGCATCTTGTGACTATTCCCGTACTGAATTTCCAGCATGCTCTGTCTTCACTAATTTAATCATATCTTAAGCTCCTGATATCGGATTGAGGTGATTTAAAGTGAGATGGAAAGCTATGAAATAGGGGAATAAGTTTAAAGAAGACCTCAAGACTCAAATATGCCCGTATCCAATCCAAAAATGGCGAACAAGTTGACTGATATTCCTTGAACTCCCTCCTTAAGTGTTGCTTTAATTCTTGCCTTTACTCTCCCTTAAGTGGTGATAATGAAGGCTTTCATTGTATGTCTTCTCTGATAAAAAACTTATCAGCTTTATGGATGATTAAGTAGCTCTTAAGTGGTATTTAAGTGCCTCTTTAAGTGGTGTATTTAGTAGCTCTTCAATGCCTTGCTTTCTTGCTGAAACTGACAGTCTTTAAGTGGTGTAAATCTCCCTTGAATGTCTTGAAACTGATCAGCCATCATGGTGTCTTCAAGTGTTTTCTATTGGTAAATGACTTGTCATTCTTGTAGAAAATTATCAGCCATTTGATCCAAAATGAATACCCTAGCTGAAAATATATGAGCATCCATTAGATAGCAACTTTATTCTATAAAAATGAAAGTGAATGCATAAAATAGATTTAATGAGCTAATTTTTAATAAATGAAACTAGTTACATTGAATGATCTAGTTTAATTAATTAACTCACACACTAAATGAACTCATAAACATAAGAAAACTTACATGCTTTAAGTGAACTATCATGCATTAATTAAACTAACGAACTTAAATGAACTAACATGATTAAATGATCTAAATAACCTTTAAATGAAACAACATGCTTAAATAAGGTAGCATGCTTATTTATTCTTGTGCAAATGCTGAAATTAAATATGCAAAAAAGTTAAACTCATGCATTCGAAATGCTCATGCAACTACATGCAACACAATCCTAAGCTAATACTTGAATGCATATATTAAAATGCATTAGTAACATGCTGCTTTGTTCAAAAGATAGCCAAGGTTCCAGATTCAGATCTTGGGTAGAGAAACAAAAGTTTAAGCATTGTGAATTCAATGATGTGATCTTGGTTTGTAAAATATTGGTTCTAGCCAGGATCACATCATCCCCCCTTCTTGAAAGTGATTTGTCCCCAAATCGACGATTGCTATAAATGGGAACAACTTTGACTTTCGTAGGACTAGGAACTTCTTCACTCGTCTTTTGAACCAAAACCAATCTCCGGGGTCGGCAAAGTTGAGTGACTATCCTCAAGGTTCGGCAAAGCGTTCTTTAGTGGTCCCCGTTATCCCTAACTTGAGACACTATTAATTGCACAACCCGTGATGATACATCCCTGCGTTAATCAAGAGTGTACAACAACTGATATATGCCAATCTTTTTGAAGATGCTGAACGACAAACTTTGATTGTAGGACCTAGGAAGGAAGCAAGTCTCTCGCAAGAAGTGGCTCCAAAAATGAAGAATTAAGGATAATGGATTAAAGGAATAGGCGAAATGGATGAAGGAAATAGTTTAGGGACTGATTTGGAAGCGGAAGGATGTGTGGTGTTGATAAGGGTCAATGTATGTTTAAGACGTTTTATGATAATGATAAAGAATGGGAATGGTGAATGGAATAAGATAATATGTAAGGATGGAGATAGGGTGAAAAGGAAAGGTGAAATAGAAATAGTATCTTAAAGGTACTCAAGGAAGAAACTAGGTTATAGAAAACCTAATCCTGAACCTTATATTGGTCTTTAAGGGGTGGTGATAAACAGACTTTGAACCTTTTAGTAAATTAAACTAAAAGAACCCGAAGTATCAAGATGGATAGAAAGGGTTTGACGCCACAAATATAAAAGTACTTGATAAGTCGATAAAATTCTAAGAAAAACTAAACGAGAGAAAATTCTCACAATTAATTTTATATAATCTGAATAATATTTTCACAAAATGAAATCAAAGTCCTATTTATAGTTTTCTAAGGGGTTTGGCCGAAATGACCTTTAACTATTCGGATAACCATTCATTTGAATGGTGTCTCCCTCCAAATCTATTAGAAGAGTTGTAACTTTTCGGTCCAGCCTGCACAGTCTTCAGTAATTGGGCCATATCTTGAGCTTCCGATATCTGATTGATGCGATTCAACATGTGTTGGAAAGATAATAGATAGAGGAACAACGTTCATGAAGACACCAAAACCCAATTCTTGTATCCTGCTCGAAATTGGAAAACAAGTGGACCATCATGAATCTGTTCAATGAAAGTGCTATCTCTTTGTTTTGGCGTCCACTTGCTTTACCTCCATGATTTTGGTGCCCAATGTGGATGACGGACGGACATGATGCTTGGTGAAGGGTAGGTGACCTTCGGGTGTTGAACTAGGAGTGATAGCTGGAGTTGAGGTGAGCTAATCGAGCTGGAAGTGGGCTGGATTGAACTGAGCTATCTAGCTGAAAGACTTAGCTAAAGTTTGAAGCTGAAATAAGCTAATCCGAGTTGCCTTTAGCAAAGTGAGTTGGTCTATTAGTTTCCTTATACTATCTTCTAGTGTGAGGAGTGTTTTGGAGCTGACACGAATCTCTTAAGGTCTCATTTTGAATTATGCTTCATTTGAGCTCATATGCGATTTGTGAGCTGACATGGAGCTAGCCTTTAGTCCTTTAAGTACTGTAGGAGTGTTTCATGCATTTCCAAGCTATTCTGAAGTTGGCTCCTTGTGTTTCTAGCAGTCGTTTAGCTTCTTCTGAGCTGACACCGAGCTAATACTTCTTGAGTTGTAGGTAAGTCCTATGAAGAAAACATAATAATAGAAATAATGAGAATACTTAAAATAACTTAATATAAATTTATATCTAAGTTGAAACTTAATAATATGGTTATAATGACTATTCATGCTTATAGTTTAATTAATATAACTCTTAAGTATCTAAATATAAAGTATATAAAAGTAATAAATACTAAGATCAGTAAGATAACTCCCCTTTGATCCCATACCTGAAATGAAGTATGAAAGCATGAGATAAATGAGCAGAAATGTGCACGCATCAACAACTTTCTTGCGCTTCTTTTAGCCGTTGAAATCCTGTACTTATCCCTAAGACGGATTAGTTCTCTCGCACTTAGATTGAACCATACCTATTCGTTTCGTGAATTCAATTCTCCCAAATCTGGATAAATGAATCGTTTATCGAGGTCCTTTCCTAGTTCTCTCGCAAACCAAATTAACACCAAGAATAGATAAACCTTAATTAAGAACACACCACAGACTTAGATAAAATTTAAACTAAATCAATCCATAAAATAGAATAACCCAAGCCAACTTAAAGTTAGTTCATGGCTGGGCAAAAATATCCAAAAAACACTCCTCTCATCACTCGAATAAATCAAGACTAATAAAGATGAAGAGGATAATGGCCACTTGCTTCCTCTCGATCAGCTCTCTCCTTTGTTGTTGTGATCGACAAGCTCCTTATATGGAATTTATTTGATCAACATGGATGATGGAATAATACAGAGATGGAAATAATCATGATAGACTATATCCTTTTCTAATTTTATTCTCATCATAAGTTTTCTTCTTTGCTTCAATCATCCAATCTTTTATCTCCCATCATTGACCTTATCTTCCATTGTTTCTTTCCATTCGAAAGCTCTTGCAAACATGGAAACAAACCATAGCAGTATCTTTTTCCACAAAAATCAACCAATTAAGGACATAAGGTGACAACCAAAGAAATAAAATGAAAATGCATGGAAATAATTAAAATGCAACTAATTTTGTGCTTAAGTATAGCAATAAACATGAGTAAAAAGGGTAAATAAACATCACAATTTAACACATAACACACCCCAAACTCGAGTTATTGCTTGTCCTCAAGCAATGCAAACCTAACAATTAATTGCCAAGGCATTCAATCTTCAAAGACATGCTTCAAAATTAACTTCCAACCTCAGAACAGGGGCACAAAGTATGATCACCTTTTAATTTTTCAAAAAGCAAAGAAATTTTTCAGTATCAAACTATAATGCTTATGACCAAGTGTGTGCTAAGTTGTATACAAGTTAATTTTCAAGATTCCAAGTGAAAATTAGGTTTAAACAATTAATTGTCTAGGCATCAATAAAAAATTCCACTAGAGCCAGTTTTAGGCACCTATAGCAATTAAGCAATTTCTTTAATTTATCAACTAGAGCCAGCTTCAGGCACCTCTAGTGATTCTTGATCGCACACAAACTAGAGTCAGTTTTGGGCACCTCTAGAATGATATTGCTTGTCCACTTTTCCTTTTCCTCTTCATCTTTTTTTATTTAATTGCCCACAAATTCTAACAACCTAAATTCACAAAATCTCTATCAATCAATAAGTCACAACCATGTAAATTTTTTTAGCATTTTAGTAAAATTCTAGATTCTTCCAATGCAATCCTAAAATCAAAGGCAATTTCAATTAAGTGCAATGGCATAAATTTTATTATTGGTTATCCATCAAATTTAAAACAATTAGATCAAATTTAAATTCTTGGCAAATAATATATGCAATCTATATGCAACACTAATGATGAATGCAATTATTATGAATGATTAAAGGTAAATACCCCCCCCAAACTCGAGATGAGCATTGTCCCCAATGCATGTGATAAGTGCTCAACTCACTATCACTTTTTACACCTTTTATGGGCATTAGTCATCAAATCTACACCTACTTGGACCAATGCATGTACTTAATGTGATATATTTAGAGGTTATGCTTATAAAAATGATATTTACAGAAAAGGCAAGTTTTACTGCATTTTTACATCTGTGCAGAAAAAACAATTATCGCGACAACAACGTGGCTGAGGCAGGACCTGGTGCTGAGGCAGCAGCTGAAAGACAAGAAGCGATATTGTAGGCGACTTGAAGAGAAAATGAGCTGGACGTTTCTGGACAAGCAGCGCATGAATCGGAGCTGGGTAGCACATGGAAAGCCCAAGTCAAAGGCCACGCGGAAACAAATCCTAGTTGGAGTAAACTTGGAAATATTTTATTTATGGACTTGACTTGTGTCCTACTCCAAGTTATACTCCTACTTAGGAAAGGTTTGCCCTAGACCAAGCCTATATAAGACCTAGCCGTCCAAGAAGAGAAGGGAGAGGAGAGTTTTCGGCACAAAGAGCTTAGACCTAGCCGACTTCATCTTTTAGAGTTTTCTTTTCTTTACATTATGTTCTAATTTTCTCTAGGCTTAGGTGAAGGTTGTAGAGTATTAGTGTGAGGAGATTGAACCTTGTTTCTTGTTTCAATGCAATAAAGTATCGGAGTTTGTTTATTCTTTGCCATTCTTTGTTCTTGCATTCAAGCTCGAGAGAGAAGTTTGTGAGTAATCCATTTATCTAATATCGAGAGAGTTAGATTCACGAAAGGAATAAGTACGGTGTTTCAATCGGGAAACACTAACTCGGCCTCGAGATAGGTTAAGAGTTTCAGCGGCTAAAAGAAGTGTGGGATTGCTTGGTGATTATAATTGATTCATGCCGAGAGGTATCATCAAGGACTGGTCATCAACAGTACTTCGACTTAGAGATAAGCAAAGGCATTAAAGGACACTTTGCCGAACTTTGACAAAGTCTACCCAAGAGCAAGAGATTGTCGCAGCAGACAAGCATTATCACTGTTGAGGCAGTAAACTGCAGTACTGCCGAGGCAGTGTTGTGCGATTGCATTGGACAAAAGCAAGTCAATTGAATCCACTATACAACACAACTGGATCCTGGCCACTTTCTTTATCTGATTTTATCTTTTTATTTACTCTTTTTATTTAGTTTCATCAAACCCCAATTTACTTGTGTCTTTATTTTATTTCTTTTTATAGAGCAAAAAGACGAAGAGGGCATATTAAGTAGACCAATCCCTGTGGAGACGATATCTGATATACTTATCACTTTATTACTTGTAACGTGTTCACTTGCACTAATTGCGCACTTTTGACACGCAACAAGTTTTTGGCGCCGTTGCTGGGGATTGACAACTAAATTTTGTTTTCCTTATTTTCTTGCTTTTTTTTATTTCACTTCGGTTTTTCTTGGTGTATGACTAGGGCCAACCCAACCAACCCTTTGTACGAACTAGATCTAGAGATCGAATGTACACGGCAAAGGTTAAGGAGACAAATCCAAGGAGTTATGGCAGATCATCCGGTAGGACAAAACTTACCTTCCGGCAATGGAGGTCTTCTGCCGCCACCAGGGCCGCGACAGCTTACTGTTCGAGACTTCTTGGAAGAGGATTTGAATGGGTTAAATCTAGGAGTCGTTACACCAGAGATCGAAGTAGCCCACTTTGAGCTAAAACCTGTCATGTTCAATATGCTCAACACTATTGGACAGTTTGGTGGGTCTATGACTGAAGATGCCAGGCAGCACCTCAAGTCCTTCATGGAGATATGCAATTCTTTCAAAATCCAAGGAGTCCATGAAGATGTCTTGAGATTGAAACTATTACCCTATTCACTGAGGGATAGGGCAAAAACCTTCCAACAGGATTAATAGGATCTTGGAGTGAACTATGCCGAGATTTTATTACACGCTTTAACCCTACAAATCTATATGATCGAATTCGTAATGAAATCACTTATTTTCGACAGGCAGATGATGAACCTATGTACGAGGCATGGGAGCGCTACAGAGAGTTATTGCACAAGTGTCCGTTGAATAGATTTCCCCTATGGACACAAGTGACCATGTTCTATAATGCCACGAATGCCCCGACAAGGATGATGTTAGATACCTCAGCAAATGGAACACTCCTTGATAAAGCACCTGAGGAAGCTATTGAGATACTAAACAAACTTGCAAAGAATGATTTTCAATTCCCTACTTCTAGGTGAGGAGAAGTAAGACGCCAAGCCACAGTGAATGAGTTAGAAACATCAAATTCAGTGGCAGCACAATTGGCCTCTCTTACCAAGATGGTGCAAAACATGCAGCTACAGTAAAATACCCATGAGGTTAAGGTCATTGATTCTTTTTGCAATTTATGTGGAGGTAACCACAATTCTTCTGAATGCATGCAGAATCAAGAATCCAACATGTATGTTGGAAACTATAACCGAAACAATATGATGTCCAACACATACAACCCCTCATGGAAGAGGCATCCAAACTTTTCATGGAGTAATCCTAACAATGCCTTAAATCCAACCACTCAACCCCCAGGATTCCAGCAAACAATGCAACATCTACCGCAGGTCCAACAGCCAATGCCGCCGCCGCAGATGCAGCAGCAGCCTGTAAGTTCCTTGGGAAATTCTCTAAAAGCATTCATGATGAAAATTGAATCATATATGGCAGAGAATAGCAACTTCATCAAAAGAACAGATGCATTCATAAATAGAACTGAGATGAGGTTGCAGAACCAAGAGGCAGCAATTAAGGCACTAGAAACTCAGGTTGGGCAGTTTGCTCAAAACATAAACACTAGACCACAAGGAGGACTACCTAGCAATACTGAAGTTGCTAAGGTAATAGGCCATGAACAGTGTAAGGCAATCATTACTAGGAGTGGTCTACAGCTGAAGGAAAAGATAGGAATTCCAGCAGGCCAAGTCCCACCAACAGAACCAAAAAAAGAGGATTTGGATGCTGAACAAACTGATCATGTTCTAACAGATAACACTGCCCCAACAGAGCACCCGGTAGTACCTGAACAACCTACCGAGACAACAACAGACACAGTGGTTCTAGGTATTAAATTCCAAACTAAAGAAACCCTGGATAAGATGAGACCACCACCACCTTTTCCACAAAGGTTGAAGAAACAAAAACAGGACCATCAATTTAAGAAATTCCTTGATATTTTAAAGCAAGTCTACATCAACATACCATTCGTAGAGGCAATTGAACAAATGCCTAATTATGCTAAATTCTTGAAAGACATTGTGTCTAAGAGAAAGAGACTAGGTGAGTTCGAAACGGTGGCTGCTACCGAAGGATGCATGGCAATGCTACACAATCGCATGCCACCAAAATTGAAGGATCTTGGATGCTTTACCATACCTTGTGCGATAGGTAATAACTACGAAGGAAAGGCCCTATGCGACCTTGGAGCAAGCGTCAGTCTAATGTCCAAATCTATCTTTCTAAAGCTTGGAATAGTAAGGGAAAAACCTACAACAGTGATGCTCCAACTTGCGGATCGATCATATGTGCAACCCGACGGAAAAAGTGAGGATATATTGGTAAGAGTTAACAAATTTATTTTTCCCGTTGACTTTCTTGTCCTTGATTGTGAAGCAGATGATAATGCACCAATCATTCTCGGGAGACCTTTCCTTGCCACTGGACGCACACTAATTGATGTGGAAAAAGGAGAGTCGACAATGAGGGTCAATGACCAACAAGTCAAACTCAATGCCTTCCACAATTTGAAAAGGCATGACAATACAGAAGAGTGCAAAGTCCTTCACACCACAGATGCATGCACCAAAGTATCCTGCCTCGGTAGCATGCTCAGCAGAATATTTGGCAAGAAGATTAAGCAAAAGATGGAGGCAACAAATAGGGAAACACAGTGTCCAGGCACTTCAAATTTAGATTGTCCAGACATACAGGGTGCAGTGAAGATCAAAACGGAAAAGGATGAACATGAATCCAAAAAGAATGGCCAATATCTGAAAAATCATTCTGATCAACAAGAGATAATCACCTTAGGAGATGCATTTGCATGCACTCCCCCAGTGACATAATCTCTTTCCTATAATTTTTCTTTATATTATTAAGATTAGTTTAGTTTAGAGTTAAATTTTTTTTATCTTTAATTATTTTTCTTGTTTATGTTTAATTTTTTTAGGATAACAAGCAAGAATAAAGGAGAAATAGTTCACTGCAGGAATTCTGCCGAGGCAGAAAAACAGTGTCAGAGCCGTAGCAGTCCCAACGGGCAGAACAGTGTAACGGCTAGTTCGCGGGATTTCCGCCGCGGCAGTAAATGCAAACGGCAGTAAAAGTTTAACGGCTACAAAACGACTAGTGGTTTAAACGGCTACAAGGCCAAGGCCTATATAAGCAATCTCTCCCTCTTGAACTATTCACTCTTGCATTCTTGTTTTCTTTAGAATATTTGCTAATCTTGCTCTCACAATACTCTCTGCCTACTCATAAGCCTTCTTGAAATTTTCAGAACTTCTTCAAGAAAATCTCCAAGAACCTCAACTCTAAAAATACTTACTCATGGCCACCTACAAACGTTTTGCCCCAGCCATTGTTGAAGACCGTTTCAACAGGTTTTTCATTGCTCGGCAGCTGTGGGAGGAACAAGGGTTCCAACATTCCGATGAAGAAAATTTCGGTATCGAGCATTATTTGTTCGATAGGATCAAGTATCAAGGTTGGGAGATCTTTTTCCTACAACCAACTCAGGACAATGCCACCATTGTGCGAGAATTCTATGCGCACAGACCAAGCAAGGACTCTCTTTTTGTCCACTGCCGAGGCAGGCCTGTCAAACTCGATGCCGAGATAATCAACCTATTCTACGGCCTTACACCTAAACGTGATGATCATGCTGAATTCATGGAGGATGTCACCGCTGAAGATTATGAACTGATAAAAGACGACCTTTGCTACGAGAATACTCATTGGGAAACCGATTCCCATAGAGGATCAGTAGCAAGGCAAAGTCTGAGACCCGAGGCCAAACTTTGGAACACCTTTGTCAAGAGACGCCTTATCATAACTTCCCACAACAGTACGGTGGACTGGAGAAGATTGGTGCTCATCAGATCAATCATCAACAAACGGAGCATCAATGTTGGAGAAATTATTTTACGAGAAATATACGAATGCGGTAAGAAGGATAGAAGACCACTATATTTCCCTTGTTTAATTACTGGTATTTGTAATGCTGCAGGTGTACCTACGGCTGAAACAGATGAATTCACAGCCTATAGGAGAGGGTGGACAAGAGAATTCTGCCACAAAATCATGCAGATCACACAGGCAGAACCAGTCTAGGCAACTCCCCAGCAGTTCACTACTGATACTGCGGTCGAGGCCCAATACACGGCAGACATGCCTGACACTGCCTACACCACTGCCGCAGCAGACCCATACCAGGAAATACTACAAAGGATAGCAGCTATGGATCTTAGGCAACAGATATACATGGAGTATCAAAGAGACTTTAACAGCACACTTGCCCAAATGATGCTCCATAACTTTCCAGACCAAGGGGTGCAGTTTCCAGAATTCCTCACAAACATGTTTGTAACAGCTCCACCCTACACCGAAACTACACCAGCTCTAGGAGAACCGGGGCCCTTCTTTCACACTAGCCCTCAGCAACAATTTCATGCTGCTGGCCCATCTAGGGCAGTAGACTCTGCCGCGGTATCATCTGCCAGCAGACGACAATCAAAGAGGAGAGCAGTCTTCAGCACTCCATCAAGATCTCCCATCATCATAGGTAGTCTATCAGCAGAGATAGATGCCTATGTACATCAAAGCTCAACCGCTGCCGGGCCAAGCATACACCATGCCGAGGTAGACGCAACAATTGAAGGTGGGACAAACATCATGGTCACCGAGGAAATTGCCGACGAGGAAGAAGGAGAAGAAGTGGATGCTCCAACGCAACGGACACAACCAACGAGATTCCAACCACCAAGACAAGCAAAAACTCAGCCATAGCCATCACCGAAGACGAAGCAATCAGCAGCATGACCTCGACGAAAGATTGTGACAAGCAGCTCTTCGGAGTCCCTTTAATTTCTATATATTCAATACTTTTTATCTTTATATGTTGCTTGTTTCTTTTCATATTTTGTTGCCCACTGTTTACCTCTAATATAAGCATTGAGGACAATGCTTGGTTTGAGTTTGGGGGTGTAGAGCCACTGCCGAGGCAATCCACTGCCGCGGCCTTGCCAAGATAAGGGAGTATTTAAGTGATATTTTTTTAAAATTTTTATGTCCACCACTTTACTTGAATCTGTTGCCCATACTTTTGCACTGCCCATCATCAGTATTGCCTTAGTTTATTCTTTAAGGCTATAGAAATCTTTCTCCTTACCATGGTTAGGTCCTGTTAAGAAGGTTTAACCTTAGGATACTTAAGGATGAAAACTTAGAAGCTTATTATAAGATAAATCTTAAAAACACTTTTGGGACTTGTTGGATTATAGGAATTCTTTTAATGAACTTAGGTGATAAAGACTTAGATTTTTGGGCAAGTGACTAGAGGTGCCTATCACCGGCTCTAGGAATTACTCTTCTTCATGCTAGAGGTGCCCGAAATTGGTTCTAGTATGCTAAAAAGAATATCAAAAGAGAGAAGGAATTAGTGATGAGAAAAACACAATCCTTGAGGTGCCCGAAATTGGCTCAAGAATTGGTTTAGAAAAGAAGAGAACACTAAACCCAAATCTACTTGTCCTGAACTTAGAGTTTGTCTAAGAAAGTCGTTAATCAAACTTGTCCACAAAAACGCACACACTCACTAAATCTTATAGTTTGTTTCTAAGTAAACCCTTGGGTAGCCGAAAGGTTAAGTCTAAAGAATAGGCATAGTTATGGTGGGGATAATAGATAGAAACATAAGACCAAGAGAAAATAGAGTTTGGCAAATTGATGGTTTGCATTGCTTGAGGACAAGCAATAGTTTGAGTTTGGGGGTGTGATAAGTGCTCAACACACTATCACTTTTTACACCTTTTATGGGCATTAGTCATCAAATCTACACCTACTTGGACCAATGCATGTACTTAATATGATATATTTAGAGGTTATGCTTATAAAGATGATATTTACAGAAAAGGTAAGTTTTACTACATTTTTACATCTATGCAGGAAAAACAATTGCCACGACAGCAACGTGGCCGAGGCAAGACCTGATGCCGAGGCAGCAGCTGAAAGACAAGAAGCGATATTGTAGGCGACTTGAAGAGAAAAATGAGCTGGACGTTTCTGGACAAGCAGCGCATGAATCGGAGCTGGGTAGCACATGGAAAGCCCAAGTCAAAGGCCACGTGGAAACAAATCCTAGTTGGAGTAAACTTGGAAATATTTTATTTATGGACTTGACTTGTGTCCTACTCCAAGTTATACTCCTACTTAAGAAAGGTTTGCCCTAAACCAAGCCTATATAAGACCTAGTCGTCCAAGAAGAGAAGGGAGAGGAGAGTTTTCGGCACAAAGAGCTTAGACCTTGCCGACTTCATCTTTTAGAGTTTTTTTTTCTTTACATTATGTTCTAATTTTCTCTAGGCTTAGGTGAAGGTTGTAGCGTATTAGTGTGAGGAGATTGAACCTTGTTTCTTGTTTCAATGCAATAAAGTATCGAAGTTTGCTTATTCTTTGCCATTCTTTGTTCTTGCATTCAAGCTCGAGAGAGAAGTTTGTGAGTAATCCATTTATCTAATATCGAGAGTTAGATTCACGAAAGGAATAAGTACGGTGTTTCAATTGGGAAACATTAACTCGGCCTAGAGATAGGTTAAGAGTTTCAGCGGCTAAAAGAAGTGTGAGATAGGTTGGTGATTATAATTGATTCACGCCGAGAGGTATCATCAAGGACTGGTCATCAACAGTACTTCGACTTAGAGAAAAGCGGAGGCATTAAAGGACACTTTGCCGAACTTTGACAAAGTCTACCTAAGAGCAAGAGATTATCGCGGCAGACAAGCATTATCGCTGTCGAGGCAGTAAACTGCAGTACTGCCGAGCCAGTGTTGTGCGATTGCATTGGATAGAAGTAAGTCAATTGAATCCACTATACAACACAACTGGATCTTGGCCAATTTCTTTATCTGATTTCATCTTTTTATTTACTCTTTTTATTTAGTTTCATCAAACCCCAATTTACTTGTGTCTTTATTTTAGTTTTTTTACAGAGAAAGAAGACGAAGAGGGCATATTAAGTAGACCAATCCCTGTGGAGACGATATCTGATATACTTATCACTTTATTACTTGCGACGTGTTCACTTGCACTAATTGCGCACTTTTGACATGCAACAACATGAAAATATAAAAATAAAAAAATACAAATGAGTTAATTGGAAAGGTTGTCACCTTTTGTTAGCAATTTCCTTGTTGCAATCAATTTGGCTTTTTTTCCCCTTCTTGGTGGCTGAGTTCTTGTGGTTGATGGTGCCGGTGGAACCTTCTCTTCTAAATTATCATCACTAGATGAACTATCTTCATCGGTGATACATGTTCCACACACCATATTCGAGGAAGAGATGCGATTACCTTTCCACTTGGCCCAATCACTCGATCCAAGTCCAAACAACTCCGAGACAAGCTGGATATTGCTATCCAAGGATTCTTGAGCAAAGGATTACAAACTAGTATGAAGACCAAAGAATTCCATGGAGAAAGCTATTATTTTTCATTTTCAAAGACAATTGGGTCACACAAACCCAAATTGAGGGCCTAAATGAAATGCATGACCAGATTGTATTTAACCCCCCTTATTAGGTCATTTATAGTTTGTGTTATTTTGGCCCAATACTACATTATGAAGTTTGGGTCAAATATTTTAATTAAGGCCAATTAGAAATCAGATTTATTTAGGTAATAAGGCCTTTAGAATAAGATAATATCATCCTCAAACATACCATATCCACCACTCTCCATGTTGCCACATCACTTCATTTAATCTCCATCGTCCGTGTGAACATCCAAGGGACCAAAATTGAAGCTATCTTTTTCTCTTTAAATCAAGGCATCTCCAGCATCTCCAACATGGAAATTCAAAGACCAAGGGAGTCGTTTATGCATCAAGGAAGGAAATAACAAGATTCTCATGCCATTAATATTTCCAAATTTCTAGAATTTTAATTATTATTTCAAATTATGTTCAACCATCCTTAACCTATAAAAGGATGTGCCTTCCATACTTTGTAGTCACTTAATTTCTTCTTGATATATAAAAAAACTTGGTTAGTTCATTTTTGCAAGTGTTGATAGCTTGTATCTTCGAAGATTTCTTCAACATAGTTCTTCAAGTTTTAGGAGGGAGAATCATCTTCACACTCTCGCTTGCTTAAACAAACACGTTTAGGAGGGTGGGTTAGAGCTGCTTGAGGTTACTTGCCTAAGTAATTACACTTAGGAGGGTGCCGAGGACACAACAACCATCAAACCATCTTCATCTTCAACCTCACACCATCATTCTATTAACCAAACTACTGCTACCAATAACATATCATCTCTATTCTGCTGCGTTCTAAATCATTTGGTATCAGATTTAGGATGATTCTTGGAGTTTCAAACATCGTTCTCGACATTTTTCCAAATTATGCTGCCAACACAAGATAAGGGGTTGTTCTTGATTTTTAGTGTGATTTCTTCTTCTTCACCTTTTTTTATACTTATCATATTTATTTAGTTTCTTTAAACAAAAAGAAAAAGAAGAAAAGAAAAAAAAGAGATAGAAACTATATCTTTGTCACCATTGTCCCTTATTACAGCCAACCACTACAAGTCGTCGTCAAGAAACATCATCCTCCACCGTTGTTTATCACGTTCTCATTGGTGCTTGTTCTTTTGCATTTATCTTGGATTTAATTTTCCAAGTTGATTCTGGGTTGGGTAACAATTTCAAATTTAATTTTCTTTGAATCTTAGATTCAAGGTTCGTTTGTCAAGCTTTCATTTTTTCATATACATCATCTAACATATTCTCTTTCTTGTGTTAGTAGGATTATAAGTTGCATATCTCCTATCTCCTTGCAACTATATCTTAATTGGAGTCATTCTTTCTTTGGATTCCTAGTTCCTTAGTGCTCTTTTGCTAGGATTCAAACTCCAATATAATTTATTGAATTGTGGTAGGAAATCCTTTAAACTCCAATATCCGCAATTATATGAGCTTTGCATTTCGATATCTTTGGTGCCTTTGGTGGAGATAGTAATGGCTCGGAGATGGTATCATTCGAATCCATCAAACCATGCAATGAATCATTTCGGCTAGGTTCCTCCATTGGTTTCTTTCTTTTGTCGAGAACATTGGTTGCCTGGGCAGTAGCAGGTTCTAGAACAGTTGAAGTTGCCTAGGCAACCAAATTCACTGGAAAAAACTGGCAATGGCACAGAACAGTCTGGAAATTTCTCGAGAATCACCCAATGCATGGCATATATGTGCTCCTTCATGTACTGCATAAAAGTAAGTTGTTGATCCTCAATTTTTTCCAACTACGCTTGTATTGGGTGTAAGAGCTCAGCAACTTGTTCCCTAACACCAGATAGGATTGCCTCTCCAATTGCATGGGCATCAGGACCTGTCAAGGCAATTTTTGTTGCTTGGGGAATCGTTCATGGAATTCCCTTCTTCGAGGTCTTCCTTTCCTCGTTTGCCTCATCTTCTCCCATGATCTTCAAGTATCGCTTTTTGTTCCACCCTTGACGAGAAGAAAATACCTCATCCGTCGGCTCACTCGGCACATTTTCCTTCCTACACAGTTGAGTTATTAAACTTGGAAAGAAAAGTGCACCAACATCTTTTTGCCCGCAAGCGTAAATCTCGATGGAGGCTAGAAAGTTTTGCTTTTATGATGAAGCATTCGTCCTTCCACCTTTGTTAGATTGTAGTATTTAAGATGTCGAACCCACGAGGATTGGCTTTACTTACGCAATTTATTCTTCCTGCACAATGGAAAAGTAAAGACACAAATAATTGAGTTAGATTATAACTAAGGAAACTAACTAAAGCGATAAAGATAAATGATCAAGAAATCAAGGATAGAAAAATGGGGTAGGTTAGAGTGCTTCGTAGTGTGGATTCAATTGACTTGTTTCTGTCTCATGCAATTGTACATCACTGCATCGACAGTACTGCAGATTACTGCCTTGGCAGCAACGATACTTGTCCGCCGCGGCAATCCCTTGCTCTTGGGTGGACTTTATCAACGTTCGGTAAGGTGTCCTTTGATGACTACGCTTATCCCTAAGTCGAAGTACTGTTGGTGATCAATCCTTGATGATACCTCCCGGCGTGAATCAATTATAATCATCAACCAATCCCACACTTCTTTTAGCCACTGAAACTCTTAACCTATCCCAAGGCCGAGTTAGTATTTCGCGATTGAAATACTGTACTTATCCCTTTCGTGAATATAACTCTCCCGAGTCTAGATAAATAGATTACTTACAAACTTCTCTCCCGAGCTTGAATGCAAGAGCAATGAATGGTAAAGCAAACCTTGATATTTTATTGCATGAAACAAGAAAGCAAAGTACAATTTTCTTCCACAACTACTCCACAATCTAACCTAAACCCCAAGGGGACGATGGAGGAGTTTAGGGTTTTTCTATGAAACTTGATTTCGAGATATCTCCTCTCTACATAGGCTATGGTTTATATAAGGATTCTTTTCCCACGTAGCCTTTGACCTTGACTTTCCGTGTGTTCCTCAGCTCCGATTTCTATGCTGCTTGTCTTAAAACGTCCACCTTATTTTTCTCTTCAGATTGCCTATCATATCAACTTTTATGTTCCAGGTGCTGCCGCGGCCTCGATGCTGCCGAGGCCTTCAAGTGCTGCCGAGGCGGGTACTAATCTGCATTCCAGCTTTGGTTTCCAGCATCCATTATGCTATCTGGCATTACCTATGTGGTAGTTTCTTGTCTAAGAGAAGAAACCGTTAACCGTACCTGTTTTATGCCAAATAATAGATAAATTCATGAATTAAGTATTGGGATGCTGAAATATGGAAAATAAGCGGAATTATCCATTATTGCCATTAAATCTTTCTTTATTAGTAGTCATTGAATGGGAAAATGATATAAAAGATGAGGACTTTTAGGTACTTATCACACCCCCAAACTCGAACTATTGCTTGTCCTCAAGCAATGCAAAAGATAGATTTTTAAGTAAGGAATTTTAAAGTAATATACCGTCCTACCTGCCGCGGCAGAATTCCTTTCTTGACTCGGCCTCTTCTAGGTTCTAGGAATTCCTTGGAACTGGACTATGAGTCTTGGTGAGTGTGTGCGTAGCTGTGTCAAAGTTGATTCTCTAAATTCTAATCATTTTTCTAGCTCAAGACTTTCGACTAAGATTTTTCTTCAATTATTTTTCTTTCCTTTTTCCCTGTTTGGTATATAAATATATATTACTATATACGTATACTACTTGAGCCAGTTTTCGGGCACCTCAGGTGTTAACTACTCTTACTAGAGCCAATTTCGGGCACCTCTAGTAAGTGGGAAAAAGGTTGAGTCCTAGAGCCAGTGATGGGCACCTCTAAGAACTATACTAGAGCCAGTGATAGGCACCTTTAGTTAAAATCTAAGCCTAAGTCCTTATTGCTTTTCAAAGAAAAGAACTTCTAAAATCAACTAAGACTACCAGTGTTTATATGATTTCAGGCTCATAGTTTAATCCTAAGTACTAATCCTAAGAGACCTTTCCGAATTCAAGTCTGGTGAATGGTGCATACTGCTGCGACGACTGGAGAATATATTGCTGCCGAGGCAGTTTCAATAAAATTCAGTAGACATAAAAAAATTTACATAAAACTGTAATTGTTGTAAAGAAGACAAAATTTAAGGCAATAGTAGGATAATCTGAATAATTTCCATACATGGCAGATATTTTTATAAAGTAGAAGATTGGATCAATACTCCCCCAAACTCGAGGGATGCATTGTCCTTAATGCATACATCTGAATGTAAGGCAACAATAAAAGACAAAAAAAAAATTAAGAGACAAGGAAAAGATAAACCAATTTGTATATGTCACGTCTTGGCCTCTTCTGTTTCCTGAGGGTCATCAGTTTGTGTGGAGTTTGTTGAGAAAGAAACTAAAAACTGCACTAGAAAACAATAATGAAGAAGTATGAAATAAAACAGGGGAGATGAAGTTCGATAACAACAAACCCGCCGTCACTTGCGTTTGGGCGGCCAACCACCTTGGCCGCGTCTTAGGTGGGACGGTGGATTTGATTTTCGGATTGTTTTATGTGTTTTATGGCTTCTCCTTCTTGAATTTCCTTCCTAAGATAAAACAAATAACTCAAACATAATTAAACTTATTTCCTAAAACAAATAACTCAAAAATAATTAAACTAATTTCCTAAGATAGTAGTGCAAGAAAAATAAAAAGGAAAGTTGGAATCAACAATCCCCGGCAACGGTGCTAAATCTATAGAGGCTAGAAAGTTCTGCTTTTATGATGAAGCATTTGTCCTTCCACCTTTGTTAGATTGTAGTATTTAAGATGTCGAACCCACGAGGATTGGCTTTACTTACGCAATTTATTCTTCCTGCATAATGGAAAAGTAAAGACACAGATAATTGAGTTGGATTATAACTAAGGAAACTAACTAAAGCGATAAAGATAAATGATCAAGAAATCAAGGATGGAAAAATGGGGTAGGTTAGAGTGCTTCGTAGTGTGGATTCAATTGACTTATTTCTGTCTAATGCAATTGTACATCACTGCCTCGGCAGTACTGCAGATTACTGTCTTGGCAGCAACGATACTTGTCCGCCGCGACAATCCCTTGCTCTTGGGTGGACTTTATCAACGTTCGGCAAAGTGTCCTTTGATGACTACGCTTATCCCTAAGTCAAAGTACTGTTGGTGATCAATCCTTGATGATACCTCCCGGCGTGAATCAATTATAATCATCAACCAATCCCACACTTCTTTTAGCCGCTAAAACTCTTAACCTATCCCTAGGCCGAGTTAGTATTTCGCGATTGAAATACTGTACTTATCCCTTTCGTGAATATAACTCTCCCGAGTCTAGATAAATAGATTACTTACAAACTTCTCTCCCGAGCTTGAATGCAAGAGCAATGAATGGCAAAGGATAAGCAAACCTTGATATTTTATTGCATGAAACAAGAAAGCAAAGTACAATTTTCTTCCACAACTACTCCACAATCTAACCTAAACCCCAAGGGGACGATGGAGGAGTTTAGGGTTTTTCTGTGATACTTGATTTCGAGATATCTCCTCTCTACATAGGCTATGGTTTATATAGGCTTGGCCTAGGGCAAACCTTTCCAAAGTAGGAATACAACTTGGAGTAAAACACAACTTAAATAGCTCCTTGATTATTCCTATAAGGATTCTTTTCCCACGTGGCCTTTGACCTTGACTTTCCGTATGTTCCTCTGCTCCGATTTCTATGCTGCTTGTCTTAAAACGTCCACCTTATTTTTCTCTTTAGATTGCCTATCATATCAACTTTTATGTTCCAGGTGCTGCCGCAGCCTCGATGCTGCCACGGTCTTCAAGTGCTGCCGAGGCGGGTACTAATCTGCATTCCAGCTTTGGTTTCCAGCATCCATCATGCTATCTGACATTACCTATGTGATAGTTTCCTGTCTAAGAGAAGAAACCATTAACCGTACCTGTTTTATGCCAAATAATAGATAAATTCATGAATTAAGTATTGGGATGCTGAAATATGGAAAATAAGCGGAATTATCCATTATTGCCATTAAATTTGTCTTTATTAGTAGTCATCGAATGGGAAAATGATATAAAAGATGAGGACTTTTAGGTACTCATCAAATCTCGTCACAAATAATTTATCCCACGTTTATAGTTCGTCTATGCAAAATAGAGAGTATTAGCAAAAGACGGGAGTAAGAAAAAGTGGTATTGTGTGTTGTAGACATTAGACATGTTTGAATAAACTTGTTCCACAACTTTGCTTCGGGCTTTAGTAAAATTCGATTTACGGTTCCCTACATAGCTCCTTGATTCCATTCACTTCCTTCAACTGTGACGTCTTGCAATACTTCTTCAGCCTTTTCACCCTTCATATTATCGACAAATAGTTGATGTTCATCGATTTTGACATGCATGTCATAGAAACTGTTAATTGTCGCGGCATCCAAGAAAATCGCCCTGCCACGAACAAAAATATTGGGGTTATTTTGATCAGAAACGTGAGCATAAAACTCTCTTACACGTGTTACATTCGGAGGTTGTTGTTGTTGGCAGAAGATTTGCCATTTGTGGTGTTCGATAATTTTGTGGATGCCGGAATTAAGCCCAAAATCTTTGCAAGACATGTCGTATCGAATCCTTGCTCTTCCCACACCTTGCGACTAGAAAATTTCTTCATTAAACGATCTTCAATACTCTTCGTTGCAAACCGACGGTAAAGGGGTTCATTTGAAGAACTCGGGTGAGGAATGGTCTTGAGTTTCATGGTCATGAAGAAAATTTTGAAGTTTCAAGAAAAGAGATCTTGGAAGGTTGAAGAGAAAAAGAAAAGATGAAGATGTAGTTGTGTTTATGGTAATGGGTGTAAGAAAAAAAAGAGATTTGATAGAAGGTGTAGTGAATAAAAAAATAATGATGACAATGGTGGTGATTGGGTGTGGTTGACGAGAAGGGGTATGGAGGAAAAGAAGGAAAATTTGGTCTTAGGGTTTTAGAAGGAAGGAGGGAAAATTTTCGGTAGGTGGGTATTTTGGAAAATTTTTGGGAGACTTTTTAGAGTCAACTATGGAAACTCTTCAAAGTTTGATCCTCCTTAAAATCTTTCTAAATCTTCAATCCAATCTTCCTTAATCCTAGAATCTTTTCCTAAAATTCAAAATTAAAACAAGAATTATTCAAATCGAGAGAGGATAATAATTCATAAAATAAAAAGAAACAAAATATAAAAACTGAAATTATTTAAAATTACTAAAAATAAAAAATAAAATGTCCAAAATAAAATGCAATTAAAAAAATTACTAAAGAAGAGCATAATTATGCTTCTTCTAAAGTAACCCTTTCTTTTTCATCTTCCACATTGGTGTTTGTGTAGTGTTTTAATCTTTGTCCATTAACTTTAAATTCTCTTCCATCAATAGTGGACTTGATTATCACTACACCATGTGAAAATGGCTTAACCACTTCAAACGGTCCGGACATCTAGACTTAAGCTTTCCAGGAAAAAACTTTGATCGAGAATTGAAAAGAAGAACTAATTGCCCAAGCATGAAATGTCGCGGCATTAGTTTCTTATCATGCCAACGCTTAGTCTTTTCATTGTAAATCCTTGTATTGTCATAAGCCATAGCACGAAACTCCTCAATTTCATTTAGGTCCAACAAACGTTTTTGTCTAGCACTCTCCCAATCAATGTTCATGGTCTTAATAGCCCAATATGCCTTATGCTCGATTTCTACGGTAGATGAAACGATTTTCCATAGACAAGTCTATAAGGTGACATGCCTAAAGGTGTTTTAAATGCAGTACAGTAGGCCAATATAGACCGGATTGTAATACTTTAGCCATAGTTCGTGTTCCTCCAAAATGGGCTCCATATGGCGAAGAATGACATTGTCGAAGCACATTTTGTTGTTTTTCCTCGGGAACACATCTTCGAATAACATGATTTGCACATTGTTTAAACAAAAGAGGTTCATCCCAGTAATAATGCTTAACATTATGTAGGAACCACTTCTTTCCTTGGTGAGTAAGATCATAAGGTATAACACCACTAACCAAAAAGTTAACAAAATCAGCATACCATGGTGTTGCCGAGGCAATCATTAATTTCTCATCCGAGAATTCATCATCACTCTCCAAGGAATCGTCTTCATCGTTTCCTTCGTCTAGCCTTGACAAATGATCTGTCACTTGATTTTCTGTTCCTTTTTTGTCCTTAATTTCAATGTCAAACTCTTGCAAAAGCAAAATCCAATGAATTAGACGAGGTTTGGCATCTTTTTTAGAAATCAAATATTTAATTGCCGAATGATCGATCAGTATGGATAATTACCTTAGTACCAATTAAATATGAATGAAATTTATCAAATGCAAATACTATTGCTACTAATTCCTTTTCTTTGGTTGTGTAATTCAATTGGGTGTCATTAAGAGTTTTACTAGCAT
The DNA here is from genome assembly GCA_035048815.1 of Abelmoschus esculentus. Classification (NCBI taxonomy): domain Eukaryota; kingdom Viridiplantae; phylum Streptophyta; class Magnoliopsida; order Malvales; family Malvaceae; genus Abelmoschus; species Abelmoschus esculentus. The sequence goes on from JAUCBN010000050.1 coordinate 6,496,380, forward strand.
AGTAAATCACATGAAAGATATTACCTTTTTGTTGTCCTAAAACTGCATCTACAGCAAAATCACTTGCATCACACATAATTTCAAAAGGTAAAGACCAATCAGGTGCGATAATAATTGGTGCCGAGGCAAGTTGCTTCATCAAATTCTAAAATGTCATGTTGCATAATTAATCAAAGTCAAACGTTTTATCCTACTCAAGCAAATTACACAAAGGTTTAAAAATTTTTGAAAAATTATAAATAAACCTTCGGTAAAAACCTGCATGACCAAGGAAACTTCGAATTCCTTTAACTAAAGTTGGTGGTGGCAATTTCTCTATAATATCAACTTTTGCCTGATCGACTTCAATTCCCTTGGATGAAATCTTGTGACCGAGGACAATTCCTTCATCTACCATAAAATGGCACTTTTCCCAATTGAGAACTAAATCTGATTCTAGGAAGTCCTCCATCATGTTCGAGAAAATGGCCATCATACACCTTTGAAAAGTCGTTGGTGCATTGCACAATCCAAACGACATTCATCTAAACGCGTATGTTCCATATGGGCAAGTGAATGTCGTTTTCTCTTGATCGTTTGGTGCTATGGCAATCTGGTTGTAACCTGAATAGCCATCAAGAAAACAATAAAATGGTTTTCCTACAAGACGATCAAGCATTTGGTCAATAAAGGGCAAAGGGAAGTGATCTTTCTTAGTGGATTTATTCAATTTACAGTAATCTATACAAACTCTCCAACCTGTGACAGTTCTAGTTGGAATAAGTTCATTATTCTCATTGCTTACCACCGTCATACCTCCCTTTTTCGGTACACAATGTAACAGACTTACCCATATACTGTCGGAGATAGGATATATAATACCGACATCATGCCATTTGATGATCTCTTTCATCACAACCTCCATAGCTGGGTTAAGTCTCCTTTGTGCCTCAATTGACGGCTTATGATTTTCCTCCAAAATGATTTTGTGCATACATACCGCTAGACTAATTCTTTTTAAGCCAGCAATCGTCCATCCTAAGGCCTTCTTGTGCCTTTTCAACATATCAATCAATTGCTCTTCCTGTTTTGGTTGGAACTTAGAAGAAATTATAACAGGTCATTTCATTGTTTCCCAAGTAAGCATATTTCAATTGCACTGACAATGGTTTTAATTCAAGAATTGGAGATTGCTCAATAGATGGTTTTGAAATCTTACCTCCCTTACCTGAATAGTCGATTGGCTCAAAGAACTTACATGGACGACTAACTATCCAATTTGCTTCATGTTGATCTTTGTCGTTCTGTTCTTCAAGTTCTTTAGGTTCTTCAGGTTCGGCAATACAATTGCCGAGGCAATTTTCAAGGATATATTCCTCAACTCTAAAATTGAATTCGGTAGTTGCTTGGATGATCTTGCATTCCTCTGGATCATCCGCTTGCTTAAAAGTGAAAACGTTGAGCTCGACTTGCTGGTCAATGACTCGCATCGTAAGTTCTCCCTTCTTGACATCGATTAAAGTTCTCCCCGTCGCTAAAAATGGCCTCCCAAGAATGATGGGTGCAAATTCATCTGCTTCACAATCCAAACAATAAAATCAACAGGAAAAATAAATTTATCTACCTTTACCAATATATCCTCAATTTTCCCTTCTGGATGCACATAAGATCTATCGACAAGCTGCAACATCACTGTGGTGGGTCTAGCCTTTCCGATTCCTAATCGTTGGAAAACTGATTTTGGCATAAGATTTATGCTTGCTCCTAGATCACATAACACTTTTCCAGCATAATGATTTCCAATTGCGCATGGACTTGTGAAACTTTCGGGATCCTTTAATTTTGGTGGCATCCTGTTGTGCAACATAGCCATACATCCTTCCATTAAGGCAATAGTCTCAAACTCACCTAACCTCGTTCTCTTAGAAACAATGTTCTTGAGAAACTTCGCGTAATTTGGCATTTGCTCTATTGCCTCAACTAATGGCAAATTAATATGAACTTGCTTCAAGATATCCAAGAATTTCTTGAATTGATATTCTTGCTTTTGTTGCCGAAGCCTCTGTGGAAAAGGTGGTGGTAATCAAATGTCCTCATTCTTCCCATTTGTTTGGAATTTGTGAGAGGGTAATGTCAAGGCATCAGGACTTGCCACGACATTTTTTGATTCCTCCTTTTTACTAGTCTCATCTTTTTGTATTAGTTTCAGCTTCACTGGATGTTCTTTTCCTGCATAGATTCATCCTTAATTTTTAATCCACTTCGAGTAGTGATTACCTTACATTGCTCATGGTCAATTCCCTTGGTGATCTCAGTGTTGCTAGGTAAACCGCCTTGTGGTCTTGTGTTCAAATTCTGTGCAAATTGATCAAATTGCTTTTCCAAGGCTTTTAGTGTTGCTTCTTGGTTTTGCAACCGTATCTCAGCCCTGTTAATGAAATCATTAGTCCTTTTACTGTTATCAGCCATATAAGATTCAATTCTCATCATAAAAGCATTAATACTATTTTTCAAAGAACTAGACTATGTCAATTGTTGCGGCATTTGTTACCAAGGCATGTTTTGTTGGAATGTTGATAGTTGTGTGCTCGAACTGCCTTGATTTAGAGCATTTTTCGGATTACTCCAAGAGAAATTAGGATGCTTTTTCTAGGCTAGGTTATAAGTGTTTGACATTGCATTGTTACAATTATAATTTCCCACGTAAAAACTTGACTTTGAATTCTACAAACAGTTAGAAGAATCATGGTCACCATTACATAAATCACAAAAGGATTTTACTATCTTAATTACTTTTGTGTTACTCGGACGCTGCATATTCATAACCAAATTGGTTAAGGTAGCTAATTGAGAAGCAATTGAGTCCGATGCATAGTTTTCAGGGGTGTGACGTCTAACTCCTCGTCTGGTGTTTGGGAACTGGTAATCATTCTTTGTCAGACGATATAAAATTTCTATTGCTTCTTCCACGGGCTTGTCTAGGAGTATGCCATTTGCTAAGGCATCTAGCATCATCCTAGTTGGCGTGTTCACAACATTGTAGAACATCGTCACTTGTGTCCATAATGGAAATCCATGAATGGGACATTTCTCTAGAAGTTCTCTATATTGCTCCCAAGCTTCGTACATTGCTTCGTCATCACCCTGCCGAAAAGAAGTAACTTCATTACGTAATCTATCAGTAAGATTAATAGAACTAAATCGAGCAAGAAAATCACGACATAATTCCGCCCAAGATCCTATAGATCTGGATGCAATACTATTTAACCACGTTTTAGTTCTATCACGTAATGAATACGGGAACAATTTTAATCTCAGGATATCCTCACGGACTCTTTGAATCTTGAATGAATTACAAATCTCCAAAACCGATTTGAGATGTTGCCTCGCATCTTCGGTTGTCGATTCGCCAAATTAACCAATCGTGTTGATCATATTGAACATCATTGGCTTTAACTCAAAATGCGCTGCTTCGATTTCTGGTGCAACAGCTCCGGGATTTAATACATTGAGTTCTTCTCCAAGTAATCTCGAATAGCCATGCATCTAACATGAATCGGTTGTTGATCATCTATGTCATCTCCTATTGCCACGACATTTCGACTACCGATACGAGGAAAAGGATTTGCCATAGTTGCTCGCTGTTCACGTCTTCTTCTACGAAAAACTTGTTGATTTCAGGTTTAAATGAATGTTCTTCTGATGTTGGTCTTGCTCTGGTCATACACAACAACAAAACCAAATTTGGTAAATTCCTTGAATCCGAAAGAGAAATAAAAAGTTAAAATAAAATAAAATACAAGAAATTAAAAACAAAGTTGTTATTGCTAATCCCCAGTAACGACGCCAAAAACTTATTACGTGTTTTGAGTGCTTCGTAATTATGTGCAAGTGTGCACGTTCAAGTTATAGTATAAAAAGTTATCGTCTCCACAAGGATTGGATGCGCCTTCTAGAATCTAATTTTTTGCACTGAAATGAAAGAAACAACTGTTTGGAGAATTGATTTTTAAATGAAATTTAAATGACAAAATAAACATTGCACTGAAATGAAAGACACAACTGTTTAGAGAATTGATTTTTAAATGAAATTTAAATGACAAAATAAACAAGTAATGAATTGATATAATCAATAAGAGAGATGAGGTTGGGTTATCTTAAATTATGGAATGACGGTCGAGTGAATTCTTCTTCGTAAGTGGGTGCTCGCACCACTCGATTGTTTTGGAAATTGGGCTTAGTTGGATTGCCTAGTCAGTTTAACCGAATGCTTGGGCAATTGCGACTAAGGGAATTGCTCGGGCAAGTTGAACGACTATCCTCAAGGTTCGACAAAGCGTTCTTTAATGGTCCTCGTTATCCCTAACTTGAGACACTATTAATTGCACAACCCATGATGATACATCCCTGCGTTAATCAAGAGTGTACAACAACTTTCTTGCGCTTCTTGTAGGCATTAAAATCCTGCACTTATCCCTAAGCCGGATTAGTTCTCTCGCACTTGGATTGACCCATACCTATTCATTTCGTGAATCCAATTCCCCCTAATCTGGATAAATGAATTGTTTATCCAGGTCCTTTCCCAATTCTCTCGCAAACCAAATTAACACCAAGAATAGGTAAACCTTAATTAAGAACACACCACAGACTTAGATAAAATTTAAACTAAATCAATCCATAAAATAGAATAACCCAAGCCAACTTAAAGTTAGTTCATGTCTGGGCAAAAGTATCCAAAAAACATTCCTCTCATCACTTGAATAAAACAAGACAGATAAAGATGAAGAGGACAATGGTCACTTGCTTCCTCCCTCTCAATCTCTCGATCAGCTCTCTCCTTTGTTGTTGTGGTCGACAAGCTCCTTATATAGAATTGATTTGGTCAACATGGATGATGGAATAATATAGAGATGGAAATAATCATGATAGAATATATCCATTTCTAATTTTATTCTCATTATAAATTTTCTTCTTTGCTTCAATCATTCAGTCTTTCCATATCTCCCATCATTGACCTTATCTTCTTTCGTTTGTTTTTTTTCATTCAATAGCTCCTACAAACATGGAAACAAACCACAACGATATCTTTTTCCACAAAAATCAACCAATTAAGGACATAAGGTAACAACCAAAGGAATAAAATAAAAATGCATGGAAATAATTGAAATGCAACTAATTTTGTGCTTAAGTATAACAATAAACATGAGTGAAAAGGGTAAATAAACAACACAATCTAACACATAACATTTTTCATTATTAGGTAGGATTTCATTAAAGTCACCTCCCAAAAGCCAAAGGAGTGAAGACGTTGACTGTAAAGTGTTTATTAATTGCCAAATTTTGTATTTGTTCGCAGTTTCAGCGAATCCATGTAATCTGGAAAAATGGATTTGAGTTTGTTCAAATGAGATAATAACATCAATATGACGATCAGAGTAAGAAAGCAAATCAATAATAATTTTATTATTCTAAATAATAGCAAGCCTCGTACACATAGTCTGGATTCAACAGATATGCAACCTTGCATTCCTAACTTAAACCTAATACAGTCCATATTATGTCTGTTTAACCTAGTTTCACAAAGGAAAAGAACATCAGTGGTCCGCTCTGTGTGTTGCTATAATTTATTCGAACATATTTGCAAGTATACACAGTCATGCAAGTAATAAAGGGTGAGTGAGTATCGTTCCCACGAGCATCGAGGTAAAGTTTAAGTCAACTTTATCAAGGCAAAAAAGGTGTCACTAAATAAAAGAAAAATAAAAACAATGGTATAAACAAATGAAAATGAATATGTACGGTAAACGTGCAGTGGTGAAATGCTATGATAATTTCAGAATGCAAGCAACTAAAATATGTCAAGGGAAAATGGAATGGATGGTGGTGGCACGATAGATGTATGAATGTGGTGTGTGAAGAGTATGATAATGTGATTGCAAGTAAACAGAGGAAACAAAGGAACACTTTGTAAATGCCAAGGCAAAAGTAAGATATGAGAACACAGGTAAGCAATGTGATGTAATGATCCTCGATTGATGAGCCTTATTGGGAATGATTGATGGGGGTTCTTATGGACTTCTTAACCTCACTCCTACGAACAACTGGCTTCTATTTGATCTATTCACTCGACAGAGTTTTCTAAGGTGCTCCCGCTCTCTCAAGTCAAAGGAACCTGACAGTCTAAAATGCCACGACATTTCCTATTGGTCTCAGCAATGACATCTATCCTATCGATAAAGCACACTTCTTTTAGTCGTTGAAACCCTCACTTAAGTCTCTCTCAAGCACCTAAGGTCAGATTAGGCTCTATTTGCAGTCTAGAACCCATTGCTCACGTAGATCCTCCCTTATTTCCTCTCGGACACTAAGGATCTATGGCTAGGTTTCTCTCGAACACCTAGTGTGCACCTAAACACGGGACACTCTCATGCCTCTTACAATGCTTAAATGATTAAAAACAATGAGCAAAGCAAATACACAAACACATAGCATGCAAAATATTTATAAAAATAAAGAGCTAATCATCCATAAAAACATCTACCGAAATAAAGCTAACACATGATGGTGTGAAAGAGTTTAAGAACAAATATGATCCACATAAACCTCTCAAAGATATAAAAATAAAGCAAAGGAAGAGGATAGAAGACACCCTCGGTGCGCACCACCGTCGGTTTCTTCGACCACCATGGAGTTGCCTTAGCGTGCTAGCCCCTCTCGGGTGCCTAGCACGCCACTCCCTTCAAGCTCTATCAATGGAAGACCCTTCGGGCAGTAATTGGGGAAGAACGGTGGAAGCTTTCCTCAGCCATTTTTTGCTTTCCTTGTGCCTCAAAATCTGCTCCAAAGGTCCTCCTTTTCCAAGGAAAAAGGTTGCTCTTTTATAAGGTCATCATGCCTTATCAAATGGGGGTGAAAACCCTAGGTTTTAGGGAAAATTCCCTTAGTATCCCTATTCACGTGATGGCATTTCTGACATGGTGAAAGTGGTTCCTTACTTTGGTGGTTGTGGTTAGCCTGTATAGCACCAATTGGCACTCCTCTCAATATATCTTCTTGTCTTTTTGCGCAACACAGGAGGTCTCCATATTTGCCATGACATTTTTCCTTTGCTATCCTTCTGCAAATGCCATGATAAATTTCCCTTGCTCCCAGCTTTGCTTTACCTGCACAACATCAGCCAAAAGTACAACCTTCCCCGTAGAATAGCATCTATTTCCGCACCATAAATTCCAAAACATAATCAGCCACCAAATGCAATGTTATGATCCTAAATGCATCTAAATGATCTTATATGTATTTGAAGACAATAAATAACTTAAGTAAAAAGGCTCTAAATATAACGTTTTTGCAGAGTTATCACAACTCCAAACTTAAGCTATTGTTTGTCCTAAAGCAATGGATAGCAACTAGCAGAGAAAAAAAATATCATGACAATGTTCAGGATCAAGACAAGTAAATGGTCAGAGTTTTAGCCCTCAGAAATGTCATGGCATAAACTTATAAGACTTGTGGAAATTTCAAGAATGCTACTCTAGGACAAGATCATATGCGAGTGTGTGTGCGTGAGTGTATCCAATCTATGCTTAGTTAACTTAGAAAAATTATAAAGAATGTTCACTATCCTAGCAAAGCATGTTTTCGCATTTAAGCACAATTTTAATACTCCCCAATATATATAATATCTTTTTTTCTTTTCCTTTTTTCCTTTTTTCTTTCTTTTTTTACACACTGCTACGAGGGGAGCCAGCCTATCACACTACCTTTTACTCATGCCATAGCTTCCATTTATTAAAACGCAGTATCCAGGCAATGCCATGACAAGTTAAAAGTGTAGTGTCACCCTGTGCCTCTTTCATTAACTCATATGCACATGGTTTTGCCATGGCATAGCGGAGTATCCCTCTATAGTTATTCACAACTTCTTAAATTAAAACAACGGGAGCTTTCTATTAACATTTAAATTCATTAAAACATGCTAAGCTGTTCAAGCTTTCATTCTATAATTTTTTTTTCTTTCCTAAGCATAGAAAACATACACTCATGTAGCAATAAAATAGAACAAAAAATCAAGTCCTAAAACAGATTCTATCCAAATCCCAAGTCATGCATATTCGATTCAAGCATTGGCCATAAAAAATATCATTATCGGGTATCATTAACTTTAATCCGATAAACTCATCTAGAAACCTACTTATTTGTCATGCCATTTGTCTACAACTGCAGCTATCATGTAAATGAAAATGTAAGGAACGATACCTCCCCCAAACTTAAGGCATGTATTATCCTCAATACAACTAACTGAAGAAAACTAATCTATATGCAATGTAATGAAATGAATGCAAGGTACCTTGACTTATGTAGGTGGTGCTAATGCAGTGGCGGCAGTGCGACGGGTAACTCGTTTCTTCAGCGGGGGTGGGCTGTGCTCACTATTTGAGTCATCATCTGGTCGTGGACGGTTCTGTTTAGCAGCAGCAGGTGGGCTCGCTTGTCGTCCAATCGACATTTTTAGACGGCATTTGGACTTCTTTGGTTGTTCTGACTGCTTTGTTGGCTGTGCTTCTTGTTGGGCAGGTTCATCAGGTTGTGCAACTTTGTGGCTTGATATTTAACCTAAAAAAATAAACACAAAAATGGCTTAGTGAAATAAAGCATATAAAAATAGACTTAAAGACAATTTATTTATTAACAGGAGTAAACTGAAAATGTCATGACATATCAGTATGTCATACATCTTGAAGATGTGGGGTAGGTTTGTCACGCATCACGAGAGCTCTAGCGTATATGCATTGTGGATCTATGGAATTGTCATGACATTCTTTCAGGAGTATCTTGTGCATATAGATAGTAGGACTAATCCCCTTCAGATCTGCCATGGTCCATCCTATTGCTCGTTTATGCTGTGACAAAACAGTAAGTAGACTTCTTTCTTGATCAGCATTAAGACTTGAGGAAATAATGACAGGTAATGTTTCATCTTCACCCAGATAAGCATATTTAAGATGTTGTGGCAAAGTCTTCAGCTCTAACTTGGGTTCAAAGCTCGAGTGTTGTCTAGCTATCAGTAGTCTAGATTGTTGCACTTCCATTGGAAACTCACCAGCTTCCTCTTCATCATCCTTTACGAGCTCTTCATATTCATCCAGTTACACGAAATTGCTGAGACAAAAATGACCAGCTTCCTTTGATAGCTCAGAGTCTGATTCCAAAATGCTCCGGCATTTTTCAAAATCATCCACATACTTAAGAGAATTGTTGACATTCACAGTCACACATTGATCTGCTACTCGCATAGTGAGCTCACCCTTCTCACAATCAATGAGAATGTAACCGGTTGCTAGGAAAGGCCTCCCTAAGATGATAGGTGTGTTAGCATCAACCTTGCAATCAAGTATTAGGAAGTCGATTGGAAACACGAATTTGTTCACCCATACTATCACATCTTTGATCTTCCCCTCCGGTCTCACATGGGAACGATCACCTAGTTGCAATATGATGGAGGTGGGTCTCGTATCTCCCATGCCAAGATTCACAAAGATTGACTTGGGCATCAGATTCACACTTGATCCAAGATCACAGAGTGCTTTTCCTACAAACGTGTCTCCAATGGCACATGGATAAAGCTGCTTGGATCCTTCTTCTTCATTGACAATTTTCTCAAAGTAGAGCAGTACTATTTTGTCGTGGCAATTGTCTCAAACTTCTTCACTTTCCTCTTCTTTGTAACTATCTCCTTGAGAAATTTGGCATAAGTGGGCATTTGCTCCATTGACTTCAAGAGTGGGACATTGATATATAGCTGATCCAATTTTTCAAAAACTTCTTGAACTGAACATCACCATTGTGCTTCTTCAGCCTCTGGGGAAAGGGTGGTGGGGGTCTAACTTCTTCCACTGTTGGTGTAGGAACTGCTTTGGTCGTGGCATTTTTGCTAGCTCCATCAGTAGGTTCACTTGTCAAACCTTCCTCCTTCTCCTTCTCCTCGTGGCAATTTGACCAACCTGACTTTCTAAAGTTCGGAATGAAGCACTGTGGCTTTGTAATAACATACCTTGATTCTTGATAGCTGTTGTATGCTCTTGAAGCATTGTCTTTGTACTTAGAATGAATTCTTGCATGGTTGCTTCCAAAGAACTAGTATTAGAGGATGATGATGCCCCCTTGTTCGGATTATGCCAAGGCATATTCGATTGAAAATTCTAGGGCTCATTAACATTCTGATTCCGAGCTTGTGGGTTAGGATTTCTGGATCCTTGGTTTCCCCATGAGAAGTTCGGATGCTGACTCCATCCTAGATTATATGTGTCGAAATAGGGATTGTTGTTTCTTCTATTGAAAGTGCCCAAATAGTTGGTTGTCTCATGATTCCCTGGGCACTCACTCTCATGGAGATTGCCATGACATAATAGACAAGCTGAATTGGCCATCTCCACTTCCTTCACTTCATTGGAACGTTGCATGTTCTTCAACATATTGGTGATAGCTAAGAGTTGGGCGGATAGTGAGTCCTTATCTTCGAGCTCAAAAGTCCCTTGTGCCTTCCTCCTAGTTCCAAGTCTTGTAAAAGGAAATTGATAGTCATTGGTGGCAATTCTATCAAGAAAGTCAAATGCTTCCTCGGGTGATTTGTCTAGCAAAGTTCCATTTGTCGAGGCATCTAACATTATTCTGGTTGGTGCATTGACTCCATTGTAGAACATCACAACTTGAGTCCAATCTTGAAATCCATGATTTGTACACTTTCGAAGCAATCCCTTGTATCGATTCCAACATTCGCATATTGACTCGTCGTCACCTTGTCGAAAAGAAGCAATATCATTTATAAGCTGAGTATTGAGATTTGGTGGATTATACCGCAACAAAAAGCTCTTGCATAGATCAGCCTATGATTTCATCGATCCGGATGGTACTCCACTCAACCATGCCCTTGCTCGACCACATAGGGAATAAGGAAATAGCTTGAGCTTCAACACATCCTCGTGTACTCCTTGACGGAATGAGTCACAAACTTCTAAGAAGGAACGAATATGTTGCCTTGCGTCTTCATGCTACATACCTTCAAATTGCCCAATAGAATTCAGCATATTGAACATGACAAGCTTGATTTTAAAGTGTGTAGCTTGAATTTCTGGTGCCACGATGCCAGGATTAAGATCATCCAAGATAGGATTTAAGTGAACCCAAATAGCCCTTGGTCGAGGTGCAACAACATTCTGATTTGCCCCGACATTTGGAACTATTGGATCTTGATTAGGAACACCCTGATTTTGAGCACCATGCATGGCTCTAGTTCCACGCTGAATGCGTTTTCTTTGTCGAAATAATTGTTTAATTTCAGGTACTGATGGGTAGAGAGGTCCTTCAGTAGACCTTTTGGTCATGCACTAGGAAAAGTCCTAAAAAGAAAAAAATAAAACGAGTAAACTGAACTAAAAGAATAATAAGCAAAGTAAAATGAAAATGCCAAGATAAAAATGACAAACTTTTAATCGCTAGATTCCCGGAAACGGCGCCAAAAACTAGGCCCGCTCTGTGTGTTGCTATAAATTATGCAAACATATTTGCAGGTATACACAATCATGCAAGTAATAAAGTGTGAGTATCGTTCCCACAAGGATTGGTGTAAAGTGTAAGTCAACTTTGTCAAGACAAAAAGGTATCACTAAATAAAAGGAAAATAAAAACAATGGTATAAATAGGTGGAAATGAATATGTATGGTGAAGGTGTAGTGGTGAAATGCTATGACAATTTCAGAATGCAAGCAACTAAAATATGTCAAGGCAAAATGGAATGGATGGTGGTGGCACGATAGATGTATGAATGTGGTGTGTGAAGAGTATGATAATGTGATTGCAAGTAAACAAATAAAACAGAGGAAATAGAGAAACAGTTTGTAAATGTCAAGGCAAAAGAAAGATAAGAGAACATAGGTAAGCAATATGATTTAATAATCCTCGATTGATGAGCCTTAATGGGAATGATTGATTTGGATTTTTATGGACTTCTTAACCTCACTCCTACGAACAACTAGCTTCTATGTGGTCTATTCACTCGACAGAGGTTTCTAAGGTGCTCTCGCTCTCTCGAGTCAAAGGAACCTGACAGTCTAAAATGCCACGGCATCTCCTCTCGGTTTCAGTAGTGACATTTATCCTATTGATAAATCACACTCATTTTAGTCGTTGAAACCCTCACTTAAGTCTCTCTCGAGCACATAAGGTCAGATTAGGCTCTATTTGTAGTCTAGAACCCATTGCTCACGTAGATCCTCCCTTATTTCCTCTCGGACACTAAGGATTTATGGCTAGGTTTCTCTCGAACACCTAGCGTGCACCTAAACACGGGACACTCTCATGCCTCTTAAATGATTAAAAATAATGAGCAAAGCAAATACACAAACACATAGCATGCTAAATATTCATAAAAATAAAGAGTTAATCATCCATAAAAACATCCACTGAAACAAAGCTAACACATGTTGGTGTGAAAGAGTTTAAGAACAAATATCATCCACAAATATTAGCATGCCACTCCCTTAAAGCTCTATCAATAGAGGACCTTCGAGCGATAGTTGGGGAAGAAAGGTGGAAGCTTTCCTCCGCCACTTTTTGCTCTCCTTGTGCCTCAAAATCTGCTCCAAAGGTCCTCCTTTTCCAAGGAAAAAGGTTTCTCTTTTATAAGGTAAAAATACCTTAGCAAGTGGGGGGTGAAAACCCTAGGTTTTAGGGAAAATTCCCTTAGCACCCCTATTCACGTGATGATATTTCTGACATGGTGACAGTTGTCCCCTATTGTGGCGGTTGTGGCCAGCCTGTATAACACCAGCTGACACTCCTCTCAAAATATCTTTTTGTCTTTTTGTCCCCATAAAATAGCATCTATTTCCGCACCATAAATTCCAAAACATAATCAGCCACCAAATACAATATTATGATCCTAAATGCATCTAAATGATCTTATATGTGCTTGAAGACAATAAATAACTTAAGTAAAAAAGCTCTAAATATAGCCTTTTTCCGAAGTTATCAATCGGCATCATGTTTGGAGACAGCACGTTGTAGAGCTTGAACTGCCTAGGTGTTACCCAGACCCTGACAGTTCCAGAAGAAAATTTTCATTTTGCTCGGTGGGGTTGATCAACATCAACCTCCGTCGGAGAGTTTTTTGCGCTGCTCATCCCAGCTTTTTTAACAGATACCTTGTTTTGTTGGTCTAGGCCGGTTAAGCTTGTTACCCTCATCAAAAGGTGGAGTTCTTTTTGGGATCGTTTTATTGAGTTTAAAGCGTGTATTTCTAAATGGGCTCATCATTCTTAGAGTATTTTACTTGGTTATAATTCAAAGTATTCACGGTAAAGACCATTTAGGATTACACGCTTTAAACCCAATAAAACGGTCCCAAAGTTTAATTCAAATTTTATGAGTTCAAATATTTTATTATAGGCTTTTGAATATGATTATACAGTTTAATCTCTTTTTAGAGTATTTTACTCACTTAAAAATTCAATGGATTTATGGTAAAGCCCATTTATGAATGCACGCTTTAAACCCAATAAAACGTTCACAAAAAAAGAATAATTCAAATTTTCTGAGTTCAAATATTTTATTATAGGATTTTGAATCTGATTATACAATTTAATCTCAATTTTAGAATATTTTACTTAGTTAAAATTTCTATGGGTTCACGGTAAAGCCTATTTAGAAATCCACGCTTTAAACTCAATAAAACGATCACAAAAAGAGATTAATTCAAATTTTATGAGTTCAAATATTTTATTATAGGCTTTTGGATCTGATTATATAGTTTAATCTCGTTTCTAGAGTAATTTACTTAGTTAAAAATTCAACAGATTCACGTTAAATCTCATTTATGAATACACGCTTTAATCCCAATAAAACGGTCCCCAAAAGAGATTAATTCAAATTTTATGAGTTCAAATATTTTATTATAGGCTTTTGAATCTGATTATACAGCTTAATCTTAATTTTATAGTATTTTACTCAGTTAAAATTCAACAGATTCACGATAAAGCCCATTTAGGAATACACGCTTTAAACTCAATAAAACTGTACCAAAAAGAGATTAATTCAAATTTTATGAGTTCAAATTTTTAATTATAGGCTTTTCACTATGATTATACAGTTTAATCTCATTTTTAGATTATTTTACTCAATAAAAAATTCCACGGATTCACGGTAAAGCGTATTTAGGAATATACGCTTTAAACCCTATAAAATGGTCAAAAAGAGATTAATTTAAATTTTATGAGTTCAAATATTTTATTATAGGCTTTTGAATCTAATTATACATTTTAATCTCATTTTTAGAGTATTTTACTCGGTTAAACATTCAAAGGATTCACGGTAAAGCCAATTTAGGAATACACGCTTTAAATCAAATAAAACGGTCCCAAAAGGAGTTTAAGTCAAATTTTATGAGTTTAAATATTTTCTTTTACGCTTTTGAATCAGATTATACAATTTAATCTCTTTTTTAGAGTATTTTATTCGGTTAAAAATTCAACGGATTCACGGTAAAGACGATTTAGGAATACACAATTTAAAACCAATAAAACGGTCCCAAAAAGAGATTAATTCAAATTTTATGAGTTCAAATATTTTATTATAGGCATTTGAATCTGATTATACAGTTTAATATCAATTTTACAATATTTTTCTAAGTTAAAATTTCAACGGATTCACGGTAAATCCCATTTAGTAAAAATTGCTTTAAACCCAATAAAACGGTCCCAAAAAGAGATTAATTCAAATTTTATGAGTTAAAATATTTAATTATAGGCTAATGAAACTGATTATACAGTTTTATATCCATTTTAGAGTATTTTACTCAGTTAAAAATTCAACAGATTCACGGTAAAACCCATTTAGGAATACACACTTTAAACCCTATAAAATGGTCACAGAAAGAGATTAATTTAAATTTTATGAGTTCAAATATTTAATTATAGGCTTTTAAATTTGATTATTTGATTTAATCTCAATTTTAGAGTATTTTACTCAGTTAAAATTTCAACGGGTTCACGGAGAAGCCCATTATGAAATGCACTCTTTAAATCAATAAAACGAGCACAAAAGAAGATTAATTCAAATTTTATGAGTTCAAATATTTTATTATAGGCTTTTGAATCTGATTATATAGTTTAATCTCTTTTTTAGAGTATTTAACTCAGTTAAAATATCAACGGGTTCAAATTTTATGAGTTCAAATTCAACAGATTTCATGTTAAATCTCATTTAGGAATACACGCTTTAATCCTAATAAAAGGATCCCAAAAAGAGATTAATTCAAATTTTATGAGTCCAAATATTTTATTATAGGCTTTTGAATCTGATTATACAACTTAATCTCAACTTTACAGTATTTAACTCAGTTAAAATATCAACGGGTTCACGGGAAAGCCCATTATGAAATGCACGCTTTAAACAAAATTAAACGATCACAAAAAGATATTAATTCAAATTTTATGAGTTTAAATATTTAATTATAGGCTTATGAATCTGATTATACAGTTAAATCTCTTTTTTAGAGTATTTTACTCAATTAAAAATTCAAAAGATTCACGGTAAAACCCATTTAGGAATACACGTTTTAAACACTATAAAATGGTCACAAAAAGAGATTAATTCAAATTTTATTAGTTCAAATTTTTAATTATAGGCTTTTGAATCTGGTTTTACAATTTAATCTCAAATTTAGAGTATTTTACTCAGTTAAATTTCAACGGGTTAACGAGAAAGCCCATTATGAAATGCACGCTTTAAACTCAATAAAATGATCGCAAAAAGAGATTAATTCAAATTTTATGAGTTCAAATATTTTATTATAGGCTTTTGAATATGATTATACATTTAATCTCTTTCTTAGAGTATTTTACTTAGTTAAAAATACAACGAATTCACGATAAAGGCCATTCAGGAATACATGCTTTAAACCAAATAAAACGGTCCGAAAAAGAGATTAATTCCAATTTTATGAGTTCAAATATTTTATTATATGCATTTAAATCTGATTATACATTTTAATCTCAAATTTGAGTATTTTACTCAGTTAAAATTTCAATGGGTTCACGGTAAAGCCCATTTAAAAATGCAGGCTTTAAACCCAATAAAACGATCATAGAAAGAGATTAATTCAAATTTTTTGAGTTAAAATATTTAATTATAGGCTTTTGAATCAGATTATACAGTTTAACCTCTTTTAGAGTATTTTACTCGGTTAAAAATTCAACGAATTCACAGTAAAGCCAATTTAGGAAAACATGCTTTAGAATACACGCTTTAAACCTAATAAATCGGTCCCAAAAATAGATTAATTCAAATTTTACTATTTCAAATATTTTATTATATGCTTTTGAATATGATTATAAAGTTTAATCTCAATTTTAAATTATTTTACTTAGTTAAAAAATCAACGTATTCACGGTACATGCCATTTAGAAACGCACGCTTTAAACCTAATAAAACTGTCACAAAAAGAGATTAATTCAAATTTTATTTGTTCAATAATTTTATTATATGCTTTTGAGTCTGATTATACAGTTTAATCTCCATTTTAGTGTATTTTACTCAGTTAAAAATTCAACGGATTCACGGTAAAGCCTATTTAGGAATGGACGCTTTAAATCCAAGAAAATGATCACAAAAAGAGATTAATTCAAATTTTATGAGTTCAAATATTTAATTATAGTTTTTTGAATCTGATTATACAGTATAATCTCAATTTTGGAGTATTTTAGTCAGTTAAAAATTCAACGGATTCACTATAGAGGCCAAATCACGCTTTAAACTCAATAAAATGATCACAAAATGAGATTAATTCAAAATTTATGAGTTCAATTATTTAATTATAGGCTTTTGAATCTGATTATAGAGTTTAATCTCAATTTTAAATTATTTTACTCAGTTAAAAATTCGACGGATTCACGGTAAATCTTATTTTGGAATGGACGCTTTAAACCCAAGAAAATGATCACAAAAAGAGATTAATTCAAATTTTATGAGTTCAAATATTTAATTATAGTCTTTTGAATCTGATTATAAAGATTAATTTCAATTTTAGAGTATTTTTCTCACTTAAAAATTTAATGGATTCATGGTAAAGCATTTAGGAATACACGCTTTAAACCCAATAACACATTCACAAAAAGAGATTAATTAAAATTTTATGAGTTCAAATATTTAATTATAGGATTTTGAATATGATTATACAGTTAATCTCATTTTTAGATTATGTTACTCAGTTAAAAATTCAACGGATTCTCGGTAAAGGCCATTTAGAAATGCATGCTTTAAACGTAATAAAACGGTCCCAAAAAGAGATTAATTCAAATTTTATGTCTTCAAATATTTTATTATAGGCTTTTGAATATGATTGTACAGTTTAATCTCAATTTTAGAGTATTTTAATCAGTTAAAAATTCATCGGATTCACGATAAAAACCCATTTAGGAATACACGCTTTAAACCCAATAAAACGGTCACAAAAAGAGATTAATTCAAATTTTATGAGTTCAAATATTTTATTATAGGTTTTTGAATATGATTATACAGTTTAATCTCAACCTTAGAGTATTTTACTCAGTTAAAATTTAACGGTTTCACGGAAAAGCCCATTTAATAATAAATGCTTTAAACCAATTAAAACGGTCCCAAAAAGAGATTAATTCAAATTTTATGAGTTCAAATATTTAATTATAGGCTTTTGAATATGATTATACAGTTTAATATCCATTTTAGAGTATTTTAACCAGTTAAAAATTCAACATATTCACGGTAAAGCCCATTTAAGATTACATGCTTTAAACAAAGTAAATCGCTCCCAAAAATAGATTAATTCAAATTTTATAAGTTCAAATATTTTATTATAGGCTTTTAAATATGTTTATACAGTTTAATCTCAATTTTAAAGTATTTTAATCAGTTAAAAATTCAACGGATTCACGGTAAAACCCATTTAGGTATACACGCTTTAAACCCAATAAAACGGTCACAAAAAGAGATTAATTCAAATTTTATGAGTTCAAATATTTTATTATAGGCTTTTGAATCTGATTATACAGTTTAATCTCATTTTTAGATTGTTTTACTCAGTTAAAAATTCAACGTATTCACGGTAAAGCCCATTTAGGAATACAATACACACCTTAAACCTAATAAAACGGTCCCAAAAAGAGATTAATTTAAAATTTATGAGTTCAAATGTTTAATTATAGGATTTTAAATATGATTATACAGTTTAATCTCATTTTCATATTATCTTACTCAGGTAAAAATTCAACGGATTCACGGTAAATCCCATTTAGGAATACACGCTTTAAACCCAATAAAACGGTCCCAAAAAAGAGTAATTAAAATTATTTGAGTTCAAATATTTTATTATAGGCTTTTGACAGTTTAATCTCAAATTTAGATTATTTTACTCAGTTAAAAATTGAACAGATTCACAATAAAGGACATTTAGAAATGCACGCTTTAAACCCAATAAAAGGGTCACAAAAAGAGATTAATTCAAATTTTATGAGTTCAAATATTTAATTATAGGCTTTTGAATCTGATTATACAGTTTAATCTGCATTTTAGAGTATTTTGCTCAGTTAGAAATTCAACAAATTCACGGTAAAGGCCATTTAGAAATGCACGTTTTAAACCCAATAAAACGGTCCCAAAAAAGAGATGAATTCAAATTTGATGAGTTCAAATATTTAATTATAGGCTTTTGAATCTTATTATACAGTTTAATCTGCATTTTAGAGTATTTTACTCAGTTAAAAATTCAATGAATTCACAGTAAAGGCCATTTAGAAATGCACGTTTTAATCCCAATAAAATGATCACGAAAAGAGAGTAATATAAATTTTATGAGTTCAAATATTTAATTATAGGCTTTTAAATCTGATTATACAATTTAATCTGCATTTTAGAGTATTTTACTCAGTTAAAAATTCAGCGGATTCACGGTAAAGCCCATTTAGGAATCCACGCTTTAAACCTAATAAAACGGTCCCCAAAAAGAGATTGTACATTTTAATCTCACTTTTAGATTGTTTTACTCAGTTGAAAATTCAACGGATTCACGGTAAAGCCCATTTAGAAATACATGCTTTAAACCCACTAAAACGGTCCTAAAAAGTGATTAATTCAAATTTTATGAGTTCAAATATTTAATTATAGGATTTTAAATATGATTATACAGTTGTAATCACTAATTTTATCCGGGCGTAAAGCCGTTTATTTTTTATTTATTCTAAATAACGGTTTGTGATTATCTTCTCAATTAATATTAAAGCAAAAAACTCAAAAATATTACTACTATTATCTATTTATTTTTGTTATAAAAATAAAAATAAAGAGAAAAAAAACACAAAAATATTATAACTAATAATTTATAGTTAATATAATATATTATTTGAAGAAAGTACAAAAATACTAATTATCATACATTTTCCTTTTTATCATATGTCGTATTAAGGTGTTTCCCTTTTATTAATGCCAAAACACTATCTAAATAATGATCCGTTTTAGATGTAAAAATATTGTTGCCTAATTGCTATTATTATATTATCATAATTTATAATATTATTATTAGTTATTAGTTGATACTCTATTATTAAAATAAATAATAGATAAATAATTGGAACCCAAAAGCCTATGAATAAAGTCTAAGTTTTATTGGATTCAAAGTCCATTTCCAGTATTAAAAAATTAAAATTAATTAAAATATTACAAATTAATTAGAATTACAGAAAAATGCTAATTTTGTCTTCTCTTCACCATTGTAGATTTGGTGCAACCTCAAAGTCCCGATCACCCAGCACCAAGCAATACTATCTTTGGAATAACACAAATATTTCCTCCGTGCAACACTTATAGGTGATCAAGGCCTTCTCCATTGCACTCAATTAAAGGAGTTTGAATATGATTATACAGTTTAATCTCATTTTTAAATTATTTTACTCAGTTAAAAATTCAATTGATTCACGGTAAAGCCCATTTAGGAATACACGCTTTAAACACAATAAAACAGTCACAAAAAGAGATTAATTAAAATTTTATGAGTTCAAATATTAAATTATAGGCTTTTGAATATGATTATACAGTTTAATCTCATATTTAGATTATTTTACTCAATTAAAAATTCAACAGATTCACGGTAAAGCCCATTTTGAAATACACGCTTTAAACTCAATAAAACGGTCACAAAAAGAGATTAATTCAAATTTTATGAGTTTAAATATTTAATTAAAGGAGTTTGAATATGATTATACAGTTTAATATCATTTTTAGATTATTTTACTCAGTTAAAAATTTAACGGATTCACAGTAAAGCCCATTTAGGAATACACGCTTTAAACCCAATAAAACAGTGACAAAAAAAGATTAATTCAAATTTTATGAGTTCAAAGATTTTATTATAAGCATTTGAATACGATTATACAATTTAATCACATTTTTAAATTATTTTACTCAGTTAAAAATTCAACGGATTCACAGTAAAGCGTATTTAGGAATACACGCTTTCAACCCAATAAAACGGTCACAAAAAGAGATTAATTGAATTTTATGAGTTCAAATATTTAATTAAAGGCTTTTGAATATAATTATACAGTTTAATCTCATTTTTATATTATTTTACTCAGTTAAAAATTCAACGGATTCTCGGTAAAGCCCATTTAGGTAAAGCCCATTTAGGAATACACGCTTTAAACCCAATAAAACAGTCCCAAAAAAGAGGTTAATTGAAATTTTATGAGTTCAAATATTTAATTAAAGGAGTTTGAATATGATTATACAGTTTAATCTCACTTTTAGATTATTTTACTCAATTAAGATTTCAACGAATTCACGGTAAAGCGTATTTAGGAATACAAGTTTTAAACCCATTAAAACCCTCCCATAAAAGAGATTAATCAAAATTTTATGATTTCAAATATTTAAATATAGGCTTTTAAATATGATTATATAGTGTAATCTCATTTTAGATTATTTTACACAGTTAAAAATTCAACGGATTCACGGTAAAGCCCATTTAGGAATACACGCTTTAAAACAAATAAAACGGTAACAAAAAAAGATTAATTCAAATTTTATGAGTTCAAAGATTTTATTATAAGCTTTTGAATATGTTTATACAGTTTAATCACATTTTTATATTATTTTACTCAGTTAAAAATTCAACGGATTGTCAGTAAAGCCGATTTAGGAATACAAGGTTTAAACCCAATAAAACTGTCTCAAAAAAGAGAATAATTCAAATTTTATGACTTCAAATATTTAATTGAAGGAGTTTGAATATGATTATACAGTTTAATCTCATTTTTAGATTATTTTACTCAGTTAAAAATTTAACGGATTCACGGTAAAACCCATTTAGGAATACACGCTTTCAACCCAATAAAACGGTCCCAAAAAAGAGATTAATTGAAATTTTATGATTTCAAATATTTAATTATAGACTTTTAAATATGATTATACAGTTTAATCTCATTTTTCGATTATTTTACTCAATTAAAAATTTAACGGATTGTCGGTAAAGCCCATTTAGGAATACACGCTTTAAACCCAATAAAACGGTCGTAAAAAAGAGATTAATTTAAATTTTATGAGTTCAAATATTTAGTTAAAGGAGTTTGAATATGATTATACAGTTTAATATCATTTTTAGATTATTTTACTCAGTTAAAAATTTAACGGATTCACGGTAAAGCCCATTTAGGAATACACGTTTTAAACCCAATAAAACGGTGACAAAAAAAAAGATTAATTCAAATTTTATGAGTTCAAAGATTTTATTATAAGCATTTGAATACGATTTTACAATTTGATCACATTTTTAGATTATTTTACTCAGTTAAAAATTCAAAGGATTCACGGTAAAGCGTATTTAGGATACACGTTTTCAACCCAATAAAACGGTCACAAAAAGAGATTAATTGAATTTTATGAGTTTAAATATTTAATTATAGGCTTTTGAATATAATTATATAGTTTAATCTCATTTTTATATTATTTTACTCAGTTAAAAATTCAACGGATTATCGGTAAAGCCCATTTAGGAATAGACGCTTTAAACCCAATAAAACGGTCCCAAAAAAGAGATTAATTGAAATTTTATGAGTTCAAATATTTAATTAAAGGAGTTTGAGTATGATTATACAGTTTAATCTCACTTTTAGATTATTTTACTCAATTAAGATTTCAACGGATTCACGGTAAAGCGTATTTAGGAATACGAGTTTTAAACCCATTAAAACCGTCCCAAAAACGAGATTAATTGAAATTTTATGATTTCAAATATTTAAATATAGGCTTTTAAATATGATTATACAGTTTAATCTCATTTTTAGATTATTTTACTCAGTTAAAAATTGAATTGATTCACGTTAGAGCCCATTTAAGAATACACGCTTTAAACCCAAAAAAACGGTCACAAAAAGAGATTAATTAAAATTTTATGAGTTCAAATATTTAATTATAGGCTTTTAAATATGATTATACATTTTAATCTCATTTTTAGATTATTTTACTCAGTTAAAAATTCAACGGATTGTCGGTAAAGCCCATTCAGGAATACACGCTTTAAACCCAATAAAACGGTCCCAAAAAAGAGATTAATTCAAATTTTATGAGTTCAAAGATTTAATTAAAGGAGTTTGAATATGATTATACATTTTAATCTCATTTTTAGATTATTTTACTCAGTTAAAAATTTAACGGATTAACGGTAAAGCCCATTTAGGAATACACGCTTTAAACCCAATAAAACGGTCCCAAAAAGATATTAATTCAAATTTTATGAGTTCAAATATTTAATTAAAGGAGTTTGAATATGATTATATAGTTTAATCTCATTTTTAGATTATTTTACTCAGTTAAAAATTTAACGGATTCACGGTAAAGCCCATTTAGGAATACACGTTTTAAACCCAATAAAACGATGACAAAAAAAAAGATTAATTCAAATTTTATGAGTTCAAAGATTTTATTATAAGCATTTGAATACGATTTTACAATTTGATCACATTTTTAGATTATTTTACTCAGTTAAAAATTCAAAGGATTCACGGTAAAGCGTATTTAGGATACACGTTTTCAACCCAATAAAACGGTCACAAAAAGAGATTAATTGAATTTTATGAGTTTAAATATTTAATTATAGGCTTTTGAATATAATTATATAGTTTAATCTCATTTTTATATTATTTTACTCAGTTAAAAATTCAACGGATTATCGGTAAAGCCCATTTAGGAATAGACGCTTTAAACCCAATAAAACGGTCCCAAAAAAGAGATTAATTGAAATTTTATGAGTTCAAATATTTAATTAAAGGAGTTTGAGTATGATTATACAGTTTAATCTCACTTTTAGATTATTTTACTCAATTAAGATTTCAACGGATTCACGGTAAAGCGTATTTAGGAATACGAGTTTTAAACCCATTAAAACCGTCCCAAAAACGAGATTAATTGAAATTTTATGATTTCAAATATTTAAATATAGGCTTTTAAATATGATTATACAGTTTAATCTCATTTTTAGATTATTTTACTCAGTTAAAAATTGAATTGATTCACGTTAGAGCCCATTTAGGAATACACGCTTTAAACCCAAAAAAACGGTCCCAAAAAGAGATTAATTAAAATTTTATGAGTTCAAATATTTAATTATAGGCTTTTAAATATGATTATACATTTTAATCTCATTTTTAGATTATTTTACTCAGTTAAAAATTCAACGGATTGTCGGTAAAGCCCATTCAGGAATACACGCTTTAAACCCAATAAAACGGTCCCAAAAAAGAGATTAATTCAAATTTTATGAGTTCAAAGATTTAATTAAAGGAGTTTGAATATGATTATACATTTTAATCTCATTTTTAGATTATTTTACTCAGTTAAAAATTTAACGGATTAACGGTAAAGCACATTTAAGAATACACGCTTTAAACCCAATAAAACGGTCCCAAAAAGATATTAATTCAAATTTTATGAGTTCAAATATTTAATTAAAGGAGTTTGAATATGATTATATAGTTTAATCTCATTTTAGATTATTTTACTCAGTTAAATATTCAACGTATTCACAGTGAAGCCCATTTAGGAATATACGCTTTAAACCCAATAAAACGGTCCCAAAAGGGAGATTAATTCAAATTTTATGATTTCAAATATTTAATTATAGGCTTTTGATTATGATTATACAGTTTAATCTCATTTTTAGATTATTTTACTCGGTTAAAAATTCAATTGATTCACGGTAAAGCCCATTTAGGAATACACGCTTTAAACCCAATAAAACGGTCACAAAAAGAGATTAATTAAAATTTTATGAGTTCAAATTTTTAATTATAGGCTTTTCACTATGATTATACAGTTTAATCTCATATTTAGATTATTTTACTCAATTAAAAATTCAACGGAATCACGGTAAAGCCCATTTTGAAATACACGCTTTAAACCCAATAAAACGGTCACAAAAAGAGATTAATTCAAATTTTATGAGTTCAAATATTTAATTATAGGCTTTTGATTATGATTATACATTTTAATCTCATTTTTAGATTATTTTACTCAGTTAAAAATTCAACAGATTGTCAGTAAAGATCATTTAGGAATACACGATTTAAACCCAATAAAACGGTCCCAAAAAAGAGGTTAATTCAAATTTTATCAGTTCAAATATTTAATTAAAGGAGTTTGAATATGATTATACAGTTTAATCTCATTTATATATTATTTTACTCAGTTAAAAATTCAACGTATTCACGGTGAAGCCCATTTAGGAATATACGCTTTAAACCCAATTAAACGAACACAAAATGAGATTAATTGAAATTTCATGAGTTCAAATATTTAATTACAAGCTTTTGAATATGATTATACATTTTAATCTCATTTTTAGATTATTTTATTCAGTTAAAAATTCAACGTATTCACGGTGAAGCCCATTTAGGAATATACGCTTTAAACCCAATAAAACGGTCCCAAAAGAGAGATTAATTCAAATTTTATGAGTTCAAATATTTATTATAGGCTTTTGAATATGATTATATAGTTTAATCTCATTTTAGATTATTTTACTCAGTTAAAAATGCAACGAATTCACGGTAAAGCGTATTTAGGGATACACGCTTTCAACCCAATAAAACGGTCACAAAAAGAGATTAATTGAATTTCATGAGTTCAAATATTTAATTATAGGCTTTTGAATATAATTATATAGTTTAATCTCGTTTTTATATTATTTTACTCAGTTAAAAATTCAACGGGTTCTCGGTAAAGCCCATTTAAGAATACACGATTTAAACCCAATAAAACGGTCCCAAAAAATAGATTAATTGAAATTTTATAAATTCAAATATTTAATTAAAGGAGTTTGAATATGATTATACAGTTTAATCTCATTTTAGATTATTTTACTCATTTAAAAATTCAACGTATTCATAGTGAAGCCCATTTAGGAATATACGCTTTAAACCAAATAAAACGGTCCCAAAAGAGAGATTAATTCAAATTTTATGAGTTCAAATATTTATTATAGGCTTTTGAATATGATTATATAGTTTAATCTCATTTTAGATTATTTTACTCAGTTAAAAATTCAACGAATTCACGGTAAAGCGTATTTAGGAATACACGCTTTCAACCCAATAAAACGGTCACAAAAAGAGATTAATTGAATTTCATGAGTTCAAATATTTAATTATAGGCTTTTGAATATAATTATATAGTTTAATCTCGTTTTTATATTATTTTACCCAGTTAAAAATTCAACGGGTTCTCGGTAAAGCCCATTTAAGAATACACGATTTAAACCCAATAAAATGGTCCCAAAAAAGAGATTAATTCAAATTTTATAAGTTCAAATATTTAATTAAAGGAGTTTGAATACGATTATACAATTTAATCACATTTTTAGATTATTTTACTCAGTTAAAAATTCAACGGATTCACGGTAAAGCGTATTTAGGAATACACGCTTTAAACCCAATAAAACGGTCACAAAAAGAGATTAATTGAAATTTTATGAGTTCAAATATTTAATTATAGGCTTTTGAATATGATTATACATTTTAATCTCATTTTTAGATTATTTTACTCAGTTAAGAATTCAACGGATTGTTAATAAAGCCTATTTAGGAAAACATGGTTTAAACCCAATAAAACTGTCTCAAAAAAGAGATTAATTCAAATTTTATAAGTTCAAATATTTAATTAAAGGATTTTGAATATGATTATACAGTTTAATCTCATTTTTAGATTATTTTACTCAGTTAAAAATTTAATGGATTCATGGTAAAGGCCATTTAGGAATACACGCTTTAAACCCAATAAAACGGTGACAAAAAAAAGATTAATTCAAATTTTATGAGTTCAAAGATTTTATTATAAGAATTTGAATACGATTATACAATTTAATCACATTTTTAGATTATTTTACTCAGTTAAAAATTCAACGGATTCACGGTAAAGCGTATTTAGGAATACACACTTTAAAACCCATAAAACGGTCACAAAAAGAGATTAATTGAAATTTTATGAGTTCAAATATATAATTATTGGCTTTTGAATATGATTATACATTTTAATCTCATTCTTAGATTATTTTACTCAGTTAAAAATTTAACGGATTCACGGTAAAGCGGATTTAGGAATACACGCTTTAAACCCAATAAAACGGTCACAAAAAGGGATTAATTGAAATTTTATGAGTTCAAATATTTAATTAAAGGAGTTTGAATATGATTATACATTTTAATCTCATTTTTAGATTATTTTACTCAGTTAAAAATTCAACGGATTGTCTGTAAAGCCCATTTAGGAATAGACGCTTTAAACCCAATAAAACGGTCCCAAAAAAGAGATTAATTCAAATTTTATGAGTTCAAATATTTAATTAAAGGAGTTTGAATACGATTATACAATTTAATCACATTTTTAGATTATTTTACTCAGTTAAAAATTCAACGGATTCACGGTAAAGCGTATTTAGGAATACACGTTTTCAACCCAATAAAACGGTCACAAAAAGAGATTAATTGAATTTTATGAGTTTAAATATTTAATTATAGGCTTTTGAATATAATTATATAGTTTAATCTCATTTTTATATTATTTTACTCAGTTAAAAATTCAACGGATTCTCGGTAAAGCCCATTTAGGAATAGACGCTTTAAACCCAACAAAACGGTCCCAAAAAAGAGATTAATTGAAATTTTATGAGTTCAAATATTTAATTAAAGGAGTTTGAGTATGATTATACAGTTTAATCTCACTTTTAGATTATTTTACTCAATTAAGATTTCAACGGATTCACGGTAAAGCGTATTTAGGAATACGAGTTTTAAACCCATTAAAACCGTCCCAAAAACGAGATTAATTGAAATTTTATGATTTCAAATATTTAAAAATAGGCTTTTAAATATGATTATACAGTTTAATCTCATTTTTAGATTATTTTACTCAGTTAAAAATTGAATTGATTCACGTTAGAGCCCATTTAGGAATACACGCTTTAAACCCAAAAAAACGGTCACAAAAAGAGATTAATTAAAATTTTATGAGTTCAAATATTTAATTATAGGCTTTTAAATATGATTATACATTTTAATCTCATTTTTAGATTATTTTACTCAGTTAAAAATTCAACGGATTGTCGGTAAAGCCCATTCAGGAATACACGCTTTAAACACAATAAAACGGTCCCAAAAAAGAGATTAATTCAAATTTTATGAGTTCAAAGATTTAATTAAAGGAGTTTGAATATGATTATACATTTTAATCTCATTTTTAGATTATTTTACTCAGTTAAAAATTCAACGGGTTCTCGGTAAAGCCCATTTAGGAATACACGATTTAAACCCAATAAAACGGTCCCAAAAAAGAGATTAATTCAAATTTTATAAGTTCAAATATTTAATTATAGGAGTTTGAATATGATTATAGAGTTTAATCTAACTTTTAGATTATTTTACTCAATTAAGATTTCAACGGATTCACGGTGAAGCCCATTTAGGAATATACGCTTTAAACCCAATAAAACGGTCCCAAAAGAGAGATTAATTGAAATTTTATGATTTCAAATATTTAAATATAGGCTTTTAAATATGATTATACAATTTAATCACATTTTTAGATTATTTTACTCAATTAAAAATTCAACGGATTCACGGTAAAGCGTATTTAGGAATACACGCTTTAAACCCAATAAAACGGTCCCAAAAAAGAGATTAACTGAAATTTTATGATTTCAAATATTTAATTTTAGGCTTTTAAAAATGATTATACAGTTTAATCTCATTTTTCGATTATTTTACTCAGTTAAAAATTCAACGGATTCTCGGTAAAGCCCATTTAGGAATAGACGCTTTAAACCCAATAAAACGGTCCCAAAAAAGAGATTAATTCAAATTTTATGAGTTCAAATATTTAATTAAAGGAGTTTGAATACGATTATACAATTTAATCACATTTTTAGATTATTTTACTCAGTTAAAAATTCAACGGAATCACGGTAAAGCGTATTTAGGAATACACGCTTTAAACCCAATAAAACGGTCACAAAAAGAGATTAATTGAAATTTTATGAGTTCAAATATTTAATTATAGGCTTTTGAATATGATTATACATTTTAATCTCATTTTTAGATTATTTTACTCAGTTAAAAATTCAACGGATTCACGGTAAAGCGTATTTAGGAATACACGCTTTAAACCCAATAAAATGGTCACAAAAAGAGATTAATTGAAATTTTATGAGTTCAAATATTTAATTATAGGCTTTTGAATATGATTATACATTTTAATCTCATTTTTAGATTATTTTACTCAGTTAAAAATTCAACGGATTCACGGTAAAGCGGATTTAGGAATACATGCTTTAAACCCAATAAAACGGTCACAAAAAGAGATTAATTGAAATTTTATGAGTTCAAATATTTAATTATAGGCTTTTGAATATGATTATACATTTTAATCTCATTTTTAGATTATTTTACTCAGTTAAAAATTCAACGGATTGTCTGTAAAGCCCATTTAGGAATACACGCTTTAAACCCAATGAAACGGTCACCAAAAAGAGATTAATTCAAATTTTATGAGTTCAAATATTTAATTAAAGGAGTTTGAATATGATTATACGGTTTAATCTCATTTTTAGATTATTTTACTCAGTTAAAAATTTAACGCATTGTCAGTAAAGCTCATTTAGGAATACACGCTTTAAACCCAGTAAAACAGTCACAAAAAAAGATTAATTCAAATTTTATGAGTTCAAAGATTTAATTATAAGCTTTTGAATATGATTATACAGTTTAATCTCATTTTTAGATTGTTTTACTCAATTAAAATTTCAACGGATTGTCGGTAAAGCCCATTTAGGAATACATGCTTTAAACCCAATAAAACGGTCCCAAAAAAGAGATTAATTCAAATTTTATGAGTTCAAATATTTAATTAAAGGAGTTTGAATATGATTATAGAGTTTAATCTCATTTTTAGATTATTTTACTCAGTTAAAAATTCAACGGATTCACGGTAAAGCCCATTTAGGAATATACGCTTTAAACCCAATAAAATGATCACAAAAGGAGATTATACAGTTTAAATATTTAATTATAAGCTTTTGAATATGATTATACAGTTTAATCTCATTTTTAGATTATTTTACTCAGTTAAAAATTCAACGGATTCACGGTAAAGCGGATTTAGGAATAGACGCTTTAAACCCAATAAAACGGTCACATAAAGAGATTATTTGAAATTTTATGAGTTTAAATATTTAATTATAGGCTTTTGAATATGATTATACAGTTTAATCTTATTTTTAGATTATTTTACTCAATTAAAAATTCAACGGATTGTCGGTAAAGACCATTTAGGAATACACGTTTTAAACCCAATAAAACGGTCCCAAAAAAGAGATTAACTCAAATTTTATAAGTTCAAATATTTAATTGAAGGAGTTTGAATATGATTATACAATTTAATCTCATTTATAGATTATTTTACTCAGTTAAAAATTCAACGGATTCACGGTAAAGCGTATTTAGGAATACACGCTTTAAACCCAATAAAACGGTCACAAAAAGAGATTAATTGAAATTTTATGAGTTCAAATATTTAATTATAGGCTTTTGAATATGATTATACATTTTAATCTTATTTTTAGATTATTTTACTCAGTTAAAAATTCAATGGATTCACGGTAAAGCGTATTTAGGAATACACGCTTTAAACCCAATAAAATGGTCACAAAAAGATATTAATTGAAATTTTATGAGTTCAAATATTTAATTATAGGCTTTTGAATATGATTATACATTTTAATCTCATTTTTAGATTATTTTACTCAGTTAAAAATTCAACGGATTCACGGTAAAGCGGATTTAGGAATACACGCTTTAAACCCAATAAAACGGTCACAAAAAGAGGTTAATTGAAATTTTATGAGTTCAAATATTTAATTATAGGTTTTTGAATATGATTATACATTTTAATCTCATTTTTAGATTATTTTACTCAGTTAAAAATTCAACGGATTGTCTGTAAAGCCCATTTAGGAATAGACGCTTTAAACCCAATAAAACGGTCCCAAAAAAGAGATTAATTCAAATTTTATGAGTTCAAATATTTAATTAAAGGAGTTTGAATACGATTATACAATTTAATCACATTTTTAGATTATTTTACTCAGTTAAAAATTCAACGGATTCACGGTAAAGCCCATTTAGGAATATACGCTTTAAACCCAATAAAATGATCACAAAAGGAGATTAATTGAAATTTTATGAGTTTAAATATTTAATTATAAGCTTTTGAATATGATTATACAGTTTAATCTCATTTTTAGATTATTTTACTCAGTTAAAAATTCAACGGATTCACGGTAAAGCGGATTTAGGAATAGACGCTTTAAACCCAATAAAACGGTCACATAAAGAGATTATTTGAAATTTTATGAGTTTAAATATTTAATTATAGGCTTTTGAATATGATTATACATTTTAATCTCATTTTTAGATTATTTTACTCAGTTAAAAATTCAACGGAATCACGGTAAAGCGTATTTAGGAATACATGCTTTAAACCCAATAAAACGGTCACAAAAAGAGATTAATTGAAATTTTATGAGTTCAAATATTTAATTATAGGTTTTTGAATATGATTATACATTTTAATCTTATTTTTAGATTATTTTACTCAATTAAAAATTCAACGGATTGTCGGTAAAGACCATTTAGGAATACACGTTTTAAACCCAATAAAACGGTCCCAAAAAAGAGATTAACTCAAATTTTATAAGTTCAAATATTTAATTGAAGGAGTTTGAATATGATTATACAATTTAATCTCATTTATAGATTATTTTACTCAGTTAAAAATTCAACGGATTCACGGTAAAGCGTATTTAGGAATACACGCTTTAAACCCAATAAAACGGTCACAAAAAGAGATTAATTGAAATTTTATGAGTTCAAATATTTAATTATAGGCTTTTGAATATGATTATACATTTTAATCTTATTTTTAGATTATTTTACTCAGTTAAAAATTCAATGGATTCACGGTAAAGCGGATTTAGGAATACACGCTTTAAACCCAATAAAACGGTCACAAAAAGAGATTAATTGAAATTTTATGAGTTCAAATATTTAATTATAGGCTTTTGAATATGATTATACATTTTAATCTCATTTTTAGATTATTTTACTCAGTTAAAAATTCAACGGATTGTCTGTAAAGCCCATTTAGGAATACACGCTTTAAACCCAATGAAACGGTCACCAAAAAGAGATTAATTCAAATTTTATGAGTTCAAATATTTAATTAAAGGAGTTTGAATATGATTATACGGTTTAATCTCATTTTTAGATTATTTTACTCAGTTAAAAATTTAACGCATTGTCAGTAAAGCTCATTTAGGAATACACGCTTTAAACCCAATAAAACAGTCACAAAAAAAGATTAATTCAAATTTTATGAGTTCAAAGATTTAATTATAAGCTTTTGAATATGATTATACAGTTTAATCTCATTTTTAGATTGTTTTACTCAATTAAAATTTCAACGGATTGTCGGTAAAGCCCATTTAGGAATACATGCTTTAAACCCAATAAAACGGTCCCAAAAAAGAGATTAATTCAAATTTTATGAGTTCAAATATTTAATTAAAGGAGTTTGAATATGATTATAGAGTTTAATCTCATTTTTAGATTATTTTACTCAGTTAAAAATTCAACGGATTCACGGTAAAGCCCATTTAGGAATATACGCTTTAAACCCAATAAAATGATCACAAAAGGAGATTAATTGAAATTTTATGAGTTTAAATATTTAATTATAAGCTTTTGAATATGATTATACAGTTTAATCTCATTTTTAGATTATTTTACTCAGTTAAAAATTCAACGGATTCACGGTAAAGCGGATTTAGGAATAGACGCTTTAAACCCAATAAAACGGTCACATAAAGAGATTATTTGAAATTTTATGAGTTTAAATATTTAATTATAGGCTTTTGAATATGATTATACAGTTTAATCTTATTTTTAGATTATTTTACTCAATTAAAAATTCAACGGATTGTCGGTAAAGACCATTTAGGAATACACGTTTTAAACCCAATAAAACGGTCCCAAAAAAGAGATTAACTCAAATTTTATAAGTTCAAATATTTAATTGAAGGAGTTTGAATATGATTATACAATTTAATCTCATTTATAGATTATTTTACTCAGTTAAAAATTCAACGGATTCACGGTAAAGCCCATTTAGAAATATACGCTTTAAACCCAATAAAACGAACACAAAAAGCGATTAATTGAAATTTTATGAGTTCAAATATTTAATTATAAGCTTTTAAATATGACTTACAAATTCGGGCTTGTAAATAATTTATTGTTGGGTTTTTATTTTAATAAATCTTGGGCTGATGTAATTTAAGACCAGGCCTATTTATTTATATTTGTAGTGGACTGAAATTAATACATGAATTTGGCCTATATCTATTTAAGTGTTGGGTTATTTATATTTAATTGGTTAATGATAATAATAATACTTAATAATAATAATAAATGAAAACAAAATATCAAAAATTAAAAGAAAAGAAAAAGGTAAATAATTAACAATATTAGCTAAAAACAAAAGGAAATGAATGAAATATATATACATAGAGGAAGCGAGGATTGTAATATTTTTATTTTATAAGAAGATTTGAAAGATTAAAAGTAACCACATATTTTTTGGATTTTTAATTTGATAATAAAAAGAACAAAATGTAAAATAATAGTATTTTTATAATATTTCTGATTTTTCTTTTTTCAAAAACAATATATAATATAGTAATATTTTTGTATTTTTAGATTAATAATTACAAGCCCAATTGAAATGAAAATTTAAAACCCGGGTTTAAACCCTGGATAAAATTAGTGATTATAGTTGCCCCTCTTTGCTTATCGTTGTAAAACAATGATGAAGCAAAGACAAAAAAGCACTAATTTTATCCGACTTCCCTGTTTAAAGACTCTGGTCTGAAAGCCCTTTCCCGCAAGTTTGATAGCCCTTCTGTTCCTCGATCCCCTGATTAGCTTGCCCCGAATGGTATTTCGACCTCGATCGTCTGCACACATCAAAAGAGAATTTTCAGAAGCAAACTTTGATTCCCTTATTTAGATATTTTGAGCAAATTAAAAGATTCTGAGCTATGGGTCTCCCCTCTATGAAACTTTAAGCTCTGAATTATTTGAAATGTTGATCCTTCCTATATAGAACTAATATCTTTGAGATGCTTTAATTTCTGATCATTGCAGCATCTGACGGTCCCTCGCTTTGAGCATATACCGTGGTGGGAGGTGATGTCTTGCCTAAAGGCTCTTCACAGAAACATTGGTTCTTTGAGGATGAGGAACCCCAATATGGTGTCTCGATTTCTGATCGCTTTTTCTCACATTTTTTCATTTTCTCTCTTTTTTTCTCATTTCTTTGTTCTTTCTTTTTCTTTTTCAAATATCCTTCAGGAAGGATCAAACTAAAAGAAATTTAT
This sequence comes from Abelmoschus esculentus, assembly GCA_035048815.1. Taxonomy (NCBI): domain Eukaryota; kingdom Viridiplantae; phylum Streptophyta; class Magnoliopsida; order Malvales; family Malvaceae; genus Abelmoschus; species Abelmoschus esculentus. Next base: position 6,530,419 of record JAUCBN010000050.1, read on the forward strand.
CTTGAGAAAAACATCTTTAAGAAAGGATTAAATTCATGATTTTTTTTTGTATTTTTTCGTTTTTTCTTTTTCCATTTTTTATTCATTTTTCTTATTTTTCTTTTCTTTTCTTTTCTTTCTCTCTTTTTTCCTTTTCTTTTTCTTCCATTTCTTTCATTTTTCAAATATCCTTAAGGAAGGATAAAATTAAGAAATTTGAGTTTTAATTAAAACATCCTTGAGAAAGGATCAAATTAAGAAATTTGAGTTTTAATTAAAACATCCTTGAGAAAGGATCAAATTAAGGAATTTGAGTTTTAATTAAAACATCCTTAAGAAAGGATCAAATTAAGAAATTTGAGTTTTAATTAAAGCATCCTTAAGAAAGGATCAAACTAAAAAGTTTGAGTTTTAAGAAAAACATCCTTAAGAAAGGATCAAACTAAGAAGTTTGAGTTTTAAGAAAAACATCCTTAAGAAAGGATCAAATCAAGAGATTTGATCTTTAAGAAAAGCATCCTTAAGAAAGGATCAAATTAAGAAGTTTGTTTTGGTAAAACATCCTTAAGGAAGGATCAAATCAAGAGATTTGAGCTTTAAGAAAAGCATCCTTAAGAAAAGATAAAATTAAAAAATTTGAGCTTTAAGAAAAGCATCCTTAAGAAAGGATCAAACTAAGAAGTTTGAGCTTTAAAAAAAGCATCCTTAAGAAAGGATCAAACTAAGAAATTTGCTTTGAGAAAAGCATCCTTAAGAAATGATTAAACTAACAAATTTGCTTTGAGAAAAGCATCCTTAAGGAAGGATAGAATTAAGAAATTTGCTTTAAGAAAAGCATCCTTAAGAAAGGATCAATTTCCTTTGAGAAAAGCATCCTTAAGGAAGGATAAAATTAAGAAATTTGCTTTAAGAAAAGCATCCTTAAGGAAGGATCAATTTGCTTTGAGAAAAGCATCCTTAAGGAAGGATCAATTTGCTTTGAGAAAAGCATCCTTAAGGAAGGATAAAATTAAGAAATTTGCTTTAAGAAAAGCATCCTTAAGAAAGGATCAAATTAATAAATTTGAGTTTTAAGGAAAGCATCCTTAAGAAAGGATTAAATTTGAAGTTCAAATATAAATGATATCTTGCGTAAAGAATACCTGAATATCTTATAAAAAGTGGTATCTCGCTTAGAGAATACCTAAATATCTCATCTGAATGTCTCGATATTTGATTGTCTGGACAAAAAAGCTTGTTGCCCCCAAATAACCAGAGGTTGGAATGATTTTGGATTCTTTGTTGAGATCCATCTATCTTCTTGTGTAGCTGTAGATCAAATCCTTGATCAATCTTCAAAATTCCTATTTGAAAATAAGTAAAAATGCAATGATGGCATGAATTAGAATGCTTGTGATGCATGGATATCTAATCCTAAATGATGCATGAATATTTAACCTAAATGATGCATGAATGTTATTTTTCTTTTTCTTCTTTTCCGGATGGTAAACCCTCGCTTTCTATTTTCATTAAATTCATCGGGCTTTCATCCTCTATGGATCCTCATCTTGTGCCAATCAGAACAAAATCTCTCGCCTTTTGTAATTCAATTGCCTTCACTTGGTTGGCTATGACGCACCTAAACCAATTGTCAACTCTCAATCTCATATTCAGGCTTGGATCACTTAGGGATTATTTTCAACCTGTTCATTGTGGACTATTCTTCTTGAATTCTGTTTAATTTCTATCTCTGACATCTGGTTGGTAATCTTTATGCCCCAACATAATTTTTGCCCCAAAAAGGTCTATCGCTTACTCGAGTAATTCATGATTAAACATGTTGATCTTAACCCTCAAAAGGTACTATCATACCAAGTGGTCCCTTCAAAAGATGTCTCACATCGTATATTACCTTTTCTTCTCGGGTCATATCAAAGATGATCATTTGCATCAACGACCTTGTATTTTGTAAATCTTTTTGCAAAAAAAATCTTTTATTTCAAACGAATAGTTTCTTTTTAATTGTAAGTAGAACAATATCTATACATGTTTTGGAAAACCCCAAAATTAGAGAAAACAAAAGAAGAAAATAAACATGGGTTCCTTGGATATCAAATGCAAGAGTGCATTAGATTCAATCTCTGAAATTTGATTCTCATCCTTTGGAAGCTGTGGTGATATTTGAAGTTTTGGAATTCTCTTCAGATTGCTTGGTTCATCCTCATGATTACCGTATTTGCTCAATCTATTCGAAAACTACTCCTTCTAGTTCTCAATACCTTTCTCCTCTTATATTTAAACTTTTCGTACTTGTCCCACTAGCATAATACAAAAGTATTTTCTTGAGAACTCGATGTGCTTCAGATTGCATCTAATTATAGGAATATTTTTCTTTCGTATCTGTCTTTATTTTTTTCTTCTCTTTTTTTTCTATCTCTTTCTCTTACTTTTGTTATTTTTCTTTTTTCTTATTTTCTTTTTTCTTTCGGGGAAATCAACTCATCACAGTCCTTTGTCTCGAAGATAATGATGGAGCATACAACAAAACTCCGAGTTACTCGGCATAGTCATGAATTTGAAAATATTACCATCACTCATGAAGCAAAAGATTTGATATGCATGGTTATTTTAATAAGCCTATTACTTCAGCGGAGTGCCCCGAAACTTCCACACTCTTGTTCGAATATACCTATTACCAGGTTTCGAATATTGGAGTGCTTTTCTAATTCAATCTTTGTTCTCTCATTTCTTTTCTCTTTTCTTTTTCTTTTCTTTTTTCCTTTTTTCCTTTCTTTTTTCTTTTTTTTTCTAGATGTAATCCTTATGCTCTTAGGGGAAATTCTCAAGATCGCCTAATTCCATTGGGCCTTTTTCTAGGAGATTTTCTTATCATTGAACATCACTGAAGGAGTAGTAATCTCATTTCTCGTGCGTTACCGACCAAAGCTACTGATTGAGGAATCATACTTCGTTGTAATCACAACATTCCAACAATTTTTCATTTGAATTCTTATCACAACAAGCATGTGACATGCAAGGAACTCTAAGGGAAAGAAGAAGAATAAATATAAAAAGATGCATTCTTTCATTGAAATAGAAAAACATAACATAAGCCCTTACAAAATGATATTTGCTACTTTTGGGCAAATAGTAACAAAATTAATCGATGCATTACTTTGAAAGAAAACTTAAAATGCAAGGATATGCAAAATGAACATCCAAATTTGGAGATTAGAATCTCCCCAAAGCTCATGTCCTCTACTTTTTCTCAAAACTTCAGAATACCAGCCTCAATCAGTCTTTAAACCTTGTTCTTCAAAGCTCCACAATTCTCTGTTGTGTGTCCTGTGCCCCCCATATGATAGTCACATATGGCATTGACATCATATACTTCAAGATAAGGAGGATCCTTTGGTTTGGACTGCACAAGAGTCAAAAGTTTCTTCTCAACGAGTACTGGGAGTAACTCGGTGTAGGTTATAGGAATCGAATGAAGCACCTTTGTAGGTTTTGTATATCTTGAAGACTGAGAGTAAGGACGACCCTATAGTTGACTGGTTGAGTGAGAACCTACCACATTGACAGGAGAATCTTCTTCTTTATGAGAAACCATGCTATAAGGGTTCTTTATCTTTCCCTTCTTAATGGCATACTCAATGCGTTCTCCGGTCACAACCAATTCCGCAAAACTAGTGAAAGGGTGGCTTATCAAGTGATCGTACAACACTCCCTTTAGTGTATCCACAAACATTTGAGAAAGTTCACTTTCACTGAGTGGAGGTTGCACTTGTGCTGCAATATCACGCCAACTTTGGGCATACTTTCGAAGACTTTCTTCTTGCCCTTGTTCCATCCCTTGTAGCATGAGCCGACTTGGGATCATGTCGGTTATGTGTTTGTACTGGTGTATGAAGGCTTTAGCTAGATCACCCCATGACTTAATTTGAGCACGGGTCAATTGATTGTACCACCTTGTAGCAGATCCCACAAGACTATCTTGGAAGCAATGAATTAACAACTTCTCATTGCTGGTAAAGCCTGTCCTCTTCCGACAAAACATGGTTATATGTGCGGCAGGGCAAGTCGTCCCATCAAACCTCTCAAATTCTGGGGTCTTGAACTTATATGGGATCTCTAAGCCTGAAACCAGATTAAGCTCACTAGCATTCAACCCATAGCATTCCTCTTCATCCTCTTTTATCTAGAGCTTCTCTTCAAACTCATTCTTGGTTTCCTCTAGTTGCTTTGAAAATTCAACCTTTAATTTTTCTAGCTCGTCGAAATCTGGAATGTCATCCCCACCATCTTCTATATTAGTGAAAGTCGCACCTGGTGAGGCATGGGTAGAGGCACCGGCTTGAAGAGATGATGTTACTACTCCTTGTGGAGGTTTTGAAGTGTTGGCAACAAAAATTGGAGAAAATGAGGGGTCTTCAACTGAACATTTTCTTTGTTGGTCTTCCACTTTCTTAAGTCCCATCAAGTGAGCAATTTCTTTCATCATGTCTTGTTGAGACTTGATCATAGAATCTGCTAATTCTTTTTGGGTACGCTCTAATTTTCCCTTAAGATCGGCTTCCAACTTGGCAAAGTATTCTTCCATCAGTCCTTCTCGGTGTTGGTAAGGTGTAAGCACGAAACCTCTGATTAAGGACATGAGATCCCATAATTAACCTTATTGTTTAATCAATTAATGCATGATATATGTTATGAGATGCATGAGATGTATGCATGAATGCAATTAAAGGTATTGATCACGCTAGTAATCGCCCTTTGAGCAACTTTCATCGATTAAGAAATCCTAATGCTCCATTTCTATTTTTTTTCTCCCTTTTCTTTTCTTTTTCATCTTTTTTTCTTTTTTTACTATTTATTTTTCTTCTTTCTTCTTTCCCTCATCTCTCGATTTTTCTTTTTTCTTTTTCTCTTCTCAAATTTCTTTTTCTCTCAATTTCTTTCTTTTTTTTCTAGTTTTATTATTTTTTCTCATTATTTTCTTTTTTTTCTATTTCTCTTATTTTCTTTTTTAATCTCTCAACTTCTATTTTTTCTTTGTTTTCTTTTTTTCCATTTTAATCCTTCTTTTTTCTTTTATTCATCTCTCAAATTTCTATCATTCTTTTTTCTAATTTTCTTTTTCCCTTTTTCTCTTATTCTTCTATTCCAACTAGAATGAAAACCTCTAATTGAACAAACCACTTAGATCAACACCTTTAAATATGAAATGTTTGTGCAAATGAAAGAAAGCACACACAAAAAGGTTAATGCGAAATGAAAACAATAAATGAGCTAATGAAAGAAAGCAAGAGACAAAACAACCCTATTTATTCCTTCTAAAAGAACCTAGGTTAACCGCATGGCTCTAATCGGGTAGGTTGACTAAATTCTCTAAATGCAGTTTTGGTTCTATGAGGTACCCAAATTGTCTTCGCTGTCCTCTTCTAAGAGTAGTAAGGCCCTCGATCGTCATCCATTATAGGCTCATTTCGATCGAGTTCAATTTAGGGGGACCCTTTCGTTATGCCCCTACGAAGGAATAATATCCTTACGAAAGCATAAGGTAGTCGAGCCCCGAAGGTACTTACTAGGCTCGTACGAAGGAACAATATCCTTACGAAAGCACTTAGCGTTTTCCCCCCACTTAAAAGAATGGGTATAAATGGGTTAAAGTCGCTAATTTAAAAAGTCAGAAATTAAGTTTTAAAAAAAGGTTTTAAAACCAACTTAAAAAATATTGAAATTTGGAAAACGATTTAGAAAACATTTGGAAAGAGATTTAAAAAGTTGGAGTCACCACCGGTCACTTTGGTAGACCGGACACCGTAAAAATCAGAGATTCGTTAAAAATGAGTTTGAGAGTCGGTTACGATTCAAAACGATATTATCGTTAAAAATCGCCCAAAATTGGCACCTTTATCAAAACACCACTTAATTTAATTCTGGATTCTTCGGTTTAAAGTGACATTAAATTACGGTTTGTTTAAAGATTCGAATTTAACTTTATTTTTAATGTGTCTTTATTCGAAGGTAAACGCATACACCGCCACCACTACGTTTGGTATCGGGCCCGTCACGGTCGAATAAAGACGTAATTATTAAATTCATTAATTAAGAAAGTGTCGGATTTGAACAAGATAAACAAACAATATATACAAGGTACATAAATATGCATGTGCGTAAATAATAAACATAAGTGAAAAATGCATGGCATGATAAAGTAAGAGACATAATAAATGGCAAGACACAAATATATACAAGTATGTAAAAACATAAAATGCACAACTAAAAACATAGATGAAAAGACAAAACGTATATGATGAAATAAAATGCATGCATGTCATAATAAAATATGTACAAACAATATATAAATAAAATGCATAAATAAGACATGCGTGATATAATAAAAAAACAATAAAGCAAAATAAATTGATAAATAAACAAATAAATGAGTAAATATCAAATAAAAGAAATAAATAAAAAACTTTAAATCTGTAATAGGACCAAAATGAAATAAAAGTAAAATCTCGGGTCCAAATTGAAAGGAGAAACAATTTTATTTTAAAGTAGTGACCAGATTACAAGACAAAATAAAATAAATAGGACTTGAAAAATGATTTAACCAAGGGGAAGGGTTCGAAAAAAAAAGGTTATAAACACGGAGGGGCTTGAAAACAAATAACCCTTTTTGAAATGATGTTTATGACGAAATAAGGACGAAATTATAAAGTTATTGAAAAAGCGAGGGACCGCGGGAGTGGTTTAGGTGGGACGGAGGGTTTTAATGACCGTAATACAACCATTTTAAAATAGGGGCCTCGGTATAAATAACAACAAAAAATTAAAACACCCGTCCCCTTTGTCATTTGTTTCCAAACCGAAGAAAGAAAGGAAGAATTTCCTCTGGAATGTTCATCCTTGTTCTTGGAAAAGGATGAAAATTCATCCTTATTTCCAGAAACCGCCGCAAAACTCAGAAACCACCATGGTTTCTAGATTCCGGCCACTGTCGACGGTGGCCGGCGACCTTAAAAAGCTAAAAAATCCCCTTTTTCGAAGCCAAAACCCGTTCTAAAACCTTATTTCAACAAATATGAAGCCAAAACCTTTATAAAATCGAAATTATTTCTGGAAGGAAATGGAGAGAAAAACTTCAATTCGAAGAAATGGGCTTCCGATTTCTCCTTCTCGGCTCACCAACAACGGCCCAGAGGCCGCGAGGCTTATTGCCGGAGAACGAAGATCGGAGAAAGCCGATGACTCCCCCAAAACAAAGGTAAAACCATGGAACCCTCCCTTATTCTTTATTCATGCGAAAAGAGTACGAGGATATACCTTAGAAGGTTGTTTTTTTATTGATTCGAATGTTGGGATCAGGATCCCTTACAATGGTGTTCTCGTTCGGTATTTATAACCGATTACAAGGGGAAACCCTAAAATTTCTATTGTGCCTTGCTGGAATTTTTGGTTGCATCTGAAATATCTGATATATTTGTTGGTTGTGACTCTGAAATTCGTTGTAATTTCGACCGAATTTCTCTAATTTTCCTCTAAATTTGGTCGATTATCCTTGTACAAATCTCTGGAATTTTTGTTGTTGGTTGTGTACATTTCTGACATATTTTGTTTTTTTTTGTGCGAGTCACCACCGGAGAAGGAGGGGACCATCACCGGAATTAAATCGGACGGCGACCGGAAGAATCGAATAGGCAGATGGGTATTCAAACGGACGACGCGTAGCGTGCACGCGCGCGTGGGGGCAATGATCGGTCACGCGTGGGCGCGTAGGGTTCCAGAAGGTCCTTCATCTGCTTCGATCTTGACCGTTGGATCCAGATTGGATCCAACGATTAGAAATGGGCTGCGCAGAAGAATAAGGGGAGTTAGGGTTTTTTGCCAATTAGGGTGACCGGTTGGGCTTACAAAGTCGGGCTTGTAAATAATTTATTGTTGGGTTTTTATTTTAATAAATCTTGGGTTGCTGTAATTTAAGACCAGGCCTATTTATTTACATTTGTAGTGGACTGAAATTAATACATGAATTTGGGCTATATCTATTTAAGTGTTGGGTTATTTATATTTAATTGGTTAATGATAATAATAATACTTAATAATAATAAATGAAAACAAAATATCAAAAATTAAAAGAAAAGAAAAAGGCAAATAATTAATAATATTAGCTAAAAACAAAAGGAAATGAATGAAATATATATACATAGAAGAAACGAGGATTATAATATTTTTATTTTATAAGAAGATTTGAAAGATTAAAAGTAACCACATATTTTTTGGACTTTTAATTTGATAATAAAAAGAACAAAATGTAAAATAATAGTATTTTTATAATATTTTTGATTTTTCTTTTTTTCAAAAGCAATATATAATATAGTAATATTTTTATATTTTTAGATTAATAATTACAAGCCCAATTTAAATGAAAATTTAAAACCCGGGTTTAAACTCCGGATAAAATTAGTGATTACAATTTTACTCAGTTAAAAATTCAACGGATAGTCGGTAAAGCCCATTTAGGAATACACGCTTTAAACCCAATAAAACGATCCCAAAAAAGAGATTAATTGAAATTTTATGAGTTCAAATATTTAATTAAAGGAGTTTGAATATGATTATACAGTTTAATATCATTTTTAGATTATTTTACTCAGTTAAAAATTCAACGGATTCACGGTAAAGCCCATTTAGGAATATACGCTTTAAACCCAATAAAACGATCACAAAAAAAGATTAATTGAAATTTTATGAGTTCAAATATTTAATTAAAGGAGTTTGAATATGATTATACAGTTTAGTCTCATTTTTAGATTATTTTACTCAGTTAAAATTTCAACGGATTATCGGTAAAGCCCATTTAGGAATACACGCTTTAAACCCAATAAAACGGTCCCAAAAAAGAGACTAATTCAAATTTTATGAGTTTAAATATTTAATTATAGACTTTTGAATATGATTATACAGTTTAATCTCATTTTAGATTTTTTTACTCAGTTAAAAATTCAACGGATTCACGGTAAAGCCCATTTCGGAATATACGCTTTAAACCCAATGAAACAGTCACAAAAAGGGATTAATTGAAATTTTATGAGTCCAAATATTTAATTAAAGAAGTTTGAATATGATTATACAGTTTAATCTCATTTTTAGATTATTTTACTCAGTCAAAAATTCAATGGATTATCGGTACAGCCCATTTAGGAGTACACGCTTTAAACCCAACAAAACGGTCCCAAAAAAGAGATTAATTCAAATTTTATGAGTTCAAATATATAATCAAAGGAGTTTGAATATGATTATACAGTTTAATCTCATTTTTACATTATCTTTCTCAGTTAAAAATTCCACGGATTGTCGGTAAAGCCTATTTAGGAATACAGGATTTAAACCCAGTAAAACGGTCCCAAAAAAGAGATTAAGTCAAATTTTATGAGTTCAAATATTTAATTAAAGGAGTTTGAATATGATTATACAATTTAATCTCATTTTTAGATTATTTTACTCAATAAAAAATTCCACGGATTCTCGGTAAAGCGTATTTAGGAATACAGTCTTTAAACCCAATAAAACGGTCCCAAAAAAGAGATTAATTCAAATTTTATAATTTCAAATATTTAATTATAGCCTTTTAAATATGATTATACTGTTTAATCTCATTTTTAGATTATTTTACTTAGTTAAAAATTAAACGGATTCACGGTAAAGCCCATTTAGAAATATACACTTTAGACCCAATAAAATGGTCACAAAAAGATATTAATTGAAATTTTATGAGTTCAAATATTTAATTATAAGCTTTTGAAAATGATTATACAGTTTAATCTCATTTTAGATTATTTTACTTAGTTAAAAATTCAATGGATTCACGATAAAGCCCATTTAGGAGTACACGCTTTAAAACCAATAAAACAGTCCCAAAAAAGAGATTAATTCAAATTTTATGAGTTCAAATATTTAATGAAAGGAGTTTCAATATGATTATACAATTTAATATCATTTTTAGATTATTTTACTCAGTTAAAAATTCAACGGATTGTCGGTAAAGCTCATTTAGGAATACACGATTTAAACCCAATAAAACGGACCCAAAAAAGAGATTAATTCAAATTTTATGAGTTCAAATATATAATTATAGGCTTTTGAATCAGATTATACTGTTTAATCTCATTTTAGATTATTTTACTCTGTTAAAAATTCAACGGATTCACGATAAAGCCCATTTAGGAATACACGCTTTAAACCTAATAAAACGGTCCCAAAAAAGAGATTTATTCAAATTTTATGAGTTCAAATATTTAATTATAGGCTTTTGAATATGATTATATAGTTCAATCTCATTTTAGATTTTTTTACTCAGTTAAAAATTCAACGGATTCACGGTAAATTCACGGTAAAGCCCATTTAGGAATATACGCTTTAAACCCAATAAAACGATCAGAAAAAGAGATTAATTAAAATTTTATGAGTCCAAATATTTAATTATAGGCTTTTGAATAATATTTTATAGTTTAATCTCATTTTTAGATTATTTTACTCAGTTAAAAATTCAACGGATTGTCGGTAAAGCCCATTTAGGAATACACGCTTTAAACTCAATAAAACGGTCACAAAAACAGATTAATTCAAATTTTATGAATTCTAATATTTAATTATAGGCTTTTGAATATGATTATACAGTTTAATCTCATTTTAGATTATTTTACTTAGTTAAAAATTCAACGGATTCACGATAAAGCCCATTTAGGAATACACGCTTTAAACCTAATAAAACAGTCCCAAAAAAGAGATTTATTCAAATTTTATGAGTTCAAATATTTAATTATAGGCTTTTGAATATGATTATACAGTTTAATCTCATTTTAGATTTTTTTACTCAGTTAAAAATTCAACGGATTCACGGTAAAGCCCATTTAGGAATACACGCTTTAAACCCAATAAAACGGTCACAAAAAGAGATTAATTGAAATTTTATGAGTCCAAATAATTAATTAAAGGAGTGTTTGAAATGATTATATAGCTTAATCTCATTTTTAGATTATTTTACTCAGTTAAAAATTCAATGGATTGTCGGTACAGCCCATTTAGGAGTGCACGCTTTAAACCCAATAAAACGATCAGAAAAAGAGATTAATTAAAATTTTATGATTCCAAATATTTAATTATAGGCTTTTGAATAATATTTTACAGTTTAATCTCATTTTTAGATTATTTTACTCAGTTAAAAATTCAACGGATTGTCGGTAAAGCCCATTTAGGAATACACGCTTTAAACTCAATAAAACGGTCACAAAAACAGATTAATTCAAATTTTATGAATTCTAATATTTAATTATAGGCTTTTGAATATGATTATACAGTTTAATCTCATTTTAGATTATTTTACTTAGTTAAAAATTCAACGGATTCACGATAAAGCCCTTTTAGGAATACACGCTTTAAACCTAATAAAACGGTCCCAAAAAAGAGATTAATTAAAATTTTATGAGTTCAAATATTTAATTATAGGCTTTTGAATATGATTATACAGTTTATTCTCATTTTTAGATTATTTTACTCAGTTAAAAATTCAATGTATTGTCGGTACAGCCCATTTAGGAGTACACGCTTTAAACCCAACAAAACGGTCCAAAAAAAGAGATTAATTCAAATTTTATGAGTTAAAATATATAATTAAAGGAGTTTGAATATGATTATACAGTTTAATCTCATTTTTAGATTATTTTTCTCAGTTAAAAATTCCACGGATTCACGGTAAAGCGTAATTAGAAATACAAGCTTTAAACCCAATAAAACGGTCCCAAAAAAGAGATTAATTGAAATTTTATGAGTTCAAATATTTAATTATAGGATTTTGAATAATATTTTACAGCTTAATCTCATTTTTAGATTATTTTACTCAGTTAAAAATTCAACGGATTCACGGTAAAGCCCATTTAGGAATATACGCTTTAAACCCAATAAAACGATCAGAAAAAGAGATTAATTAAAATTTTATGAGTCCAAATATTTAATTATAGGCTTTTGAATAATATTTTACAGTTTAATCTCATTTTTAGATTATTTTACTCAGTTAAAAATTCAACGGATTGTCGATAAAGCCCATTTAGGAATACACGCTTTAAACTCAATAAAATGGTCACAAAAACAGATTAATTCAAATTTTATGAATTCTAATATTTAATTATAGGCTTTTGAATATGATTATACAGTTTAATCTCATTTTAGATTATTTTACTTAGTTAAAAATTCAACGGATTCACAATAAAGCCCATTTAGGAATACACGCTTTAAACCTAATAAAACGGTCCCAAAAAAGAGATTTATTCAAATTTTATGAGTTCAAATATTTAATTATAGGCTTTTGAATATGATTATACAATTTAATCTCATTTTAGATTTTTTTACTCAGTTAAAAATTCAACGGATTCACGGTAAAGCCCATTTAGGAATACACGCTTTAAACCCAATAAAACGGTCAAAAAAAGAGATTAATTGAAATTTTATGAGTCCAAATAATTAATTAAAGGAGTGTTTGAAAATGATTATATAGCTTAATCTCATTTTTAGATTATTTTACTCAGTTAAAAATTCAATGGATTGTCGGTACAGCCCATTTAGGAGTGCACGCTTTAAACCCAATAAAACGATCAGAAAAAGAGATTAATTAAAATTTTATGATTCCAAATATTTAATTATAGGCTTTTGAATAATATTTTACAGTTTAATCTCATTTTTAGATTATTTTACTCAGTTAAAAATTCAACGGATTGTCGGTAAAGCCCATTTAGGAATACACGCTTTAAACTCAATAAAACGGTCACAAAAACAGATTAATTCAAATTCTATGAGTTAAAATATATAATTAAAGGAGTTTGAATATGATTATACAGTTTAATCTCATTTTTAGATTATTTTTCTCAGTTAAAAATTGCACGGATTCACGGTAAAGCGTAATTAGAAATACAAGCTTTAAACCCAATAAAACGGTCCCAAAAAAGAGATTAATTGAAATTTTATGAGTTCAAATATTTAATTATAGGCTTTTGAATAATATTTTACAGTTTAATCACATTTTAAAATATTTTACTTAGTTAAAAATTCAACGGATTCACGGTAAATTCACGGTAAAGCCCATTTAGGAATATACGCTTTAAACCCAATAAGACGGCCACAAAAAGAGATTAATTAAAATTTTATGATTCCAAATATTTAATTATAGGCTTTTGAATAATATTTTACAGTTTAATCTCATTTTTAGATTATTTTACTCAGTTAAAAATTCAACGGATTGTCGGTAAAGCCCATTTAGGAATACACGCTTTAAACTCAATAAAACGATCACAAAAACAGATTAATTCAAATTTTATGAATTCTAATATTTAATTATAGGCTTTTGAATATGATTGTACAGTTTAATCTCATTTTAGATTATTTTACTTAGTTAAAAATTCAACGGATTCACGATAAAGCCCATTTAGGAATACACGCTTTAAATCTAATAAAACGGTCCCAAAAAAGAGATTAATTAAAATTTTATGAGTTCAAATATTTAATTATAGGCTTTTGAATATGATTATACAGTTTATTCTCATTTTTAGATTATTTTACTCAGTTAAAAATTCAATGTATTGTCGGTACAGCCCATTTAGGAGTACACGCTTTAAACCCAACAAAACGGTCCAAAAAAAGAGATTAATTCAAATTTTATGAGTTAAAATATATAATTAAAGGAGTTTGAATATGATTATACAGTTTAATCTCATTTTTAGATTATTTTTCTCAGTTAAAAATTCCACGGATTCACGGTAAAGCGTAATTAGAAATACAAGCTTTAAACCCAATAAGACGGCCACAAAAAGAGATTAATTAAAATTTTATGATTCCAAATATTTAATTATAGGCTTTTGAATAATATTTTACAGTTTAATCTCATTTTTAGATTATTTTACTCAGTTAAAAATTCAACGGATTCACGGTAAAGCCCATTTAGGAATACACGCTTTAAACTCAATAAAACGGTCACAAAAACAGATTAATTCAAATTTTATGAGTTAAAATATATAATTAAAGGAGTTTGAATATGATTATACAGTTTAATCTCATTTTTATATTATTTTTCTCAGTTAAAAATTCCACGGATTCACGGTAAAGCGTAATTAGAAATACAAGCTTTAAACCCAATAAAACGGTCCCAAAAAAGAGATTAATTGAAATTTTATGAGTTCAAATATTTAATTATAGGCTTTTGAATAATATTTTACAGTTTAATCACATTTTTAGAATATTTTACTTAGTTAAAAATTCAACGGATTCACGGTAAATTCACGGTAAAGCCCATTTAGGAATATACGCTTTAAACCCAATAAGACGGCCACAAAAAGAGATTAATTAAAATTTTATGAGTCCAAATATTTAATTATAGGCTTTTGAATAATATTTTACAGTTTAATCTCATTTTTAGATTATTTTACTCAGTTAAAAATTCAACGGATTGTCGGTAAAGCCCATTTAGGAATACACGCTTTAAACTCAATAAAACGGTCACGAAAACAGATTAATTCAAATTTTATGAATTCTAATATTTAATTATAGGCTTTTGAATATGATTATACAGTTTAATCTCATTTTAGATTATTTTACTTAGTTAAAAATTCAACGGATTCACGATAAAGCCCATTTAGGAATACACGCTTTAAACCTAATAAAACGGTCCCAAAAAAGAGATTTATTCAAATTTTATGAGTTCAAATATTTAATTATAGGCTTTTGAATATGATTATACAGTTTAATCTCATTTTAGATTTTTTTACTCAGTTAAAAATTCAACGGATTCACGGTAAAGCCCATTTAGGAATACACGCTTTAAACCCAATAAAACGGTCACAAAAAGAGATTAATTCAAATTTTATGAGTCCAAATATTTAATTAAAGGAGTTTGAATATGATTATACAGCTTAATCTCATTTTTAGATTATTTTACTCAGTTAAAAATTCAATGGATTGTCGGTACAGCCCATTTAGGAGTACACGCTTTAAACCCAACAAAACGGTCCAAAAAAAGAGATTAATTCAAATTTTATGAGTTCAAATATATAATTAAAGGAGTTTGAATATGATTATATAGTTTAGCCTCATTTTTAGATTATTTTTCTCAGTTAAAAATTCCAAGGATTGTCGGTAAAGCCCATTTAGGAATACACGCTTTAAACCCAGTAAAACGGTCCCAAAAAAGAGATTAATTCAAATTTTATGAGTTCAAATATTTAATTAAAGGAGTTTGAATATGATTATACAGTTTAATCTCATTTTTAGATTATTTTACTCAATAAAAAATTCCACGGATTCACGGTAAAGCGTATTTAGGAATACTGTCTTTAAACCCATTAAAACGGTCCCAAAAAAGAGATTAATTCAAATTTTATAATTTCAAATATTTAATTATAGGCTTTTAAATATGATTATACTGTTTAATCTCATTTTTAGATTATTTTACTTAATTAAAAATTAAAAGGATTCACGGTAAAGCGCATTTAAGAATATACACTTTAGACCCAATAAAATGGTCACAAAAAGATTTTAATTGAAATTTTATGAGTTCAAATATTTAATTATAGGCTTTTGAAAATGATTATACTGTTATGAATATATTTATTCATGGTGGATATCCATATATTAAGTTAAAGTTTAATGGGCTTTATTATTAGGGTTTAATACCCATTGGAATTAGGGTTTCCATCTTATGCCTATAAATATAGACTTTTGGACAAAACAATGTATACCTAACCCTACTTTGAGAATATAATAAAATCTCTCTCCCTTTTGTCTCTCATCTTTATTCTCCTATTTTATTCTTATTCTTTACTTTATTTACAATACGTTATCAGCACGAGACTCTAACCAACGAAGATGTTTGTCGTTCAAATCTTGAAAGAGTTATTGAAAAGAATTTGTTACTGGCATAAATCAAAGATAAGTTCTTCTCCTTCAATTATATTTTTATTTTTCTCTCTTGATCTTTGATTTGATTTTTAATTTATTAAAATCTTTGGTTGTTTTGTATTTGTGTAGCGATAAAGTGACTCAAATACCGCGGTTCTTGTCGACAATTCTCGAAAAAGATTTTAACAAGATATTGGTAATTAAATCTATCCTATATTCAAATTAGTGAAAAGTTCGGTATGTTTTATTTATTTAATTTGAGATTTTTTTAATCTTTATTTATAATCAATATTTGTTTATTTTATTATTATGATGAAAGTTTATGTTTTAATCATGTTCTAAGTATTACATGATATCAGAAAAAAAAATTAAACTTTTGATAAATTAATATGTTTTTTTTATGTTGATTTAATCCGAGTATATTGGCTGGACATCCCGTTCTGCAAGGCTACTGGTCTCAAAGGAGGTTCTTTTTTTAAAGGACCTTGTGGACTGGTTTAACAACGCCACGTATGAGGATTAAATTTTTTGTTCTTTGTATATATTGTATATATATTGGTTGATCAATTACTATTTAATAGTATGAATATTAGAAAGTCTATATTTGCTTAGAAGCAATATTTTTTTTGTGTCGAAAAAACTCGACTATAAACTTCTCCCAAGTTCAAGTTACGAAAATTGTCTTGATCAAAGAATTTTTATGGGAGGCATTCTCTGAAGTGAATGCATGCATGATTATTCCATGCGATTATTGGATTTATGACATTCCTTAAAGTGAATGCAAGCATGATGATTATTCCATGCGATTATTGGATTTCTGAAATTCCATGAAGTGAATGCAAGCATGATGATTATTCCATGCGATTATTTGATTTATGTCATTCCCTGGAGTGAATGCAAGCATGATGTTTATTCCATGCGATTATTGAATTTGTTTCATTCCTTGAAGTGAATGCAAACGTGATAATTCACTATATGGTTAGTGAATAAAACTCAATTATGTGCCAGAGTATCATTGATGAGGATATGTTAGGAAAAAAAACATACTCCACTTTTCATGCCAACAATGTTGTCCTTCAGACACAATATCGTGAAAAGAGAAGGCTCCAATTCTATCAGAGTGCACAACGTCTCTTTCTATTTGTGATCTGTTTCGGAACAGGTAGCCCGTGTTTCGATACCAATTCTATCAGAGTGCATTTATGATGCAAAGAGAAGGCTCCAACGTCTATATTTACATCTTCAACAACCCCAACGGTTAGAAATCAATGAGAAGGTATAAATTGAAGCATTTTGAGCAGCAGTAACAACTATTTGAACCTTAAGCATCATCCAAGCATAAAAATCCAACTTACAACACTCCATTGAAAATCTTGACTCCCTACTCTTGTATTTCAATTTGTTTATTTGTAATTGAGTTTGGGGAGAGTTTATTTGTAATTGGGCAATATTTATCTTGTGAGAGATTTCATATTTTCCTTCCTTTCATATTTTTATCTTGTGAGGTTGAATCAATTCTTGGGTAGAAGAATTGATTTGAATTGTAACGATTATCCCTTGAACTGAGAAAAAGGTCGAATTCTTTAGTGAATTTGTTTCAAAATCCTTAGTGAGAGCTAAGGTAGTGGATGTAGAGCTTGTTTCAAAGCTTGAACCACTATAAATTGTGTGTTCTTTATTTTCTATCTTTCACCGAAAAACTTCCACCAAAATTTTAAATCGTCAATTCAACCCCCTCTTGGCCAACTTTATAGATCGATCAACTTAACAATTGGTATCAGAGCTAGATCTTTGAAGGGATTAACATCCACCAAAGAAGATCCAAAGATAGTTGATCATTTTCTAAATTCAAATCCAATAGCCTCCACTTCCGGAAGTTGGAACGAGTCTCACTCCATCACAAAGCCACCCTTCTTCAATGGTGACAACTACCCTTATTGGAAGAATCGAATGAGGTTGTTCATCAACTCCAACGATTATGTCCTTTGGGATATAATTGAAGATGACCCCTCAATTCCAATGAAGCAAGAAGGAGATAGGCAAGTGCCAAAGAAAAGGAATGAGATGACCGATGAGGAGAGAAGAAGGATGTCCACAAACGACAAAGCTCTACACATCCTCTTTTGTGCTCTTGGCCCTGACATCTACTCCAAGATGTCATCATGTACAAGTGCCAAAGAAGTATGAGACTCTTTGGAGACAACTTATGAGGGTACCAATGACGTCAAGGAGACAAAGATCGGTCTTCTCAATCTCAATTATGAGAACTTCAAGATGGAGCCGGATGAAGATATCACCAAGATGTTTGATCGGTTTTCCATCATTGTGAATGGTCTCAAGGTTTTTGGTGAGATCATATCAGAGGAGAAGCTTGTGAGGAAGCTCATCTACTCTCTTCTCGAGTCTTGGGATAGCAGACGAACGACTATCATCAAAGCAAAGGACCTCAAGACTCTTAAACTTGATGCTCTTGTAGGATCTCTTCTCACCCATGAGATCATGAAGAAAGGAAGAGAAGAAGAGAGAAAGAAGGAAGATTTGAAGCTAGAAAAGAGAGAGGTTGAAAAGAAAAGGCAAGGCATTGCTCTTAAAGCTTCATCATTCCATGAAGAGGTGGACGCTAGTTAAGAGGATGAGCTAGAAGAATTGGCTATGGTAGCCAAAATATTCACTAGGCTCATGAGGACAAACCGGAATAGAAGATTCTAAAGAAAGAAGGAATTCAAAGGAAAGGGCAAAGAAGATGAGAAAGACCAAATCATTTTCTATGAGTGCAAGAAGCTTGGTCACATTAGGACCGATTGCTCACAATTCAAAAGGAAAGGTTTTGAGAAGAAGAAGAAACAAGAAGCACATGTTGCCACTTGGAGTGATGAGGAGTCATCATCCAATGAAGAAAGTGAAGTGGCCAACCTTTGTCTCATGGCTCTTGATGAGCCCAAGGTAACCCTTGAACCATCTTGAAGAAACCTTTCTTAAGATGAACTTTATGATGCTTATGATGAATTACAAGATGTTTATGATGAGTTGGTTTTAAAGTTCAAGGAATCGGTTTTGAAAAACAAGAAAAATATTTTTGATTTAAAAGAGAAAAACGATTCTTTGACAAAAAGGATTATGGATTTTGAAGAAAAGGTTGTTTTAAATGATGATTTAAATTTTTTCAAAAAGAAAATATGGATTTAAACAACCTTATTTCTAGCTTGAGTGAGAATCAACATAAAGTGGTGAATGAGCTCAAAGAACAAATCAAAGTGGTTGATAGTTCAACTTTTAAAAAAGGAAGCTCTTCAAAACCCAACCATGTGAAAAAGAATTTTTATGGCCACAAACAAAGAGGTTTTCAAAGGCATACTAGACATAGAAAGATTAGGAGTGTATGGGTTCCTAAGGAACTTATTATTTCTAATAATGTTCATGCCATTGTATCTTGGATTCCTAAGGGAACCAAGCTTTTGGGAACTAACTCTCATGGACCCAAAATGATTTGGGTACCAAAAATCAAAAACTAAATCTTTGTTTGTAGGTTGAACATTGCTTCAAGGCCAAAGCTTCAAGTCAAAGCATGTGGTACCTTGATAGTGAATTCTCAAGGCATATGACCGGAGACAAGGGACGATTTAAGGAGTTAGAGCTCAAAAGTGGTTGAGTAGTGACCTTCGGTGATTAACTCCAAAGGCCAAATTGAGGGTATTGGCTCAATTGATAATCAGTCCTCTATTCTTATCAAAAATGTTCTTCTTGTTAATGGTCTTAAACATAAGTTGTTGAGCATTAGTCAATTGTGTGATAAAGGGTTCTATGTGTCTTTTGATAGATGTGGTTGCAAAATAATAGACATAGAATCTAAAAAAACAATGCTCATAGGTCATCGCATAAGAAATATCTATATGGTGCATTTTGATACATAAATCTATCTCATGCATGCTTGGTAGTTAGTGATGAAAATGATGCATGGTTATGGCATAGGAAACTAGGACATGCTAGCAAGTGTTTTAGAGAAATTAGCTTCCCAAAATCTAGTTAGAGGTTTACCTAAGCTCAAGTTCTCTTTAGATAAGATTTGTGATGCTTGTGCTAAAGGTAAACAAAAGAGAGTTTCTTTTAAGTCCATTAATGATGTTTCTACGAGTAGAGTATTACAATTGATCCATATGGATCTTTTTGGACCTATTAGGACAACAAGCTTAGGTGGAAAATCATATGCATTTGTTATTGTAGATGATTACTCTAGATACACTTGGGTTCTATTTTTAAGTACTAAAGATGAAGCCTTAGAAAAATTCATCACATTTTCAAATATTTATCAAAATGATCTTGATCAAAGAATTTCTCATATTAGAAGTGATCATGGAACCAAATTTCAAAATTTAGGTTTTGAGAATTTTTGTAATGAAAATGGGATTAGCCATAATTTTTCGGCTCCTCGCACTCCTCAACAAAATGGGGTAGTTGAGAGGAAAAATAGAAATTTAGAGGAAATGGTTAAGACCATGCTTTGTGAAAACAATTTACCTAAGTATTTTTGGGCGGAAGCCACAAACACTTCTTGTTATATTATAAATTGTGTAATGATTAGGCCAATTTTAAAGAAAACTCCTTATGAGATTTTAAAATCCAAAAAGCCTAACATTAGCTATTTTCACCCTTTTGGGTGCAAGTGTTTTGATTTAAACAATGGAAAAGATAATTTAGGTAAATCTGATGCAAAAAGTGATGAAGCCATTTTTCTTGGATATTCTCAACTTTCAAAGGCTTATAGAGTTTTTAACAAAAGAACCTTAGTTGTAGAATAGTCGATACATGTGGTTTTCAATGATAACCTCCTTCCTAGGAAGGATTCTTGTGATGATAATGATGTAGGAATCATTGAAACCATTGATGAGGAACAAGCATCAAAGGTGGATGGGGTTCCAACCAATGAGGAAACACAAGATCCTCCAATAGAAGCTTTGGGAGATGTAAAGCTTGAAGAAAGGGAAGTGATGTACCCAAGAGAGTTCAACTATGTCAAAGGTGGTGAAATCTTGGGTGATCCATCCAAGGGGGTAACTACTCGTTATTCTCTTAAATTAAAGAACCATATTGCATTTATCTCATGTATAGAGCCTAAAAATATCAATGAAGCTTTAAATGATGATTTTTGGATATTAGTTATGCAAGAAGAGTTAAATCAATTTGAGAGAAGTAATGTATGAACATTAGTTGATATGCCTAGTAATAAATCTACTATAGGAACTAAATGGGTCTTTAGAAACAAACTAGATGAGAGTGGTAATATTGTGAGAAATAAATCTAGATTAGTTGCTCAAGGTTACACTCAAGAAGAGGGAATAGATTTCGATGAAACTTATGCACCCGTAGCTAGAATGAAAGCTATTAGGATGTTACTTGCATTTGCATGTTATCATGATTTCAAGCTTTTTCAAATGGATGTCAAAAGTGCTTTTTTAAATGGTTTTATAAGTGAAGAAGTGTATGTTGAACAAGAACCGGGTTTTGAGGATCCAAAATTTCCAAACCATGTGTTTAAATTAACAAAAGCTTTATATGGTTTGAAAACAAGCTCCTAGAGCTTTGTATGAAAGGCTTTCAAATTTTTTAATTGAAAAAGGTTTTGAAAAAGGAAAGGTGTATACTACACTTTTTATAAAAAGGTTTAAAAATAACATCTTAATAGTTCAAATTTATGTTGATGATATTATTTTTGGATCTACTAATGAATGTTATTATCAAAAATTTTCTAAGCTAATGCAAGGTGAATTCGAGATGAACATGATGGGGGAGCTCTCATTCTTTTTGGGACTCCAAATCAAGCAAAGGAAAGATGGAACCTTCATCAATCAAGCAAAGTATGTCAAAGATATGCTCAAGAAGTTTGGCTTGGAGAATGTGAAACCTCAAGTCACTTCTATTAGCTCATCAACTAAGCTTGACAAGGATGAAGGAGGTAAGTGTGTTGATTCTAAATTAAATAGATCAATGGTAGGTTCTTTGCTTTAGCTTACCGCAAGTAGACCGGATATCATGTTTAGTGTTTGCTTGTGTGCTAGGTTTCAAGCTAGTCCTAGAGAATCACACTTAGTTGCCATTAAGAGAATTTTTAGGTACCTTAGAGACACACCTTGTTTAGGTCTTTGGTATCCTAAAGACTCTTCCTTTAATCTTCATACTTATTCGGATGCGGATTATGGAGGTTGTAAGATAGATAGGAAAAGTACTTCCGGAATATGTCAATTCTTAGGTAGTATGCTCATATCTTGGTTCTCTTAGAAACAAAATAATGTAGCTTTATCTACCACCGAGGCAGAGTACATATCCTTAGGAAGTTGTTGTGCTCAAGTATTATGGATGAAACAACAACTCTTAGATTATGGCATTAAGGTTGAAACTATACCTCTAAAATTTGATAATGCTAGTGTCATAAGTCTTACTAAGAACCCCATTCAACATTCTAGAACCAAACACATAGAAATTAGACATCACTTTATTAGAGATCATATATCTAAAAATAATGTTGTTCTAGAGTTTGTTGACTAAATCAATTAGAGGACATTTTTACCAAACCTTTGGATAAAGAGTGTTTTTGAACCTTTAAGAGAGAGTTAGGTCTAAGTAGCCTATCTTGACCTCTTAAGTGTTATTTTTATGCAAAATATGCTTGAATCTTGATTGAAATCATGCCTATGTTGTTTTGCATCTAGTTGCTTCTATGCATATTGCTAGGGGGAGTATGAACTTGTTCATGCATTTTAATCATGTCATAACATCATATGTGATAAGTGCCCAACTCACTATCACTTTTTACACCTTTTATGAGCATTAATCATCGAATTTACACCCACTCGGACCAATGCATGTACTTAATGTGATATATTTAGAAGTTAAGCTTATAGAGATAATATTTACAGAAAAGGCAAGTTTTACTGCATTTTTATATCTGTGCAGGAGAACCATTGCCACGGCAGCAACATGGCCGAGGCAGGACCTGATGCTGAGGCAGTAGCTGAGAGCCAAGAAGCAAGCCTGTAGGCGATTGGAAGAGAAAAATCTTAGGGACGTGTCTGGACATAAAGCACATGGATCGGAGCTGGCTAGCATGAGGAAAAGCCCAAGACAAGGCCACGCGGGAAAGCCTCTTAGTTGAATTAAACTTGGAAATATTTTAATTATGTACATGACTTGTTCCCTACTCCAAGTTGTATTCTACTTAGGAAAGGTTTGCCCTAGGTCAAGCCTATATAAAGACCTAGTCGTCCAATGTATTAGACACCAATACCTAGAGAGAGCCGATTCATAGATTCAACAAAATGAGATTAATTGAAATTTTATGAGTTCAAATGTTTAATTGTAGGCTTTTCAATATGATTATACATTTTAATTGCATTTTTAGATTATTTTACTCAGTTAAAATTTCAATTGATTCTCGGTAAAGCTCATTTAGGAATACATGCTTTAAACCCAAAAAAACGGTCCCAAAAAAGAGATTAATTCAAATTTTATGAGTTCAAATATTTAATTAAAGGAGTTTGAATATGATTATACAATTTAATGTCATTTTTAGATTATTTTACTCAGTTAAAAATTCAACGGATTCACGGTAAAGCCCATTTAGGAATATACGCATTAAAACCAATAAAATGGTTAAAAAAAAGAGATTAATTCAAATTTTATGAGTCCAAATTTTTAATTATAGGCTTTTGAATATGATTATACAGTTTAATCTCATTTTAAATTATTTTACTCAGTTAAAAATTCAACGGATTCACGTTAAGCCCATTTAGGAATACACGCTTTAAACCCAATAAAACGATCACAAAATGAGATTAATTGAAATTTTGTGAGTTCAAATGTTTAGTTATAGGCTTTTGAATATGATTATATAGTTTAATCGCATTTTTAGATTATTTTACTCAGTTAAAATTTCAACGGATTCTTGGTAAAGCTCATTTAGAAATACATGCTTTAAAACCAAAAAAACGGTCCCAAAAAAGAGATTAATTCAAATTTTATAAGTTCAAATATTTAATTAAAGGAGTTTATATATGATTATACAGTTTAATCTCATTTTTAGAATATTTCAATCAGTTAAAAATTCAACGGATTCACGGTAAAGCTCATTTAGGAATACACGCTATAAACCCAATAAAACTGTCACAAAAAGAGATTAATTCAAATTTTATGAGATCAAATATTTAATTATAAGCCTTTGAATATGATTATACAGTTTAATCTCCATTTTAGAGTATTTTACTCAGTTAAAAATTCAACGGATTCACGGTAAAGCCCATTTAGGAATACACGTTTTAAACCCAATAAAACGGTCCCAAAAAAGAGATTAATTCAAATTTTTTGAGTTCAAATATTTAATTAAAGGATTTTGAATACGATTATACTGTTTAATCTCATTTTTAGAGTATTTTACTCAATTAAAAATTCAACGGATTCACGATAAAGCGTATTTAGGAATACATGCTTTAAAACAAATAAAACGATCCCAGAAAAGAGATTAATTCAAATTTTTTGAGTTCAAATATTTAATTAAAGCAGTTTGAATATGATTATACAGTTTAATCTCATTTTTAGATTATTTTAGTCAGTTAAAAATTCAACGGATTCTCGGTAAAGCCCATTTAGGAATAAACGCTTTAAACCCAATAAAACGGTCCCAAAAAAGAGATTAATTCAAATTTTATAAGTTCAAATATTTAATTATAGGCTTTTGAATATGATTATACAGTTTAATCTCATTTTTATATTATTTTACTCAGTTAAAAATTCAACGAATTAACGGTAAAGCTCGTTTAGGAATACACGCTTTAAACCCAATAAAATGGTCCCCAAAAAGAAATTATTTCAAATTTTATGAGTTCAAATATTTAATTAAAGCAGTTTGAATATGATTATACAGTTTAATCTCATTTTAGATTATTTTACTCAGTTAAAAATCCAATGGATTCACGGTAAAGCGTATTTAGGAATACACGCTTTAAACCCAATAAAACGGTCACCAAAAGAGATTAATTCAAATTTTATGAGTTCAAATATTTAATTATTGGCTTTTGAATTTGATTATACAGTTTAATCTCATTTTTAGATTATTTTACTTAGTTAAAAATTCAACGGATTCACGGTAAAGCCCATTTAGGAATACACGTTTTAAACCAAATAAAAGAGTTCCAAAAAGAAAGTAATTAAAATTTTATGAGTTCAAATATTTAATTATAGGCTTTTGAGTATGATTATACAGTTTAATCTCATTTTTAGATTATTTTACTCAGTTAAAAATTCAACGGATTCACGGTAAAGCGCATTTAAGAATACACGCTTTAAACCCTATAAAACGGTCACTAAAAGAGATTAATTAAAATTTTATGAGTTCAAATATTTAATTATAGGCTTTTGAGTATGATTATACAGTTTAATCTTATTTTTAAATTATTTTACTCTGTTAAAAATTCAACGGATTCATGGTAAAGCGTATTTAGGAATACACTCTTTAAACCCAATAGAACGATCACAGAAAGAGATTAATTGAAATTTTAAGCGTTCAAATATTTAATTATAGGCTTTTGAATATGATTATACAGTTTAATCTCATTTTCATATTGTTTTACTCAGTTAAAAATTCAACGGAATCTCGGTAAAACCCATTTAGGAATACACGCTTTAAATCCAATAAAACGGTCCCAAAAAAGAAATTAATTCAAATTTTAGGAGTTCAAATATTTAACTATATGCTTTTGAATATGATTATACAGTTTAATCTCATTTTAGATTTTTTTACTCAGTTAAAAATTCAATGGATTCACGGTAAAGCATATTTAGGAATACACGCTTTAAACCCAATAAAACGGTCACAAAAAGAGATTAATTCAAATTTTATGAGTTCAAATATTTAATTATTGACTTTTGAATATGATTATACAGTTTAATCTTATTTTTAGATTATTTTACTCAGTTAAAAATTCAACGGATTGTCTTAAAAAAAATTCAACGGATTCACGGTAAAGCCCATTTAGGAATACAGGTTTTAAACCCAATAAAACGGTCCCAAAAAGAGATTAATTAAAATTTTATGAGTTCAAATATTTAATTATAGGGTTTTAAAAATGATTTTACAGTTTAATCTCACTTTTATATTATTTTACTCAGTTAAAAATTCAATGGATTGTCGGTAAAGCCCATTTAGGAATACACGCTTTAAACCCAATAAAACGGTCCCAAAAAAGAGATTAATTCAAATTTTATGAGTTCAAATATTTAATTAAAGGAGTTTGAATAAAATTATATAGTTTAATCTCATTTTTAGAATATTTTACTCAATTAAAAATCCAACGGATTCTCGGTAAAGCCCATTTAGGAATACACACCTTAAACCCAATAAAACGGTCCCAAAATAGAAATTAACTCAAATTTTATGCGTTCAAGTATTAAACTGTAGGCTTTTGAATATGGTTATAAAGTTTAATCTCATTTTTAGATTATTTTACTAAGATAAAAATTCAACAGATTCACGGTAAAGCCCATTTAAGAATACAAGTTTTAAACCCAATTAAACGGTCACAAAAAAGAGATTAATTAAAATTTTATGAGTTCAAATATTTAATTAT
Source organism: Abelmoschus esculentus (assembly GCA_035048815.1). Taxonomy (NCBI): domain Eukaryota; kingdom Viridiplantae; phylum Streptophyta; class Magnoliopsida; order Malvales; family Malvaceae; genus Abelmoschus; species Abelmoschus esculentus. Next base: position 6,556,938 of record JAUCBN010000050.1, read on the forward strand.
TGGCTTTTGAATTTGATTATACAGTTTAATCTCATTTTTAGATTATTTTACTCAGTTAAAAATTCAACGGATTCTCGGTAAAGCTCATTTAGGAATACAAACTTCAAACCCAATATAACGATCCCAAATAAGAGATTAATTCAAAATTTTTAAGTTCAAATATTTAATTAAAGGAGTTTGAATAAGATTATACAGTTTAATCTCATTTTTAGATTATTTTACTCCGTTAAAAATTCAACGGATTCACGGTAAAGCGTATTTAGGAATACACGCTTTAAACCCAATAAAACGGTCACAAAAAGCGATTAATTCAAATTTTATGAGTTCAAATATTTAATTATGGGCTTTAGAATATGATTATACTGTTTAATCTCACAGTAAAGCATATTTAGGAATACACGCTTTAAACCCAAAAAAAGGTTCACAAAAAGAGATTAATTCAAATTTTATGAGTTCAAATATTTAATTATAGGCTTTTGACTAAGATTCAGTTAAAAATTCAACGGATTCTTGGTAAAGCCCATTTTGGAATACACGCTTTAAATCCAATAAAACGGTCCCAAAAAAGAGATTAATTCAAATTTTATGACTTCAAATATTTAATTAAAGGAGTTTCAATACGATTATATAGTTTAATCTCATTTTTAGATTATTTTAATTATTTAAAAATTCAACAGATTCACGGTAAAGCCCATTTAAGAATACACGCTTTTAACCCGCTAAAACTGCTACAAAAATAGATTAATTCAAATTTTATGAGCTCAAATATTTTATTATAAGCTTTTGAATTTGATTATACAGTTTAATCTCCATTTTAGAGTATTTTACTCAGTTAAAAATTCAACGGATTCACGGTAAAGCCCATTTAGGAATACACGTTTTAAACACAATAAAACGGTCCAAAAAAGAGATTAATTCAAATTTTTTGAGTTCAAATATTTAATTAAAGGAGTTTGAATATGATTATACAGTTTAATCTCATTTTTAGATTTTTTTACTCAGTTAAAAATTCAATTGATTCACGGTAAAGCCCATTTAGGAATACAAGCTTTAAACCCAATAAAACGGTCACAAAAAGAGATTAATTAAAATTTTATGAGTTCAAATATTTAATTATAGGCTTTTTCAATATGATTATACAGTTTAATCTCGTTTTATGATTATTTTACTCAGTTAAAAATTCAATGGATTGTCGGTAAAGCCCATTTAGGAATACACGCTTTAAACCCAATAGAACGATCGCAAAAAGAGATTAATTCAAATTTTATGAGTTCAAATATTTAGTTATAGGCTTTTGATTATGATTATACAGTTTAATCTCAGTTTTAGATTATTTTACTCAGTTAAAAATTCCATGGATTGTCGGTAAAACCCATTGAGGAATACACGCTTTAAACCCAATAAAACGGTACCAAAAAAAGAGATTAATTGAAATTTTATGACTTCAAATATTTAATTAAAGGAGTTTTAATACGATTATATAGTTTAATCTCATTTTTAGATTATTTTAATTATTTAAAAATTCAACAGATTCACGGTAAAGCCCATTTAAGAATACACGCTTTTAACCCGCTAAAACTGCTACAAAAATAGATTAATTCAAATTTTATGAGCTCAAATATTTTATTATAAGCTTTTGAATTTGATTATACAGTTTAATCTCCATTTTAGAGTATTTTACTCAGTTAAAAATTCAACGGATTCACGGTAAAGCCCATTTAGGAATACACGTTTTAAACACAATAAAACGGTCCCAAAAAAGATATTAATTCAAATTTTTTGAGTTCAAATATTTAATTATAGGCTTTTGAATATTATTATACAGTTTAATCTCGTTTTATGATTATTTTACTCAGTTAAAAATTCAATGGATTGTCTAAATATTTAATTAAAGGAGTTTGAATAAGATTATACAGTTTAATCTCATTTTTAGATTATTTTACTCACTTAAAAATTCAACGGATTCATGGTAAAGCTCATTTAGGAATGCACGCTTTGAACTCAATAAATAGATAAAAAAAAAGTGATTAATTCAAAATTTTGAAGTTCAAATATTTAATTATAGGCTTTTAAATATGATTATACAGTTTAATCTCATTTTAGATTATTTTACTCAGTTAAAAATTCAACGGATTCACGGTATAGCGTATTTAGGAATACATACTTTAAACCCAATAAAACGGTCCCAGAAAAGAGATTAATTCAAATTTTATGAGTTCAAATATTTAATTATAGGCTTTTGAATAATATTTTACAGTTTAATCTCATTTTTAGATTATTTTACCCAGTTAAAAATTCAACGGATTCTCGGTATAGCGCATTTAGGAATACACGCTTTAAACCGAATAAAACGGTCACAAAAAAGAGATTAATTCAAATTTTATGAGTTCAAATATTTAATTAAAGGAGTTTGAATATGATTATACAGTTTAATCTCATTTTTAGATTATTTTACTCAGTTAAAAATTCAACGGATTCATGGTAAAGCTCATTAAGGAATACACGCTTTAAACCCAATAAAACGATCACAAAAAAAGATTAATTCAAATTTTATAAGCTCAAATATTTAAATATAGGCTTTTGAATATGATTATACAGTTTAATCTAATTTTTAAATTATTTTACTCAGTTAAAAATTCAACGGATTCACGGTAAAGCCCATTTAGGAATATACGCTTTAAACCCCATAAACCGATCACAAAAGGAGATTAATTGAAATTTTATGAGTTTAAATATTGAATTATAGTCTTTTGAATAATATTTTACAGTTTAATCTAATTTTTAGATTATTTTACTCAGTTAAAAATTCAACGGATTGTCGGTATAGCCCATTTAGGAATACACGCTTTAAAACTAACAAAACGGTCCCAAAAAAGAGATTAATTCAAATTTTATGAGTTTAAATATTTAATTATAGGCTTTTGAATATGATTATACAGTTTAATCTCATTTTAGATTATTTTACTCAGTTAAAAATTCAACGGATTCACGGTAAAACGTATTTAGGAATACACGCTTTAAACCCAATAAAAAGGTCCCAAAAAAGAGATTAATTGAAATTTTATGATTTCAAATATTTAATTATAGGCATTTGAATATGATTATACAGTTTAATGTCATTTTTAGATTATTTTACTCAGTTAAAAATTCAACGGATTGTAGGTAAAGACCATTTAGGAATACACGATTTAAACCCAATAAAACGGTCCCAAAAAAGAGATTAATCAAATTTTATAAGTTCAAATATTTAATTAAAGGAGTTTGAATATGATTGTACAGTTTAATCTCATTTATAGATTATTTTACTCAGTTAAAAATTCAACGGATTCACGGTAAAACCCATTTAGGAATATACGCTTTAAACCCAATAAAACGAACACAAAAAGTGATTAATTCAAATTTTATGAGTTAAAATATTTAATTAAAGGAGTTTGAATATGATTATACATTTTAATCTCATTTTTAGATTATTTTACTCAGTTAAAAATTCAACGGATTCACGGTAAAGCCCATTTAGGAATATACGCTTTAAAGCCAATAAAACGGTCCCAAAAAAGAGATTAATTCAAATTTTATGAGTTTAAATATTTAATTATAGGCTTTTGAATATGATTATACAGTTTAATCTCATTTTAGATTATTTTACTCAGTTAAAAATTCAACGGATTCACGGTAAAACTTATTTAGGAATACACGCTTTAAACCCAATAAAAAGGTCCCAAAAAAGAGATTAATTTAAATTTTATGAGTTCAAATATTTAATCAAAAGAGTTTGAATATGATTATACAGTTTAATCTAATTTTTAGATTATTTTACTCAGTTAAAAATTCAACGGATTCATGGTAAAGCCCATTTAGGAATACACGCTTTAAACCCAATAAAACGGTCCCAAAAAAGAGATTAATTCAAATTTTATGAGTTCAAATATTTAATTAAAGGATTTGAATATGATTATACAGTTTAATCTAATTTTTAGATTATTTTACTCAATTAAAAATTCAACGTATTCACGGTAAAGCCCATTTAGGAATGTATGCTTTTAACCAAATAAAACGGTCCCAAAAAAGAGATTAATTCAAATTTTATGAGTTCAAATATTTAATTAAAGGAGTTTGAATATGATTATACATTTTAATCTCATTTTTAGATTATTTTACTCAGTTAAAAATTTAACGGATTCACGGTAAAACACATTTAGGAATACACGCTTTAAACCCAATAGAACGGTCCCAAAAAACAGATTAATTCAAATTTTATGAGTTCAAATATTTAATTAAAGGAGTTTGAATATGATTATACAGTTTAATCTCATTTTAGATTATTTTACTCAGTTAAAAATTCAACGTATTCACGGTGAAGCCCATTTAGGAATATTCGCTTTAAACCCAATAAAACGGTCCCAAAAGAGAGATTAATTCAAATTTTATGAGTTCAAATATTTATTATAGGCTTTTGAATATGATTATACAGTTTAATCTCATTTTAGATTATTTTACTCAGTTAAAAATTCAATGGATTCACGGTAAAGCGTACTTAGGAATACACGCTTTAAAACCAATAAAAAGGTCCCAAAAAAGAGATTAATTGAAATTTTATGATTCCAAATATTTAATTATAGGCTTTTGAATATGATTATACAGTGTAATCTCATTTTAGATTATTTTACTCAGTTAAAAATTCAAAGGATTCACGATAAAGCGTATTTTGGAATACACGCTTTAAACCCAGTAAAACGGTCCCAAAATATAGATTAATTGAAATTTTATGATTTCAAATATTTAATTATAGGGTTTTAAATATGATTATACAGTTTAATCTCATTTTTAGATTATTTTACTCAGTTAAAAATTTAACGAATTCACGGTAAAGCGTAATTAGAAATACAAGCTTTAAACCAATAAAACGGTCCCAAAAAAGAGATTAATTGAAATTTTATGAGTTCAAATATTTAATTATAGGCTTTTGAATAATATTTTACAGTTTAATCACATTTTTAGATTATTTTACTAAGTTAAAATTTCAACGGATTGTCGGTAAAGCCCATTTAGGAATATACGCTTTAAACCCAATAAAACGAACACAAAAAGTGATTAATTGAAATTTTATGAGTTCAAATATTTAATTGTAGGCTTTTAAATATGATTATACATTTTAATCTCATTTTAAATTATTTTACTCAATTAAAAATTCAACGGATTGTCGATAAAGCCCATTTAGGAATACACGCTTTAAACCCAATAAAACGGTCCCAAAAAAGAGATTAATTCAAATTTTATGAGTTCAAATATTTAATTAAAGGAGTTTGAATATGATTATACAGTTTAATCTCATCTTTAGATTATTTTACTCAATTAAAAATTCAACGTATTCACGGTAAAGCCCATTTAGAAATACACGCTTTAAACCCAATAAAACGGTGACAAAAAAAAAAGATTAATTCAAATTTTATGAGTTCAAAGATTTTATTATAAGGTTTTGAATATGATTATACAGTTTAATCACATTTTTATATTATTTTACTCAGTTAAAAATTCAACGGATTCACGGTAAAGCGTATTTAGGAATACATGCTTTCAACCCAATAAAATGTTCACAAAAAGAGATTAATTGAATTTTATGATTTCAAATATTTAATTATAGGCTTTTGAATATAATTATATAGTTTACTCTCGATTTTATATTATTTTACCCAGTTAAAAACAACGGATTCTCGGTAAAGCCCATTTAGGAATACACGATTTAAACCCAATAAAACGGTCCCAAAAAAGAGATTAATTCAAATTTTATAATTTCAAATATTTAATTAAAGGAGTTTGAATATGATTATAGAGTTTAATCTCATTTATAGATTATTTTACTCAGTTAAAAATTCAACGTATTCACGGTAAAGCCCATTTAGGAATATACGCTTTAAACCCAATAAAACGAACACAAAAAGAGATTAATTGAAATTTTATGATTTCAATTACTTAATTATAGGCTTTTAAATATGATTATACATTTTAATCTCATTTTTAGATTATTTTACTCAGTTAAAAATTCAACGGATGGTCGATAAAGCCCATTTAGGCATACACGATTTAAACCAATAAAACGGTCCCAAAAAAGAGGTTAATTCAAATTTTATGAGTTCAAATATTTAATTAAAGGAGTTTGAATATGATTATATAGTTTAATATCATTTGAGATTATTTTACTCAGTTAAAAATTCAACGAATTCACGGTAAAGCCATTTAGGAATATACGCTTTAAACCCAATAAAACGTACACAAAAAGAGATTAATTCAAATTTTATGAGTTAAAATATTTAATTAAAGGAGTTTGGATATGATTATACATTTTAATCTCATTTTTAGATTATTTTATTCAATTAAAAATTTAACGGATTGTCGATAAAGCCCATTTAGGAATATACGCTTTAAACCCAATAAAACGAACACAAAAAGTGATTAATTGAAATTTTATTAGTTCAAATATTTAACTATAGACTTTTAAATATGATTATATATTTTAATCTCATTTTTAGATTATTTTACTCAGTTAAAAATTCAACGGATTCACGGTAAAGCGTATTTAGGAATACACGCTTTCAACCCAATAAAACGGTCACAAAAAGAGATTAATTGAATTTCATGAGTTCAAATATTTAATTATAGGCTTTTGAATATAATTATATAGTTTAATCTCGTTTTTATATTATTTTACTCAGTTAAAAATTCAACGGATTCTCGGTAAAGCCCATTTAGGAATACACGATTTAAACCCAATAAAACGGTCCCAAAAAAGAGATTAATTCAAATTTTATGAGTCCAAATATTTAATTAAAGGAGTTTGAATATGATTATACATTTTAATCTCATTTTTAGATTATTTTACTCAGTTAAAAATTTAACGGATTCACGGTAAAGCACATTTAGGAAGACACGCTTTAAACCCAATAAAACGATCCCAAAAAAGAGATTAATTCAAATTTTATGAGTTCAAATATTTAATTAAAGGAGTTTGAATATGATTATACAGTTTAATCTCATTTTAGATTATTTTACTCAGTTAAAAATTCAACGTATTCACGGTGAAGCCCATTTAGGAATATACGCTTTAAGCCCGATAAAACGGTCCCAAAAGAGAGATTAATTCAAATTTTATGAGTTCAAATATTTATTATAGTCTTTTGAATATGATTATACAGTTTAATCTCATTTTAGATTATTTTACTCAGTTAAAAATTCAACGGGTTCACGGTATAGCGTATTTAGGAATACATGCTTTAAACCCAATAAAATGGTCTCAAAAAAGAGATTAATTGAAATTTTATGATTTCAAATATTTAATTATAGGCTTTTGAATATGATTATACAGTTTAATCTCATTTTTAGATTAAATGAGTTAACCGTTGGTGGCAGTTAAAGCTTTAAATGGTGGTTACTCCATTTCAATACCTGTATTGATACTAAAATTCAAAGTTTACTTCAGGTATTGATACCTGTTTCGATACGCCCTTTAATAAATGCACAACATCTCTTTCTATTTTTGTTCTGTTTCGAAACAGGTAGCCCGTGTTTCGATACAAATTCTTGCAGAGTGCATTTATGATGGAAAGAGAAGGCTCCAACGTCTATATTTACATCTCCAACAACCCCAACGGTTAGAAATCAATGAGAAGGTATAAATTGAAGCATTTTGAGCACCCGTAACAACTATTTGAACCTTAAGCATCATCCAAGCATAAAAATCCAACTTACAAGCACTCCATAGAAAATCTTGACTCCCTACTCTTGTATTTCAATTTGTTTATTTGTAATTGAGTTTGGGGAGAGTTTATTTGTAATTGGGGCAATATTTATCTTGTGAGAGATTTCATATTTTCCTTCCTTTCATCTTTTTATCTTGTGAGGTTGAATCAATTCTTGGGTAGAAGAATTGATTTGAATTGTAACATTTATCCCTTGAACTGAGAAAAAGGTCGAATTCTTTAGTGAATTTGTTTCAAAATCCTTAGTGGGAGCTAAGGTAGTGGATGTAGAGCTTGTTTCAAAGCTTGAACCACTATAAATTGTGTGTTCTTTATTTTCTATCTTTCACCGAAAAACTTCCACCAAAATTTTGAATTGCCAATTCACCCCCCTCTTGGCCAACTTTATAGATCGATCAACTCAACAATTGGTATCAGAGCTAGATCTTTGAAGGGATTAACATCCACCAAAGAAGATCCAAAGATAGTTGATCATTTCCTAAATTCAAATCCAATGGCCTCCACTTCAGGAAGTTGGAACGAGTCTCACTCCATCACCAAGCCTCCTTTCTTTAATGGTGACAACTACCCTTATTGGAAGAATAGAATGAGGTTGTTCATCAACTCCAACGATTATGTCCTTTGGGATATAACTGAAGATGACCCCTCAATTCCAATGAAGCAAGAAGGAGATAGGCAAGTGCCAAAGAAAAGCAATGAGATGACCGATAAGGAGAGAAGAAGGATGTCCACAAACGACAAAGCTCTACACATCCTCTTTTGTGCTCTTGGCCCCGACATCTACTCCAAGATGTCATCATGTACAAGTGCCAAAGAAGTATGAGACTCTTTGGAGACAACTTAAGAGGGCACCAATGATGTCAAGGAGACAAAGATCGGTCTTCATAATCTCAATTATGAGAACATCAAGATGGAGCCGGATGAAGACATCACCAAAATGTTCGATCAGTTTTCCGTTATTGTTAATGGACTCAAGGGATTTGGTGAAGTCATACCGGAGGAGAAGCTCGTAACGAAACTCATCTATTCTCTTCCCGAGTCTTGGGATAGCAAGAGAACGACTATTATTGAAGCAAAGTACCTCAAGACTCTCAAGCTCGATGCACTTGTGGGATCTCTTCTCACCCATGAGATCATGAAGAAAGGAAGAGAAGAAGAGAGAAAGAAGGAAGATGTGAAGCTAGAGAAGAGAGAGGTTGAAAAGAAAAAGCAAGACATTGCTCTTAAAGCTTCATCATTCCAAGAAGAGGTGGACACTAGTGAAGAGGACGAGCATGAAGAGTTTGCTATGGTAGCTAAACGATTCACAAGGATCATGAGGGCAAACCGGAATAGGAGATTCTAAAGAAAGAAGGAATTCAAAGGAAAGGGAAAAGAAGATGATAAAGACCAAATCATTTTCTATGAGTGCAAGAAGCTCGGTCACATTAGGACCGATTGCCAAAATTCAAAAGGAAAGGGTTTGAGAAGAAGAAGAAACAAAAAGCACATGTTGCCACTTGGAGTGATGAGGAGTCATCATCCGATGAAGAAAATGAGGTGGCCAACCTTTGTCTCATGGCTCTTGATGAGCCCAAGGTAACTGTTGAACCATCTTGCAATGATCTTTCTTATGATGAATTGTATGATGCATATGATGAATTGCAAGATGTTTATGATGAGTTGGTTTTAAAATTCAAGGAATCAGTTTTGAAAAACAAGAAAATTATTTCCAATTTAAAAGAGAAAAATGATTCTTTGACAAAAACGATTTTGGATTTTGAAGAAAAGGTTGTTGTTTTAAATGATGATTTAAAGTTCTTTCAAAAAGAAAATATGGATTTAAACAACCTCATTTCTAGCTTGAGTGAGAATCGCCATAAAATGGTGAATGAGCTCAGAGAACAAATCAAAGTGGTTGGTAGTTCAACTTTTGAAAAAGAAAGCTCTTCAAAACCCAACCATGTGAAAAAGAATTTTCAAAGCCACAAACAAAGAGGTTTTCAAAGGCATACTAGACATAGAAAGATTAGGAGTGTATGGGTTCCTAAGGAACTTGTTATTTATAATAATGTTCATGTCATTGTATCTTGGATTCCTTAGGGAACGAAGCTTTTGGGAACTAACTCTCATGGACCCAAAATGATTTGGGTACCAAAAGTCAAAAACTAAATCTTTGTTTGTAGGTTGAGCATTGCTTCAAGGCCAAAGCTTCAAGTCAAAACATGTGGTACCTTGATAGTGGATGCTCAAAGCATATGACCGGAGACAAGGGACGATTTAAGGAGTTAGAGCTCAAAAGTGGTGGAGTAGTGACCTTCGTTGACAACTCCAAAGGCCAAATTGAGGGTATTGGCTCTATTGGTAATCACTCCTTTATTCTTATTGAAAATGTTCTTCTTGTTAATGATCTTAAACATAATTTGTTGAGCATTAGTCAATTGTGTGATAAAGGGTTCTATGTGTCTTTTGATAGATGTGGTTGCAAAATAAAAGACATAGAATCTAATAAAACAATGCTCATAGGTCATCGCATAGGAAATATCTATATGGTGCATTTAGATTACATAAATCTATCTCATGCATGCTTGGTAGTTAGTGATGAAAATGATGCATGGTTATGGCATGGGAAACTAGGACATGCTAACATAAGTGTTTTAGAGAAATTAGCTTCCCAAAATCTAGTTAGAGGTTTATCTAAGCTCAAGTTCTCTTTAGATAAGATTTGTGATGCATATGCTAAAGATAAACAAAAGAGAGTTTCTTTTAAGTCCATTAATGATGTTTCTACGAGTAGAGTATTACAATTGATCCGTATGGATCGTTTTGGACCTATTAGGACAACAAGCTTGGGTGAAAAATCATATGCATTTGTTATTGTAGATGATTACTCTAGATACACTTGGGTTCTATTTTTAAGTACTAAAGATGAAGCCTTAGAAAAATTCATCACTTTTTCAAATATTTATCAAAATGGTCTTGATCAAAGAAATTCTCATATTAGAAGTGATCATGGAACCAAATTTCAAAATTTAGGTTTTGAGAATTTTTGTAATGAAAATGGGATTAGCCATAATTTTTCGGCTCCTCGCACTCCTCAACAAAATGGGGTAGTTGAGAGGAAAAATAGAAATTTAGAGGAAATGGCTAGGACCATGCTTTGTGGAAACAATTTACTTAAGTATTTTTGGGCGGAAGCCATAAACACTTCTTGTTATATTATAAATTGTGTAATGATTAGGCCAATTTTAAAGAAAACTCCTTATGAGATTTTAAAATCCAAAAAGCCTAACATTAGCTATTTTCACCCTTTTGGGTGCAAGTGTTTTGTTTTAAACAATGGAAAAGATAATTTAGGTAAATCTGATGCAAAAAGTGATGAAGCCATTTTTCTTGGATATTCTCAACTTTTAAAGGCTTATTAGAGTTTTTAATAAAAGAACCATAGTTGTAGAAGAGTCAATACATGTGGTTTTCGATGATAACCTCCTTCCTAGGAAGGATTCTTGTGATGATAATGATGTAGGAATCATTGAAACCATTAATGAGGAACAAGCATCAAAGGTGAATAGGGTTCCAACCAATGAGGAAACACAAGATCCTCCAATAGAAGCTTTGGGAGATGTAAAGCTTGAAGAAAGGGAAGTGAGGTACCCAAGAGATTTCAACTATGTCAAAGGTGGTGAAATCTTGAGTGATCCATCCAAGGGGGTAACTACTCGTTATTCTCTTAAATTAATGAATCATATTGCATTTATCTCATGTATAGAGCCTAAAAATATCAATGAAGCTTTAAATGATGATTTTTGGATATTGGCTATGCAAGAAGAGTTAAATCAATTTGAGAGAAGTAATGTATGAACATTAGTTAATAGGCCTAGTAATAAATCTACTATAGGAACTAAATGGGTGTTTAGAAACAAACTAGATGAGAGTGGTAACATTGTGAGAAATAAATCTAGATTAGTTGCTCAAGGTTACACTCAAGAAGAGGGAATAGATTTCGATGAAACTTATGCACTCGTAGCTAGAATGGAAGTTATTAGGATGTTACCTGCATTTGCATATTATCATGATTTAAAGCTTTTTCAAATGGATGTCAAAAATGCTTTTCTAAATGGTTTTATAAATGAAGAAGTGTATGTTGAACAACCACCGGGTTTTGAGGATCCAAAATTTCTAAACCATGTGTTTAAATTAACAAAAGCTTTATATGGTTTGAAACAAGCTCCTAGAGCTTGGTATGAAAGACTTTCAAACTTTTTAATTGAAAAAAGTTTTGAAAAAAGAAAGGTGGATACTACACTTTTTATAAAAAGGTTTAAAAATGACATCTTAGTAGTTCAAATTTATGTTGATGATATTATTTTTGGATCTACTAATGAATGTTATTGTCAAGAATTTTCTAAGTTAATGCAAGGTGAATTTGAGATGAGCATGATGGGGGAGCTCTCATTCTTTTTGGGACTCCAAATCAAGCAAAGAAAAAATGGAACCTTCATCAATCAAGCAAAGTATGTCAAAGATATGCTCAAGAAGTTTGGCTTGGAGAATGTGAAACCTCAAGCCACTCCTATGAGCTCATCAACTAAGCTTGACAAGGATGAAGGAGGTAAGTGTGTTGATTCTAAATTGTATAGATTCATGATAAGTTCTTTGCTTTACCTTACCGCAAGTAGACCGAATATCATGTTTAGTGTTTGCTTGTGTGCTAGGTTTCAAGCTAGTCCTAGAGAATCAGACTTAGTTGCCATTAAGAGAATTTTTAGGTACCTTAGAGATACACCTTGTTTAGGTCTTTGGTATCCTAAAGACTCTTCCTTTAATCTTCATACTTATTCGGATGCGGATTATGGAGGTTGTAAGATAGATAGGAAAATTACTTCCGGAATATGTCAACTCTTAGGTAGTCTGCTCATATCTTGGTTCTCTAAGAAACAAAATAATGTAGCTTTATCTACCACCGAGGCGGAGTACATATCCTTAGGAAGTTGTTGTGCTCAAGTATTATGGATGAAACAACAACTCTTAGATTATGACATTAAGGTTGAAACTATACCTCTAAAATTTGATAATACTAGTGTCTTAAGTCTTACTAAGAACCCCATTCAACATTCTAGAACCAAACACATAGAAATTAGACATCACTTTATTAGAGATCATATATCTAAAAATGATGTTGTTCTAGAGTTTGTTGACTAAATCAATTAGCGGACATTTGTTTCGATACTTGTTCTCCGTGTTCATCTGGGAAGTTTCTGGGAGGAATTGGTATCAATACAAGTATCGATACTGATGTTTCGATACGAGTACCGATACATCTGTTTCGAAACGCCTATAAGGGCGTATCGAAACGCGCGGCGGCAGAATGCTTTAAAACACCTCAAACCTAATTTTTTTACCAAATTAAAACATACCCAAACTCTTCCTCTCTAACCCTAGCCGAACTCCTCTATAAAAAACCCCCTCAATCCTTCACTTTTTACTACAAAATCAAACGATTTTCTTGAGGGATTTTCATCATCACATCAAAGCTAAGGCTATATCAAGAATCGGTGCTTCAAAACCCCTTAATTCATCCTACTCAATACTCAAGGTAATTTTCGAAAAACCTTATTTTCATTGAATTTTAGTATGTTAAAATTTAGATTTTGAACATATTATGCATGTTTATTGTATGAGTTTTCATAATGCTACAAAAACTTTTTCAAAATCAAAAAATTTTCATTCGAATATAAATTATTTTCATCGTATTGGTTTTCACTGGTTTTTCAATTCTTTTTCAAAATTTCAAAACCCTTGAATTATTGATTAATAGGAATGAATTAGGTTTATAAAGCATATATATTTTAAGTGCCTAAAACTAATCCAATTTTGTTAAATTCTTAGATTATGGCACCCAAAAAGCGTCAACGTACCGAGGGCGGTAGTTCATCATCCTCTCGTGCTCCTAGAGCCGACATTCATTTAGTTTTCGAAAGGAGCTTGGATGGACATGGCCGAGTTGAAAATTTTCAACAATTTCGCCATCTCCCGCTTGAAAAGGAATGTTGCGTAGATGTGTAATTCATAAACTCCACCAAGTTTCAATTCCGATATCTTCGCCTTTTACAAAGTTGGAAGTTCATGACCTTCCTCACCTCTACCGGCAAGTTTTATCACACTCTTTTCCTTCTTTTCTATGCTAATACCTCTTTCATTCTTTCTAAGGATAGGAGCAAAGTGGTCGCCATAGAATCCTACCTCATGGGTCATACTTTTAGAATCGATGTCGACACCTTTATTGATGTTTTCGACCTTGAGGATGAGGGTATTGATGATGAGGATTCTCTTGGCACTTTCATCGGATTGGTTATTGGACTTGATGTACATGATCGCTTCTTGCATCTTATCATCTCTTGGTGGATTCGTCCATCAAATGGTAAGTATTCTTGGATACGTCAAGTTGATAGTTTTTGGCTCAAATGTTTTGCCAATCCGATCGTCAAAATCTTGCCCAAATAGTTTTCTCCGATATTGTTTGGCATATTAAGAACCGTGTCACTCCCTTAGTCAAATCTTTTCCTTATACATGTGTCCTTAGTACTATTTTTTTGCATTTGGGAATTTATTGTTCTTATGACAAAGTAGAGTCTATCAAAGAACCTATCGGTGAAACCTCTCTTAACTGTTCCCATTTCCAATATCTAAATGGTGAATGGGTTCGTGGTGCTCCTCCTCTTCCTCCTCCTCCAGTTGATCCGGAGCCTATTCGACAAGTTGCTCCAAACACCGAGTTGATGGACTTTCTTACTTCAAGGTTTAATAGCTTGGATACTCGGTTTGCTAGTTTGGATGCTCGCTTTGATAACTTGGATACTCGGTTTGATGCTCTCAACACTCACTTCGACTCTTGTTTCGATGCTATAGATACGAGGTTGACGAGTTTAGAGAATCAAAATCTTTCTTTGCGTGTCATGCTCGAAGCTCTTCGGCATGTTCAAGCTACCTCAAATAGAGATAATGAGGACGACGAGGAAGATGATAAAGAAGGTGATGAGGATGGTGAAGGTGATGGTGATGGAGATGAGTGATTCTTAGTTTAGCTAGTATGTTTTGGCTTTGTTTAGGACTAGTTATGTTTTACTAAGTTTTATGTTGCATTTTTCATTCATGTAGAACATTATGCACCTATGGTATTTGGTTGTTATGCTTTGACTATTTATGTTGCATTTGGATTAATTTTAATGCTATGCTTTATTTGATCTTTTATAAATGCTTGATCTTGTGCTTAAATTATCTTATGCCTTATTATTATTACATTGATTTTGATCTAACAAAAAGGGGGAGAAGAAATATGTCATATTTTTTAAGTTTTTCCTATGGGGGAGAATACCATTTTTAAAGCTATGCAACTATTTAGGGGGAGTTTTAATTTTTTTTTCAAAGTTTTCAAACTTAAAAATTTATGTTGGTTTTGTTATATCAAAAAGGTGGAGATTGTAAAACTAATATTGATTTTGATATAACAATTATGTTAAAGGACTTATTATGTAATAAATTTTTAAGTTACTAAGTCAAAATTAAGGTTTGAAATAATTTTCAAGTCAAACCAAGAACTTTGAAATAATTTTTCTAAGTGTTTTTATACGAGCGTATCGATACCACTAGAATAAGTATCGATACCGCCCTTTGTTTTTGAAAGGATGTTCTTGGGACTAAGAACAAGTATCGATACTCGTTTCGATACCAGGACCTCACTGCCAACAAATGTTCCGAACCCAATATCGAACCATGCCTTGACTTTTTAATTATCTTAAAAATATTTAAAATTAAGGCTTAGTGTTTGGATACCAATATCGATAACCCCAAAATCCCCAACGGCTCTTTTAAGCAATAAATGAGTTGACCATTGGTGGCAGTTAAAGCTTTAAATGGTGGTTACTCTGTTTTGATACCCGTATCGATTCCAAACTTCACGGTTTACTTCAGGTATCGATACCCGTTTCGATACGCCCTTTAATAAATGCACAACATCTCTTTCTATTTGTGGTCTGTTTCGAAACAGGTAGTCCATGTTTCGATACCAGTTCTATCAGAGTGCATTTATGATGGAAAGAGAAGGCTCTAACGTCTACATTTACATCTCCAACAACCGCAACGGTTAGAAATCAATGAGAAGGTATAAATTGAAGCATTTTAAGCAGCATTAACAACTATTTGAACCTCAAGCATCATCCAAGCACAAAAATCCAACTTACAAGCACTCCATTGAAAATCTTGACTCCATACTCTTGTATTTCAATTTGTTTCTTTGTAATTGAGTTTGGGGAGAGTTTATTTGTAATTGGGGCAATATCTATCTTGTGAGAGATTTCATATTTTCCTTCCTTTCATCTTTTTATCTTGTGAGGTTGAATCAATTCTTGGGTAGAAGAATTGATTCAAATTGTAACGGTTATCCCTTGAACCGAGAAAAAGGTCGAATTCTTTAGTGAATTAGTTTCAAAATCCTTAGTGGGAGATAAGGTAGTGTATGTAGAGCTTGTTTCAAAGCGTGAACCACTATAAATTGTGTGTTTTTTATTTTCTATCTTTCACCGAAAAACTTCCACCAAAATTTTAAATTGCCAATTCACCCCCTCTTGGTCAACTTTATAGACCGATCAACTCAACAAACCCAATAAAACGGTCACAAAAAGAGATTAATTTAATTTTTATGAGTTCAAATATTTAATTATAGGCTTTTGAATCTAATTATACAGTTTAATCTCAATTTTAGAGTATTTTACTCAGTTAAAAATTCAATAGGTTCACGGTAAAGTCCATTTTAAAATGCATGTTTTAAACCCAATAAAAAGATACAAAAAGAGATTAATTTAAATTTTATGAGTTCAAATATTTAATTATAGGCTTTTAAATCTAATTATACAATTTTATCTAAATTTTAGAGTATTTTACTCAGTTGAAAGTTCAATGGGTTCACACTAAAGCCCATTTAGAATGCACGCTTTAAACTCAATAAAACGATCACAAAAAGAGATTAATTCAAATTTTATTAGTTCAAATATTTTATTATAGGATTTTTGAATATAATTATACAATTTAATCTCAATTTTAGAGTATTTACTTAGTTAATATTTTAACGGATTCAAAGTAAAGCCCATTTTAAAATGCACATTTTAAACCCAATAAAATAGTCACAAAAGAGAATAATTCAAATTTTATGAGTTCAAATATTTTATTATAGGCTATTGAATCTGATTATACAGTTTATTCTAAATTTTAAAGTATTTTACTCAGTTAAAAATTCAACGGATTCACGGTAAAGCCCATTTAGAAATGTATGCTTTAAACTCAATAAAACGACCACAAAAAGATATTAATTCAAATTTTATGAGTTTAAATATTTTATTATAGGCTTTTGAATCAGATTATACAATTTAATCTAAATTTTAGAGTATTTACTTAGTTAAAATTTCAACGGGTTATCTACAATACCTATCACACGCCTATTCCTCTCTTTTGCTCTCAACTATCCCTTTTCTTTCATCAACCAATTATCAATGGACTCTAAAACCTTTCTTCAACAACTTGGGAATTTTCAGTTCACTGATGATGAACAAGTTGTTGTCTTTCAACCAAGTATCTCTTGGAATTCCTCTGAAGAGGAAACAAAATCTACCCTACTAGGGAACCTTAGAACCTACAAGGAAATAGATGATCAGATGATTGTGTAAGCTTTTACCGGAATATGGACTCCAACAAAGCTAATTTCTATGAGAATCTTGAAGCCACATTTGTTCTTCATCCGTTTTAAAGATGAGAAAATTAAGGAGGACATCCTAGCCAGGGGACCTTGGACTTACAAGGATGAATGGTTAGCTCTCGTGCAGTACAATCCCACTATCAGCATTGACGAACACTCTTTTACGACGATGAATATTTGGGTACGTATCTATAACATTCCCCCCGTCCTTCTTGCTTTAGAGGAATCTACCCACAACACTGGAGAATCACTTGAGACCATAATTGGAACGGTAACAAAAATCAATACGAGGAAAATTGATTTCAATATGGTTGACTAACTCCGAGTTGGGTTAATTATAGATGCCACCAAACCAATTAGGCGATGTGTTGCTATTGCCAGGGGGCCTTCTACAAGGTTCTTCATACTTCAATACGAACAACTTTCTACCATATGTCACATTTGTGGCAAAGTTGGTCATTCCACAGACTTTTGTCCTATTCCGGTCGAGGCTCGATCCGCCCGTATGCCATCTCCTTTAGTTAATGACCATGAGTTTGCTCCAAGTAACGAATCTTCACAGGCTATTCTAAAAGGCCAAAGACTTTTTCCAACTGTCGTCAGTAGACTATCCGCCCGTCGGTGTCCTCCTCAACCATTGCAAATGATTTTTCCTAATCATGGCTCTAATATTACTACAAGGCAAAAGACTAATGACAACACCGGGGAGGTGAGCTTGCTGGAACCCGAACTCCAAGACTTGGAGGCTGAACTTGACAATGATAGCCTTTGGAGGTCAAATGGCACTAAAAGGGAAGTTATACAATGTATTACATGTTAAAGACATGTAACACATTGAATAAGCACCACATGTTTACTTAATTTCAGCTTTTAAATTCGTTTCAATAGTTATGTCATTCATTTTGATTCATTATATTTATTTTCTTAGCAAGGTATGTTGAACATGTCTTAAGGGAATATTGGCCAGCTCCGTTTTAGCTCAAATGCACTATTTGAGCTCAAAACAAAGAATCATTATTTGAGGCACTTACCAGCTTCCGATCAGTACCAAAATGTACCAAACACTCCTAGGCAGCGCAATGAAATGGATGCTAGCTTCGTTCCAGCTCACGAATCCAGATTAAGCTCAAAACGACAAATGGTGAATTTCCATCCATATAGGATTCGGATTAGCTCCTACACACTCTTATGGATTAAGGAGAGTATTATGGCCCTAAGGATCAGTTCACTCAGCTAGGGGGTTAGTCGTTCAGCTCAAATCATCACTCAAAGATGGTGAACTTTCAGCTAGCTAAATCAGCTAGCTAGCACAGCTCAACCCAGTCAACCTTAGTTCATCCACCTCATCTTAGCTCACCCTACAACCTTCAGCTCAACCATGGAAGGACATGTTCTCTCTCCAAGAGACACAACTGACCAACCATGGAGAGAAACATGTTTTGGGCGCCAAAACAAAGAGATAACACTCTTCATTGGGCAGATTCATGATAGTCCACTTGTGTGCGAATTTCGAGCAGGATACAAGTAGAATTGGGCTTCGGTGTCTTCATGAAAGTTGTTCCTCTATCTATTATCCTTCCAAAGCATATTGAATCACATCAATCCGATATCGAGAATTCGAGATATGTCCAATTTACTAAAGACTGTGCAGGATGGAATTTTAAACCGAAAAGTTACAACAATTATTGGAAAGAGACACCATTCAACCAAACGGTTAAAGAGGGATACACCACCAATTGAATAGGCACCAAGGCCACTATTCGGACACCTTTTCAAAGGGAAATGTCCCTTGGCTATACCCTTTCATTTCCTATAAATATGTAGCCATTTTGGCATTTGAGAGACAACTTTGAATCAGATTATTTAGTTTGTGAGTTAATCTCTCATTCTTGTTCTTTTAAGAACTTTATCGACTTATCAAATCATCTCTTTGATTTGTGGCGTCACCGTCCATTCTTTATACTTTAGGTTTCTGGAATTGCATTTCCAAGAGGTCTAAGTGCATCTACCACCCTCAGAGTTGCAACTAGATTGGGTTTATGTTCCTATAACGTAAGTTCAACCTTTGCCCCTTTGAATACTATCATTCCTACATCATATAAACACCATCCATCTTCCATTTTTGTCCACCATTCTTCACCAGCCCTTAATTTACCCTTCAATATCATTTACTTCACTTAAACACCTCCATTTCCTTGCTTAATCAACCATCAACATCCCCCATGCATTCCCTTCACCAAAACATCTTCCTTTTCGTCTAAACAATACCCCACACCATAACCTCTTCTTAAATCATCATTATCTTATTTCCATCATCTTTTTAACATTCTTTTGTTTAGGAAACAAGCGTGATACAAGGCTTGCTTGCATTCTAAGGTCCGGGCAATCAAAGCTTCTCTCTACAAGCATCTTTGGTGAGTTGGAGCATATCATATGATAATTAGAGCAAAGGAAGAATCAGGTAAGCCCTATTTCTTGTTATTTCAATTCTGATAAAAAAAAGAAAATTCAGATTGTTCCAGCATATAAGGAATCTGAATTAGAATAAAAAAAAAGAGAGAAGAGAAAAGAAATCTATAAAACTAAAATTGATTTTGATATAACAATTATGTTAAAGTACTTATTTTGTAATAAATTTTTAAGTTAATAAGTCAAAATTAAGGTTTTAAGTCAAACCAAGAACTTTGAAATAATTTTTCTAAGTGTTTTTATACGAGCGTATCGATACCACTAGAACAAGTATCGATACCGCCCTTTGTTTTTGAAAGGATGTTCTTGGGACTAAGAACAAGTATCGATACCCGTTTTGATACTGAGACCTCACTGCCAACAAATGTTTCGATCCCAGTATCGAACCAATTTTTGAGGTTTAATTATTTTAAAAATATTTAAAATTAAGGCTTAGAGTTTCGATACCAGTATCGATACCCCTAAAATCCCCAACGGCTCTTTTAAACATTAAATGAGTTGACCGTTGGTGGCAGTTAAAGCTTTAAATGGTGGTTACTCCGTTTTGATACCCGTATCGATGCCAAACTTCACAATTTACTTCAGGTATCGATACCCAATTCTATACGCCCTTTAATGAATGCACAACGTCTCTTTCTATTTGTGGTCTGTTTCGAAACAGGTAGCCCGTGTTTCGATACAAATTCTATCAGAGTGCATTTATGATGGAAAGAGAAGGCTCCAACGTCTATATTTACATCTCCAACAACCCCAACGGTTAGAAATCAATGAGAAGGTATAAATTGAAGCATTTTGAGCAGCAGTAACAACTATTTGAACCTTAAGCATCATCCAAGCATAAAAATCCAACTTACAGCACTCTATTGAAAATCTTGACTCCCTACTCTTGTATTTCAATCTGTTTATTTGTAATTGAGTTTGGGGAGAGTTTATTTGTAATTGGGGCAATATCTATCTTGTGAGAGATTTCATATTTTCCTTCCTTTCATATTTTTATCTTGTGAGGTTGAATCAATTCTTGCGTAGAAGAATTGATTTGAATTGTAACGGTTATCCCTTGAACCGAGAAAAAGGTCGAATTCTTTAGTGAATGGGTTTCAAAATCCTTAGTGGGAGCTAAGGTAGTGGATGTAGAGCTTGTTTCAAAGCTTGAACCACTATAAATTGTGTGTTCTTTATTTTCTATCTTTCACCGAAAAACTTCCACCAAAATTTTAAATTGCCAATTCACCCCCCCTCTTAGCCAACTTTATAGATCGATCAACTCAACAATTGGTATCAGAGCTATATCTTTGAAGGGATTAACATCCACCAAAGAAGATCCAAAGATAGTTGATCATTTTCTAAATTCAAATCCAATGGCCTCCACTTCCGGAAGTTGGAACGAGTCTCACTCCATCACAAAGCCACCCTTCTTCAATGGTGACAACTACCCTTATTGGAAGAATCGAATGAGGTTGTTCATCAACTCCAACGATTATGTCCTTTGGGATATAATTGAAGATGGCCCCTCAATTCTAATGAAGCAAGAAGGAGATAGACAAGTGCCAAAGAAAAGGAATGAGATGACCGATGAGGAGAGAAGAAGGATGTCCACAAACGACAAAGCTCTACACATCCTCTTTTGTGCTCTTGGCCCTGACATCTACTCCAAGATGTCATCATGTACAAGTGCCAAAGAAGTATGAGACTCTTTGGAGACAACTTATGAGGGTACCAATGACGTCAAGGAGACAAAGATCGGTCTTCTTAATCTCAATTATGAGAACTTCAAGATGGAGCCGAATGAAGATATCACCAAGATGTTTGATCGATTTTCCGTCATTGTGAATGGTTTCAAGGGTTTTGGTGAGATCATATCGGAGGAGAAGCTTGTGAGGAAGCTCATCTACTCTCTTCCCGAGTCTTGGGATAGCAGACGAACGGCTATCATCAAAGCAAAGGACCTCAACACTCTTAAACTTGATGCTCTTGTGGGATCTCTTCTCACCCATGAGATCATGAAGAAAGGAAGAGAAGAAGAGAGAAAGAAGGAAGATTTGAAGCTAGAAAAGAGAGAGGTTGAAAAGAAAAGGCAAGGCATTGCTCTTAAAGTTTCATCATTCCATGAAGAGGTGGACACTAGTGAACAGGATGAGCTAGAAGAATTGACTATGGTAGCCAAAATATTCACTAGGCTCATGAGGACAAACCGGAATAGAAGATTCTAAAGAAAGAAGGAATTCAAAGGAAAGGGCAAAGAAGATGAGAAAGGCCAAATCATTTTCTATGAGTGCAAGAAGCTCGGTCACATTAGGATCGATTGCCCACAATTCAAAAGGAAAGGTTTTGAGAAGAAGAAGAAACAAGAAGCACATGTTGCCACTTGGAGTGATGAGGAGTCATCATCCAATGAAGAAAATGAAGTGGCCAACCTTTGTCTCATGGCTCTTGATGAGCCCAAGGTAACCCTTGAACCATCTTGAAGAAACCTTTCTTAAGATGAACTTTATGATGCTTATGATGAATTACAAGATGTTTATGATGAGTTGGTTTTAAAGTTCAAGGAATCGGTTTTGAAAAACAAGAAAATTATTTTCGATTTAAAAGAGAAAAACGATTCTTTGACAAAAACGATTATGGATTTTGAAGAAAAGGTTGTTTTAAATGATGATTTAAATTTTTTCAAAAAGAAAATGTGGATTTAAACAACCTTATTTCTAGCTTGAGTGAGAATCACCATAAAGTGGTAAATGAGCTCAAAGAACAAATCAAAGTGGTTGATAGTTCAACTTTTTAAAAAGGAAGCTCTTCAAAACCCAACCATGTGAAAAAGAATTTTTATGGCCACAAACAAAGAGGTTTTCAAAGGCATACTAGACATAGAAAGATTAGGAGTGTATGGGTTCCTAAGGAACTTATTATTATTTCTAATAATGTTCATGCCATTGTAAACAAAAGAGAGTTTCTTTTAAGTCCATTAATGATGTTTCTACGAGTAGAGTATTACAATTGATCCATATAGATCTTTTTGGACCTATTAGGACAACAAGCTTAGGTGGAAAATCATATGCATTTGTTATTGTAGATGATTACTCTAGATACACTTAGGTTCTATTTTTAAGTACTAAAGATGAAGCCTTAGAAAAATTCAATCACATTTTCAAATATTTATCAAAATGATCTTGATCAAAGAATTTCTCATATTAGAAGTGATCATGGAACCAAATTTCAAAATTTAGGTTTTGAGAATTTTTGTAATGAAAATGAGATTAGCCATAATTTTTCGGCTCCTCGCACTCCTCAACAAAATGGGGTAGTTGAGAGGAAAAATAGAACTTTAGAGGAAATGGCTAGGACCATGCTTTGTGAAAACAATTTACCTAAGTATTTTTGGGCGAAAGCCACAAACACTTCTTGTTATATTATAAATTGTGTAATGATTAGGCCAATTTTAAAGAAAACTCCTTATGAGATTTTAAAATCCAAAAAGCCTAACATTAGCTATTTTCACCCTTTTGGGTGAAAGTGTTTTGAATTAAACAATGGAAAAGATAATTTAGGTAAATTTGATGCAAAAAGTGATGAAGTCATTTTTCTTGGATATTCTCAACTTTCAAAGGCTTATAGAGTTTTTAACAAAAGAACCTTAGTTGTAGAATAGTCGATACATGTGGTTTTCAATGATAACCTCCTTCCTAGGAAGGATTCTTGTGATGATAATGATGTAGGAATCATTGAAACCATTGATGAGGAACAAGCATCAAAGGTGGATGGGGTTCCAACCAATGAGGAAACACAAGATCCTCCAATAGAAGCTTTGGGAGATGTAAAGCTTGAAGAAAGGGAAGTGATGTACCCAAGAGAGTTCAACTATGTCAAAGGTGGTGAAATCTTGGGTGATCCATCCAAGGGGGTAACTACTCGTTATTCTCTTAAATTAAAGAACCATATTGCATTTATCTCATGTATAGAGCCTAAAAATATCAATGAAGCTTTAAATGATGATTTTTAGATATTAGTTATGCAAGAAGAGTTAAATCAATTTGAGAGAAGTAATGTATGAACATTAGTTGATATGCCTAGTAATAAATCTACTATAGGAACTAAATGGGTCTTTAGAAACAAACTAGATGAGAGTGGTAACATTGTGAGAAATAAATCTAGATTAGTTGCTCAAGGTTACACTCAAGAAGAGGGAATAGATTTCGATGAAACTTATGCACCCGTAGCTAGAATGGAAGCTATTAGGATGTTACTTGCATTTGCATGTTATCATGATTTCAAGCTTTTTCAAATGGATGTCAAAAGTGCTTTTTTAAATGGTTTTATAAGTGAAGAAGTGTATGTTGAACAAGAACCGGGTTTTGAGGATCCAAAATTTCTAAACCATGTGTTTAAATTAACAAAAGCTTTATATGGTTTGAAACAAGCTCCTAGAGCTTTGTATGAAAGGATTTCAAATTGTTTAATTGAAAAAGGTTTTGAAAAAGGAAAGGTGTATACTACACTTTTTATAAAAAGGTTTAAAAATAACATCTTAATAGTTCAAATTTATGTTGATGATATTATTTTTGGATCTACTAATGAATGTTATTAACAAAAAATTTCTAAGCTAATGCAAGGTGAATTCGAGATGAACATGATGGGGGAGCTCTCATTCTTTTTGGGACTCCAAATCAAGCAAAGGAAAGATGGAACCTTCATCAATCAAGCAAAGTATGTCAAAGATATGCTCAAGAAGTTTGACTTGGAGAATGTGAAACCTCAAGTCACTCTTATTAGGTCATCAACTAAGCTTGACAAGGATGAAGGAGGTAACTGTGTTGATTCTAAATTAAATAGATCCATGATAGGTTCTTTGCTTTACCTTACCGCAAGTAGACCGGATATCATGTTTACTGTTTGCTTGTGTGCTAGGTTTCAAGCTAGTCCTAGAGAATCACACTTAGTTGCCATTAAGAGAATTTTTAGGTACCTTAGAGACACACCTTGTTTAGGTCTTTGGTATCCTAAAGACTCTTCCTTTAATCTTTATACTTATTCGGATGCGGATTATGGAGGTTGTAAGATAGATAAGAAAAGTACTTCCGGAATATGTCAATTCTTAGGTAGTATGCTCATATCTTGGTTCTCTAAGAAACAAAATAATGTAGCTTTATCTACCACCGAGACAGAGTACATATCCTTAGGAAGTTGTTGTGCTCAAGTATTATGGATGAAACAACAACTCTTAGATTATGGCATTAAGGTTGAAACTATACCTCTAAAATTTGATAATGCTAGTGTCATAAGTTTTACTAAGAACCCCATTCAACATTCTAGAACCAAACACATAGAAATTAGACATCACTTTATTAGAGATCATATATCTAAAAATGATGTTGTTCTAGAGTTTGTTGACTAAATCAATTAGCGGACATTTTTACCAAACCTTTGGATAAAGAGTGTTTTTGAACCCTTAAGAGAGAGTTAGGTCTAAGTAGCCTATCTTGACCTCTTAAGTGTTATTTTTATGCAAAATATGCTTGAATCTTGATTGAAATCATGCCTATGTTGTTTTGCATCTAGTTGCTTCTTTGCATATTGCTAGGGGGAGTATGAACTTGTTCATGCATTTTAATCATGTCATAACATCATATGTGATAAGTGCCCAACTCACTATCACTTTTTACACCTTTTATGAGCATTAATCATCGAATTTACACCCACTCGGACCAATGCATGTACTTAATGTGATATATTTAGAAGTTAAGCTTATAGAGATAATATTTACAGAAAAGGCAAGTTTTACTGCATTTTTATATCTGTGCAGGAGAACCATTGCCACGGTAGCAACATGGCCGAGGCAGGACCTGATGCTGAGGCAGTAGCTGAGAGCCAAGAAGCAAGCCTGTAGGCGATTGGAATTTTATGAGTTCAAATATTTAATTATTGGCTTTTGAATATGATTATACAGTTTAATCTCATTGTTATATTATTTTACTCAGTTAAAAATTCAACGGATTCTCGGTAAAGCTCATTTAGGAATACACGCTTTAAACCCAATAAAACGGTACCAAAAAAGAGATTAAGTCAAATTTTATGAGTTCAAATATTTAATTAATGGAGTTTGAATATGATTATACAGTTTAATCTCATTTTTAGATTATTTTACTCAGTTAAAAATTCAACTGATTCACGGTAAGGCCCATTTAGGAATACACGCTTTAAACCCAATAAAACGATCACAAAAAGAGATTAATAGAAATTTTATGTGTTCAAATAATTAATTATAGGCTTTTGAATATGATCATACAGTTTAATCTCATTTTTATATTATTTTACTTAGTTAAAAATTCAACGAATTCTCGTTAAGCCCATTTAAGAATACACGCTTTAAACCAAATAAAACGATCCCAAAAAAGAAATTAATTCAAATTTTATGAGTTTAAATATTTAACTATAGGCTTTTGAATATGATTATACAGTTTAATCTCATTTTAGATTATTTTACTTAGTTAAAAATTCAACGGATTCATGGTAAAGCCCATTTAGGAATACACGCTTTAAACCCAATAAAACCGTCACAAAAAGAGATTAATTCAAATTTTATGATTTCAAATATTTAATTATTGGCTTTTGAATTTGATTACACTTTTGAATGTCATTTTTAGATTATTTTACTTAGTTAAAAATTCAACGGATTCACGGTAAAGACCATTTAGGAATACACTTTTAAACCCAATAAAACGGTCCCAAAAAAGAGATTAATTCAAATTTTTTGAGTTCAAATATTTAATTAAAGGAGTTTGAATGTGATTATACAGTTTAATCTCATTTTTAGATTTTTTTTACTCAGTTAAAAATTCATCGGATACACGGTAAAGCCCATTTAGAAATACACGCTTTAAACCCAATAAAACGGTCCCAAAAAAGAGATTAATTCAAATTTTATGAGTTCAAATATTTAATTAAAGGAGTTTGAATATGATTATACATTTTTATCTCAATTTTAGATTATTTTACTCAGTTAAAAAATCAACGGATTCACGGTAAAGCACATTTAGGAAGACACGCTTTAAACCCAATAAAACGATCCCAAAAAAGAGATTAATTCAAATTTTATGAGTTCAAATATTTAATTAAAGGAGTTTGAATATGATTATACATTTTTATCTCAATTTTAGATTATTTTACTCAGTTAAAAAATCAACGGATTCACGGTAAAGCCCATTTAAGAATATACGCTTTAAACCCAATAAAACCGTCACAAAAAGAGATTAATTCAAATTTTATGAGCTCAAATATTTAATTATAAGCTTTTGAATATGATTATACAATTTAATATCCATTTTAGAGTATTTTACTCAGTTAAAAATTCAACGGATTCACGGTAAAGCCCATTTAGGAATACACATTTTAAACCCAATAAAACGGTCACCAAAATAGATTAATTCAAATTTTATGAATTCAAATATTTAACTATAGGCTTTTGAATATGATTATACAGTTTAATCTCATTTTAGGTTATTTTACTTAGTTAAAAATGCAACGTATTCACGGTAAAGCCCATTTACGAATGTACGCTTATAACCCAATAAAACGGTCCCAAAAACGAGATTAATTCAAATTTTATGAGTTCAAATATTTATTATAGGCTTTTGAATATGATTATATAGTGTAATCTCATTTTAGATTATTTTACACAGTTAAAAATTCAAAGGATTCACGGTAAAGCGTATTTAGGAATACACGCTTTAAACCAGTAAAACGGTCCCAAAATATAGATTAATTGAAATTTTATGATTTCAAATATTTAATTATAGGCTTTTAAATTTTATGAGTTCAAATATTTAATTAAAGGAGTTTGAATATGATTATACAGTTTAATCTCATTTTTAGATTATTTTACTCAGTTAAAAATTCAACGGATTCACGGTAAAGCCCATTTAGGAATACACGCGTTAAAATCAATAAAACGGTCAAAAAAAGAGATTAATTCAAATTTTATGAGTTCAAATATTTAATTATAGGCTTTTGAATATAATTATACAGTTTAATCTCATTTTTAGATTATTTTACTCAGTTAAAAATTCAACGGATTGTTGGTAAAGCCCATTTAGGAATACACGCTTTAAACTCAATAAAACGGTCACAAAAAGAGATTAATTCAAATTTTATGAATTCAAATATTTAATTATAGGCTTTTGAATATGATTATACAGTTTAATCTCATTTTAGATTATTTTACTTAGTTAAAAATTCAACGTATTCACGGTAAAGCCCATTTAGGAATGTACGCTTTTAACCCAATAAAACGGTCCCAAAAACGAGATTAATTCAAATTTTATGAGTTGAAATATTTATTATAGGCTTTTGAATATGATTATACAGTGTAATCTCATTTTAGATTATTTTACTCAGTTAAAAATTCAAAGGATTCACGGTAAAGAAGTATTTAGGAATACACGCTTTAAACCGAGTAAAACGGTCCCAAAATATAGATTAATTGAAATTTTATGATTTCAAATATTTAATTATTGGCTTTTAAATTTTATGAGTTCAAATATTTAATTAAAGGAGTTTGAATATGATTATACAGTTTAATCTCATTTTTAGATTATTTTACTCAGTTAAAAATTCAACGGATTGTCGATAAAGCCCATTTAGGAATATACGCTTTAAACCCAATAAAACGAACACAAAAAGTGATTAATTAAAATTTTATGAGTTCAAATATTTAATTATAGGCTTTTAAATATGATTATACATTTTAATCTCATTTTTAGATTATTTTACTCAGTTAAAAATTCAATGGATTGTCTGTACATCCCATTTAGGAGTACACGCTTTAAACCCAACAAAACGGTCCAAAAAAAGAGATTAATTCAAATTTTATGAGTTCAAATATTTAATTATAGGCTTTTAAATATGATTATACAATTTAATCTCATTTTTAGATTATTTTACTTAGTTAAAAATTCAATGGATTGTCGGTACAACCCATTTAGGAGTACACGCTTTAAACCCAATAAAACGGTCCCAAAAAAGAGATTAATTCAAATTTTATGAGTTCAAATATTTAATTAAAGGAGTTTGAATATGATTATACAGTTTAATCTCATTTTTAGATTATTTTTCTCAGTTAAAAATTCAACGGATTCACGGTAAAGCGTATTTAGGAATACACGATTTAAACCCAATAAAACGGTCACAAAAAGAGATTAATTCAAATTTTATGAGTTCAAATTTTTAGTTATAGGGTTTTGAATATGATTGTACAGTTTAATCTCATTTTTAGATTATTTTATTTAGTGAAAAATTCAACGGATTCTCGGTAAAGCCCATTTAGAAATACACGATTTAAACCCAATAAAACGGTCCCAAAAAAGAGATTAATTCAAATTTTATAAGTTCAAATATTTAATTAAAGGAGTTTGAATATGATTATAGAGTTTAATCTCATTTATAGATTATTTTACTCAGTTAAAAATTCAACGGATTCACGGTAAAGCCCATTTAGGAATATACGCTTTAAACCTAGTAAAACGAACACAAAAAGAGATTAATTGAAATTTTATGATTTCAATTATTTAATTATAGGCTTTTAAATATGATTATACATTTTAATCTCATTTTTAGATTATTTTACTCAATTAAAAATTCAACGGATTCACGGTAAAGCCCATTTAGGAATACATGCTTTAAACCCAATAAAGCAGTCCCAAAAAAGATATTAATTCAAATTTTATGAGTTCAAATATTTAATTAAAGGCGTTTGAATATGATTATACAGTTTAATCTAATTTTTAGATTATTTTACTCAATTAGAAATTCAACGTATTCACGGTAAAGCTCATTTAGGAATGTACGCTTTTAACCCAATAAAACGGTCCCAAAATAGAGATTAATTCAAATTTTATGAGTTCAAATATTTAATCAAAGGAGTTTGAATATGATTATACAGTTTAATCTCATTTTTAGATTATTTTACTCAGTTAAAAATTTAATTGATTCACGGTATCGTACAACCAGGTCTCTGCATCTGAAGGTGCACCAGTCAAAGATCCAGAGAAAGTTCTTACTCCATTCGCGATCAGGATCTGGGAGATAGGTGGATCCGGCATCGCACCTGAAGCTCTAACAGCTCCCTGTAACAACTGAAGGAATTGCCTACTAAGAGTATCATCAGCCACTACAGCAGGCTCGGTGCTCGGTATTGATGCCCCTCTGACAGGGGTAGACATATCAATGCCTGCAGCAGGTTGAGGATTGGGCGGTACAGTGGTACTTGTAGGAACAGGTGGGTCCGGAGAAATGACGGGTGGAGGATCACTAATAGACTCCTCTACAGGATCAGCAAAACTGGTCGTTCGACCTCGCCCTCGGGTGGATCGGCGAGCTCTACGGGCACTCATAGTGTTCAGGAAATCTACAAGGTTAAAATTTAGGAGATTAGAATTGGCACCGGAGAACCATACACAATACAGAAATATAGGTGGCATGACCTTACAGATATAAATTCATAAGAGTTTAGCAGAAAAACACTTATTTAGGACCCATCACAGTCCGAGAATCTTAAAACCAAAGGCTCTGATACCAACTAAATGTAACCCCCTAAACCGGCCTATGTGGGAAGCCCGACTAGAGTGGTCACATTGTTTTTATTTACAAATCATATGGCATGAAAATTTATTTAACTTGAGCAAATAAAGATAAATATTTGTCTAACAATTTAAAATATATAAAATATCACCAAAACATAGTATTTGGAAAATATTGTTCACAAAATAATTCGTAAAACCAATAGCAAAATAATACGTTTAAAATCACCAGTAATATAGTATATATTGGCACATGTCACCTTAAACGTAAACTGGAAAAATTTTAAAAAGAATGTTACATCAATGTGTAACTAGATAATGTGTAGATCCTTCAAATGCCAAGTCTGGGATGTCTATCTACGGGTATCTGAAAGGGGGAGAAAACAGATATGAGCTATGAAGCTCAGTGTGTTCCAACAGTGCAAATAAAATACGGATTAAATAATTAAACAGTAATATAGAAAATCAAATTATGAATATGCATGATAAGCTACCCTCCAACCGAACTCCTAGATACAGTTTCCCCGAACAGTATCTGATACTGGCATTAACCTAAGCCCTTTTGGCGAAGGTACCGACCTAAGGGGTTACCTTAGGGAACAGGCGGAATTACCCCGGCTAATGCACGGGAACTGATAACAGGCGGAATTACCCTAATTGAGGTTAGGAACCGTAAACAGGCGGAATTACCAGCTGGATCAAGGTTGAACCGGATATTAGATACTACTCATCATCCCAATACTAAGATGGCAGGCATGCAATAATAACAGAAATCGTGATGGTAGTAACGGAAATTAAACAGGCAATATGTATACATAAATCAGGACATATCAGACATACAGTAAATCATAAAATGATACATCTTAAGGTTCAAAACAAGTGTTTATATAAACCCAAAAAACAGTCATGTGCACATACTTGATTCGTTTAAAACGTAAAACAGTAAAATACAGTTATATAGCACACAAGGAACACACCTCAATGGCAGAAATAGACAGGTGATCTACTGGGCGTTCGAGCCTCGCTCTGTAGCAGTACTGGACCCTAAAAATATAAGATAGAATTTTTATTAATACTGGAGTTAAATATTGAATTGATTATTCACGGGTATTAAAACATACAAGTCACGATCGGATCTCGGGATCGGTCAAATCGGGAGGAACTGGGCCGGGTCGGTACACGATCGAGAGAACTATGGGGTTCTACAAACAAACAGATATAAATATTAGACCTTAAAAAAAAACTCTGGACTTAACTTAACTTAGAAGAAAAGTTTGACTCGAGACTTTAAAGTCCAATCTGGAGACTTTCAGGTTCGAATTTTGAAAAACGGACTTCACGGATGGACTCAGGACGTCGAAAAACATAAAATAGGAGTTTTTGAAAATTTTGACTTTTTGGGTCAAAGTCAACACTGACGTCAACAGTCAAAGTCAACGTTGACGTCATGCTGACGTTGGTCAACGGTCAACGGGTCGGGTCAGTCAATGGGTCAACAAGTCGGTTAGGGTTTGACCGATTCGGTTCAGTTTGACTGGTTCGATTCGGTTTAACCGGTTTGGTTCGGTTTGATCGGTTCAAGGTCGGCTTAGACCAGGTTTGGGCCGGTTTGAACCGGCCGGCTTTAGATCACCGTCCAGGGCGGCCGGAACTCGCCCCGGTGGCGCGTGAAGGCCACGCGCGGCCCTAAACGGCCGGAAAACACCTTTTTAGACTCGGAAACATCTCCAAATTCAGATCTTTTCATTTTATACCCACTAGGAACCAGAAACAACACGAAAAACATCTCGAAAAAATTACTTATTTTGCGAACGGGAAAGGTTCTCCGATGAAGGACTTAACGGCGACGATCGGCGACGAGGAGATAGGGGTTTTGGTCGCGCCTCCACGGAGAGCACGGTGGTGCTGGCGACGCGTCGGTTCGGTCACTGGAACGGCTGGAACAGGAGAAAATTATTAGGGTTCAAACCCTAGGTTCGGCGAAGCTTCCACCTTCGATTCGCGGCGAAGGCAGCGGCGGTTCGGCGCGTGGTTAAGGGGGTTCGGATCGGGAGACCACGACGGTTCTGAAGGTGGCGACGGTGACGACCATGGCGCGGTGATAGGGGAGATCGGCGGTGGTCGGTTGTAAAATGAGAAGGAGGGGAAATAAGAGAGATGTAGGGTTTATTTGGTTCGAAAGAGAAAAAAAAAAGCTGGTTCGAGATATAATATTTACTTATATAATATATTATTTTTTTATTATTATTTTTTTTAAATTCGAATTTAATATTATTATTTATTCATTTCCTTTTTTTTTAAAAGAGTGTTACAGAATATGATTATACAGTTTAATCTCATTTTTAGATTATTTTACTCAATTAAAAATTCAACGGATTCACGGTAAAGCCCATTTTGGAATACACGCTTTAAAACCAATAAATGGTCACAAAAAGAGATTAATTGAAATTTTATGAGTTCAAATATTTAATTATAGGCTTTTAAATATGATTTTACAGTTTAATCTCATTTTTAGATTATTTTACTCAGTTAAAAATTCAGTGGATTGTCGGTAAAGCCCATTAAGGAGTACACGCTTTAAACCCAATAAAACGATCCCAAAAAAAAGATTAATTCAAATTTTATGAGTTCAAATAATTAATTAAAGGAGTTTGAATATGATTATACAATTTAATCTCATTTTTAGATTATTTTACTCAGTTAAAGATTCTACGGATTCGGGGTAAAGCGTATGTAGGATTACACGCTTTAAACCCAATAAAACGGTCCCAAAAAAGATATTAATTCAAATTTTATGAGTTCAAATATTTAATTATAGGCTTTTAAATATGATTATACTGTTTAATCTCATTTTTAGATTATTCTACTTAGTTAAAAATTCAACGGATTCACGGTAAAGCGTATTTAGGAATACACGCTTTAAACCCAATAAACCATTACCAAAGAAGAGATTAATTCAAATTTTATGAGTTCAAATATTTAAATATAGGCTTTTGAATATGATTATACAGTTTAATCTCATTTTAGATTATTTTACTTAGTTAAAAATTCAACAGATTCATAATAAAGCCCATTTAGGAATATACGCTTTAAACCCAATAAAACGATCAGAAAAAGAGATTAATTGAAATTTTATTAGTTCAAATATTTAATTATAGGTTTTTGAATATGATTATACAGTTTATTCTCATTTTTAGATTATTTTACTCAGTTAAAAATTCAACGTATTGTCGGTAAAGCCCATTTAGGAATAAACGCTTTAAACCCAATAAAACGGTCCCAAAAAAGAGATTAATTCAAATTTTATGAGTTCAAATATTTAATTAAAGGAGTTTGAATATGATTATATAGTTTAATCTCATTTTTAGATTACTTTACTCACTTAAAAATTTTACGGATTCAGGGTAAAGCATATTTAGGAATACAGGCTTTAAACCCAATAAAACGGTCCCAAAAAAAGATTAATTCAAATGTTATGAGTTCAAATATTTAATTATAGGCTTTTGAATATGATTATACAGTTTAATCTCATTTTAGATTATTTTACTTAGTTAAAAATTCAACGGATTCATGATAAAGCCCATTTAGGAATATACGATCTAAACCCAATAAAACGGTCCCAAAAAAGAGATTAATTCAAATTTTATGAGTTCAAATATTTAATTAAAGGAGTTTGAATATGATTATACAGTTTAATCTCATTTTTAGATTATTTTACTCAATTAAAAATTCCACGGATTCACGGTAAAGCGTATTTAGGAATACAGGCTTTAAACCCAATAAAACGGTCCCAAAAAAGAGATTAATTGAAATTTTATAATTTCAAATATTTAATTATAGGCTTTTGAATATGATTATACTATTTAATCTCATTTTACATTATTTTACTCTGTTAAAAATTCAACGGATTCACGATAAAGCCCATTTAGGAATATACGCTTTAAACCCAATAAAACGATCACAAAAGGAGATTAATTGAAATTTTATGAGTTCAAATATTTAATTATAGGCTTTTGAATAATATTTTATTGTTTAATCTAATTTTTAGATTATTTTACTCAGTTAAAAATTCAACGGATTGTCGGTAAAGCCCATTTAGGAATACACGCTTTAAACCCAATAAAACGGTCCCAAAAAATAGATTAACTCAAATTTTATGAGTTCAAATATTTAATTAAAGGTGTTTGAATATGATTATACATTTTTATCTCATTTTTAGATTATTTTACTGAGTTAAAAAATCAACGGATTCACGGTAAAGCCCATTGAAGAATATACGCTTTAAACCCAATAAAACCGTCACAAAAAGAGATTAATTCAAATTTTATGAGTTCAAATATTTAATTATAGGATTTTAAATATGATTATACAGTTTAGTCTCATTTTTTGATTATTTTACTCAATTAAAAATTCAACGGATTGTCGGTAAAGCCCATTTAGGAATACACGCTTTAAACCCAATAAAACGGTCCCAAAAAAGAGTTTAATTCAAATTTTATGAGTTCAAATATTTAACTAATGTAGTTTGAATATGATTATACAGTTTAATATCATTTTTAGTTTATTTTACTCAATTAAAAATTCCACGGACTCACGGTAAAGCGTATTTAGGAATACAAGCTTTAAACCCAATAAAACGATCCCAAAAAAGAGATTAATTGAAATTTTATAATTTCAAATATTTAATTATAGGCTTTTGAATATGATTATACTGTTTAATCTCGTTTTAGATTATTTTACTCTATTAAAAATTTAACGGATTCACGGTAAAGCCCATTTAGGAATATACGCTTTAAACCCAATAAAACGATCACAAAAAGAGATTAATTGAAATTTTATGAGTTCAAATATTTAATTATAGGCTTTTGAATAATATTTTACAGTTTAATCTTATTTTTAGATTATTTTACTCAGTTAAAAATTCAACGGATTCACGGTAAAGCCCATTTAGGAATACGCGCTTTAAACCCAATAAAACGATCCCAAAAAAGAGATTAATTTAAATTTTGTGAGTTCAAAAATTTAATTAAAGGACTTTGAATATGATTATACAGTTTAATCTCATTTTTAGATTATTTTACTCAGTTAAAAATTCAACGAATTCACGGTAAAGCCCATTTAGGAATACACACTTTAAACTCAATAAAACGGTCACAAAAAGAGATTAATTGAAATTTTATGAGTTCAAATATTTAATTATAGGCTTTTAAATATGATTATATATTTTAATCTCATTTTAGATTATTTTACTTCGTTAAAAATTCAATGGATTCACGATAAAGCCCATTTAGGAGTACACGCTTTAAAACCAATAAAACGGTCCCAAAAAAGAGATTAATTCAAATTTTATGAGTTCAAATATTTAATTAAAGCAGTTTGAATATGATTATACAATTTAATCTCATTTTTAGTTTATTTTACTCAGTTAAAAATTCAACGAATTCACGGTAAAGCGTATTTAGGAATACACGCTTTAAACCCAATAAAACGGTCACAAAAAAGATTAAGTCAAATTTTATGAGTTCAAATATTTAATTAAAGGAGTTTGAATATGACAATACAGTTTAATCTCATTGTATATTTTTTTAGTCAGTTAAAAATTCAACGGATTCACGGTAAAGCGTATTTAGGAATACACGCTTTAAACCCAATAAAACGGTCACAAAAGGAGATTAATTGAAATTTTATGAGTTCAAATATTTAATTATAGGCTTTTGAATAATATTTTACAGTTTAATCTTATTTTTAGATTATTTTACTCAGTTAAAAATTCAACGGATTCACGGTAAAGCCCATTTAGGAATACGCGCTTTAAACCCAATAAAACGATCCCAAAAAAGAGATTAATTAAAATTTTGTGAGTTCAAAATTTTAATTAAAGGGCTTTGAATATGATTATACAGTTTAATCTCATTTTTAGATTATTTTACTCAGTTAAAAATTCAACGAATTCACGGTAAAGCCCATTTAGGAATACACGCTTTAAACTCAATAAAACGGTCACAAAAAGAGATTAATTGAAATTTTATGAGTTCAAATATTTAATTATAGGCTTTTAAATATGATTATATATTTTAATCTCATTTTAGATTATTTTACTTCGTTAAAAATTCAATGGATTCACGATAAAGCCCATTTAGGAGTACACGCTTTAAAACCAATAAAACGGTCCCAAAAAAGAGATTAATTCAAATTTTATGAGTTCAAATATTTAATTAAAGGAGTTTGAATATAATTATACAATTTAATCTCATTTTTAGTTTATTTTACTCAGTTAAAAATTCAACGGATTCACGGTAACGCGTATTTAGGAATACACGCTTTAAACCCAATAAAACTATCACAAAAAAGATTAATTCAAATTTTATGAGTTCAAATATTTAATTAAAGGAGTTTGAATATGACAAAACTGTTTAATCTCATTGTATATTTTTTTAGTCAGTTAAAAATTCATCAGATTCACGGTAAAGCCCATTTAGGAATACACGCTTTAAACCCAATAAAACGGTCACAAAAGGAGATTAATTGAAATTTTATGAGTTCAAATATTTAATTATAGGCTTCTGAATATAATTATACAGTTTATTCTCATTTTTAGATTATTTTACTCAGTTAAAAATTCAACGGATTGTCGGTAAAGCCCATTTAGGAATACACGCTTTAAACTCAATAAAACGGTCACAAAAAGAGATTAATTCAAATTTTTTGAATTCAAATATTTAATTATAGGCTTTTGAATATGATTATACAGTTTAATCTCATTTTAGATTATTTTACTTAGTTAAAAATTCAACGGATTCACGATTAAGCCCATTTAGGAATACACGCTTTAAACCCAATAAAACGGTCCAAAAAAGAGATTAATTCAAATTTTATGAGTTCAGATATTTAATTAAAGGAGTTTGAATATGATTATACAGTTTAATCGCATTTTAAGATTATTTTACTCAGTTAAAAATTCTACAGATTCGGGGTAAAGCGTATTTAGGAATACACACTTTAAACCCAATAAAACGGTCCCAAAAAATAGATTAGTTCAAATTTTATAAATTCAAATATTTAATTATAGGCTTTTGAATATGATTATACAGTTTATTCTCATTTTTAGATTATTTTACTCAGTTAAAAATTCAATGTATTGTCGGTACAGCCCATTTAGGAGTACACGCTTTAAACCCAACAAAACGGTCCAAAAAAAAGAGATTAATTCAAATTTTATGAGTTAAAATATATAATTAAAGGAGTTTGAATATGATTATACAGTTTAATCTCATTTTTAGATTATTTTACTCAATAAAAAATTCTACGGATTCACGGTAAAACGTATTTACGAATACAGTCTTTAAACCCAATAAAACGGTCCCAAAAAAGAGATTAATTGAAATTTTACGAGTTCAAATATTTAATTATAGGCTTTTGAATAATATTTTACAGTTTAATCACATTTTTAGAATATTTTACTTAGTTAAAAATTCAACGGATTCACGGTAAAGCCCATTTAGGAATATACGCTTTAAACCCAATAAAACGGTCACAAAAAGAGATTAATTAAAATTTTATGAGTCCAAATTTTTAATTATAGGATTTTGAATAATATTTTATAGTTTAATCTCATTTTTAGATTATTTTACTCAGTTAAAAATTCAACGGATTGTCGGTAAAGCCCATTTAGGAATACACGCTTTAATCTCAATAAAACGGTCACAAAAACAGATTAATTCAAATTTTATGAATTCTAATATTTAATTATAGGCTTTTGAATATGATTATACGTTTTAATCTCATTTTAGATTATTTTACTTAGTTAAAAATTCAACGGATTTACGATAAAGCCCATTTAGGAATACACGCTTTAAACCTAATAAAACAGTCCCAAAAAAGAGATTAATTCAAATTTTATTAGTTCAAATATTTAATTATAGGCTTTTGAATATGATTATACAGTTTAATCTCATTTTAGATTTTTTTACTCAGTTAAAAATTCAACGGATTCACGGTAAAGCCCATTTAGGAATATACGCTTTAAATCCAATAAAACGGTCACAAAAAGAGATTAATTGAAATTTTATGAGTCCAAATATTTAATTAAAGGAGTTTAAATATGATTATTCAGTTTAATCTCATTTTTAGATTATTTTACTCAGTTAAAAATTCAATGGATTGTCTGTACATCCCATTTAGGAGTACACGCTTTAAACCCAACAAAACGGTCCAAAAAAAGAGATTAATTCAAATTTTATGAGTTTAAATATTTAATTATAGGCTTTTAAATATGATTATACAATTTAATCTCATTTTTAGATTATTTTACTTAGTTAAAAATTCAATGGATTGTCGGTACAACCCATTTAGGAGTACACGCTTTAAACCCAATAAAACGGTCCCAAAAAAGAGATTAATTCAAATTTTATGAGTTCAAATATTTAATTAAAGGAGTTTGAATATGATTATACAGTTTAATCTCATTTTTAGATTATTTTTTTCAGTTAAAAATTCCACGGATTGTCGGTAAAGCCCATTTAGGAATACACGCTTTAAACCTAGTAAAACGGTCCCAAAAAAGAGATTAATTTAAATTTTATGAGTTCAAATATTTAATTAAAGGAGCTTGAATATGATTATACAGTTTAATCTCATTTTTAGATTATTTTACTCAACCAAAAATTCCACGGATTCACGGTAAAGCGTATTTAGAAATACAGTCATTAAACCCAATAAAACGGTCCCAAAATAGAGATTAATTCAAATTTTAGAATTTCAAATATTTAATTATAGGCTTTTAAATATGATTATACTGTTTAATCTCATTTTTAGATTATTTTACTTAGTTAAAAATTAAACGGATTCACGGTAAAGCCCATTTAGGAATATTCACGGTAAAGCCCATTTAGGATCTTAAAAGGAGGGATGTTCAGCACAGTGTGGGAGACAAAGTCTTTCTGAAAGTGTCCCCATGGAAGAAGATCTTTCGGTTCGGGAAGAGAGGCAAGCTTAGCCCTCGTTTCATCAGGCCTTTCGAGGTGATTGAGAGGATTGGTCCCGTGGCTTACCGACTAGCACTCCCTGCTGAATTTGACACGATCCACAATGTCTTCCATGTCTCAATGCTCAGGAAGTATAGATCTGATCCCTCTCATGTTCTTGAACCTGGAGATGTGGAATTGAATCCGGACTTATCTTACGAAGAGGAACCGGTTCAGATTCTTGACCGAGAAATCAGAAGGCTTCGAAATAAGTCTGTTCCTCTCGTGAAAGTTCTTTGGAGAAACCACAAGGTAGAGGAAGCTATGTTGGAACCGGAAGCAACCATGAAAGAGCAATACCCACATCTATTTCCTTCAGGTACAAATTCGAGGACGAATTTCCTTTAAGGGGGGGAGAATTGTAATACCCTAAACATAGCCTAGAAGTTAAGGACTAAATAAATTAAATTAGAGCTTAATAAAATTCAAAATTTAAGGACTAAATTGAATGAAATTGAAAATTAGAGGCCAAATTGAAAAAGGACCAAAAAGTGAAAATTCAAGAAAACGGTGATTGCATGTAATAAAATGGGAAATGGTGGCCTTGGACACATGTCAAGACCTCCTTTGACCAGCCACCCTTGTCCCATGTGATTAAAATTTATGTTTGATTTAAAATAATTAGGAAAAGTAAGAAAAAAGATGACAATTACCTTAAGTTAGTGGGAGAGAGAAGATCACCACTATTCACCCTTCTTCTTTCTTTGGTTTGGCCAGCCATGAAGCTTCCTAGAGAGAAAAAAATTCTCTCATCTTGCATGTGAGATTTTAAGAGGGATTTTGAAGGATTGAAACTAGATTCTTGAGTTAGGAAGGTTCCTAAGCAAGGTAAGGTATTTTTCTTCTTGAAAACTTGGTTAAAATTGAAGTTAGATGTTGTTAGCTTGAATTCCATGGCTGAAAATTTAGTATGTTGCTTATAGTTACTTTATTTTTAAGTTAGAACTTGAATGGAGGTTGCTGGAAATTGGTATTGTTGTGATTGGTTGAGACTTTGAGCTTGAGGATTTAATTGCATGAATTTGAAAGTTGTAGGGACTGTTTTGTGGTTAAATTTATGAAGGATTTTGATGTTAGGATGCTTAAAATGGTCTTATGTGGACTGATTTGA
Organism: Abelmoschus esculentus; assembly: GCA_035048815.1. Lineage (NCBI taxonomy): Eukaryota > Viridiplantae > Streptophyta > Magnoliopsida > Malvales > Malvaceae > Abelmoschus > Abelmoschus esculentus. Next base: position 6,597,587 of record JAUCBN010000050.1, read on the forward strand.
AGTAGAATGAAGCATGAGAAAGTTTGGTAGTGAATTAAGTGCTAAATGTATTGTTTGGACTGTTTTGCTAGAATTGAGAAATTGATGGACTTAATTGTTATTGTTGAATCTGGAAATTTAATGTTGAATTCATAGGATAATGTTTTAAGAGTGTGAAAATTAAATTATAGGTGCTTTGGTTGAAAAGATGAAGGAAAGAAAGTGATAGGAATTGGTAATGTGCTTTGGACTAGTTTATAGGTGACATTTTGGTAGCTTCATAAAATGAGCTGATAACTTTGTTGAATTGCATAATTAAAAATGGTTGCATAGGTAAAATGTTCTTGAAATTGAGCCTACTAAAGTTTACAAGTATTGGATGAGTTGAATTGGTGATAAGGTTGATGAATTTTGAGCTAGAATTGATGTAGGTGAAATCTGTCCAGAATAGGCCTGTTCTGGACAGTCACTTTGAAAAATTCCCTAGAATAATGTACAAGGAATTTAGGGCTGTAAATGAGCAGTCTATAACTTGGATGAGTCTACTTTAATTAGAAAAAAACCTCACCTCGTTTTCCCTTGTAAATTAGGAGATATAAGAGAAACAAAAAGATTGGTCCAGACTGTCCCGAAACAGCATTGCCTTGTCTTTAATCGAAAACTGGTACTAATGGGTTCGTAGGAAAAATTCAAGCTTTATATGGTTTAGAAGATGGTTTCATTAGATTTGAAACTAGGTAAAGTGGGCAAATTTTGGACACGTGGATCAAAAGATAAAAATAGTTTAGTGAGCATTGCACAATCTGTCCTGGGATGTAACCTTACTGTTTTGGTTATTTTGGAGTTGGTAATTATGAAATGTGTGAATTGAATGTATTTTGATGATGTGTATGTGCTTTTGTGTGTTTTAGAGGCTTCTAAAGAAGTGGATAGTGAGGAGGAGCTGAGGCAAGAGCTTGCCAAAAGAAGAAACAAGGGGCCAATCATCCATAATCCTTAGAAGTTTTGCTTGGATTGTTTGTGAGTGTAACTTTCTTTGGGGTTGGGACTAGGTCCTAACCCAATTCTGATTTTTAGTGTTTATGATTAAACCGGTATGAAATATGACTTAACATAAACTTGGCTAATCTTTAAGGGAAGAGTGAAATGTTATGAGAACTTGTTTGTTTGCCATGTTATTTGTTAGCATGTTGAATGTATATGAATTGCTTGTTAAGTATTTGTTTTGGTTTGATCATACCCATGCATTGCATATGCCGAGGTATGAATGGCATGCTTAAGCTTGGGATGCAAGGTATGTGTACATGCATATGTTACATGCATTTAAAGTTCTGATTTTGCTTGTGCTTGGAATGTATATTGGATTGTATATGTAATGATATGGATTGTTGGATTGATATGCCATGAAATGAAATGAAAATGAATTCATGTGAGCCTAGGCACGTTGGCCTAAGAGGCTCGGTCTATGAGGACCATATTGATGAAAATGACATTGAATATTGGATTGATATGCTTAAAATGATAATCGACAACCTTGGTAGCTAGTTAGTTAGATAGGAAGGCATGCCTTAGAATCTAAGAGCTCATTGTATCGGGTAGGACTTCGGTCCAGGGAAATTGGCCCTTATTGGCGACAGACGGAGGGTACGTTTTGGGTCATTGGCGACAGTAGGAGGGTTTGACCAGCACTATAGGTGCATATTGTGGCGACAGTTGGTTGGAGATTCGATTATCTTCTAGCTAAATACCAAGGTGGTTGTAATGATTTTAATTAACTTGAATTAAATTGCACTATAATTGTTAGTTAAATGCAAGCATGATTACTTGTTATGAAAATGTACTTGTTATTGGCATACTACTTATCGGATTGTCATATATCGAACATTGGATTGTTACATGCATTTGGATTGTCATATAGTGAACATTAAATCGATACATGTAATCGGATTGTCACATGTTGAACCTTGAATTGGATTGTTATACATTGAATTGGTATGTGTACTTGACTTGGTATATGTAAACTTATTGGACTGATATATGCTCGATTGAATTTGGTATATGTGTACTTGAATTTGGTATGTTATGGTCTATGTGAACTTAACATGGCATATGATACATGTTTGGATTGTCTTGGATTGTTTTGATTTTCCGTTACCTCACTAAGTACCTTATGTACTTACCCCCGCTCCCTTCGCTCTTCCCAACATTTCAGGTTGATCGATTATTAGCTCGGTCCCGGTTTTCCGTCGTTCGGATCAGCAGCAGCACAAGCCAAGTATGCTTTTTTTTTTGAAATCTCCTAGTGGTGGCTAGTCTTGTTTAGTTAGACCATGCATTTTGATTACTTTAGACGGTTTGTATATAGTGAACCACATTTTGGTAGCTTCGGGCTTAGATTTGTATAACTTAAGAATGATGACATATTTGATACGTTTAATATGTATGTATATTTGTAATGGATTGCATGTTATGGAATGGAACGAACTATTGAAATTGTTATATGGAATGGATAAATGAATTATCGAACTATTGAATGAACAATAGGTTTCGGGAATGTTCAGTAATGAATATAAGTTGCTAAGTGGTTTAAAGGCCTAGTAATAGGAAAAAGTTTTAATTTACCCCTAAAATCGGTACTTTCGGGTTAAGTTGAGTTGGTAAACCATTGTTCGGGCCGGGTTATCGGAGTGCTCAAGGATCGGTGACGCCCCTTCCTACCGGCCCGGGGTGGGGGTGTCACACTTGATTGGTATCAGAGCGATTAGGTTAGGATTCTAGGACTAAAATCGAGTTCGCAAGCATCATATAGGATCAAACTATGCCACCTAGGAGTTATACATAATAATGTGCTTGTGCTTGCTCGATCTAAACTCTTTCCTGTTTGTTTGTCAATTATAGAATGTCCGATACGAGGTTGGCGGTGGATGACCCGAATCTCGCGGCCTCTTCGACCGATGGAGACAGTGTGGAGATGGGTCAGAACCCTCCACAACAAGCTCCACCCCTCCGCCCCCTGTTGCTCCTCAACCTGGAACGCCGGCAATGCAGAACATTCAGCAGGAATGTCTCCTTAGCATGAAGGAGATGTTCGATCAGCTTCTAGTGAATCTGAAGCAAAATCAGCATGATGCTCCTGCCCTTGATGCACCTAGTTGTGCTCCGATAGATAAGCTTGCTCGGTATCGGGCTTATACATTTGCGGGTGTTAGCGAGGAGAAACCAGAGGATGTAGAGTATTGGTTAGAATGCACCACTCAGATTCTGACCAAGCAGCTACATTGTTAAGACGAGCACAAGCTTGAGTGTGCCATAGCCCTGTTGGCCGATGAAGCTCTGAGTTGGTGGGAAACCACTACATTGACTGCCCCGGCAGAAGCTGTTACATGGAAGTTCTTCGTTGAGGAATTTAAGAAGAAATATATCAGTGAGCAATATCTAGCCGAGCGCCGGAAGAAGTTCTTGTATCTGAAACAAGCCAACCAGCCGATCGAGCAGTATGTGGCCGATTTCTGCAAATATTGTAAGTATGGCTCCGAGTATATTAAGACCGAGGAAGAGAAATGCCGGAAGTTCACCGATGGTCTTAACGATGAGTTGAGCCCAATGTTCACGGCCCTTGGGATTACCGACTTCCAGAACTTGGTAAATCGGGCCATTGCGATAGAGGCAAAGATGAAAGCTTCCGAGAAACGCAAGGGTGGTAGTTCTTGGAAGGACAAACGAGCTAGAACCGATGATAGGCCTCAGTGGAAGAACAAGAAGTCGAAGCAGGCCAAGGAGTCTCCTTCTGGTTATACCTCTGTTTAGAGAGATGGGTACATACCGAAGCCTCAGACAGTATCTAGGCACATAGCTCCAGTCGTTTCTGTTGATAGCACGGGGAATTCTAACAGAGGCACTCAGTATCCTGCCTGCAAGTTCTGCCAGAAACATCATCCGGGTCAGTGTAGGACTCAGCAAAATCTGTGCTATTTGTGCGGAGCTTCCGATCACTACATCAGGAACTGTCCTCAAAATCCCAACAAGGTTCTTGCTAGAGCTTCTGCAATGGACAGTGCTTCTCCGTATGTCAGAAACAAGGGTTCCAGACAGGCTCAATCTGGTAGTCAGGGAAAGAATAAGGGCCAGTCTTCGAGTGCCACACACCAGGAATCTCGGGCTCCTGCACGGATCTACCACATCAAAGGAAAAGATGATGAAGAATCCCCGGATGTAATCGCAGGTATAATTGAATTAAATTCGAGTCCTGCATATGCTTTGATTGATTCTGGGTCTACTCATTCCTTTATTTGCTCTGCTATGGTTGCAAAAGCAAATCTGAAACCTTAGGTAGTCACTAGGGGTCTTGTAGTGTCAAACCCTATAGGAAGTCTATTGAATATTAACCGTGTTTGTAAGAGCTCCCTCGTTACGATTCGAAATATCCCTTTTTAGATTATAGGCTTTTATGAGATCAAATATTTAATTATAGGCTTTTGAAAATGATTATACAGTTTAATCTCATTTTTACAATATTTTTCTCAGTTAAAAATTCAACGGATTCACGGTAAAGCCCATTTAGGAATACACGCTTTAAACCCAATAAAACGGTCCCAAAAAAGAGATTAATTTAAATTTTGTGAGTTCAAGTATTTAATTAAAGGAGTTTGAATATGATTATACAGTTTAATCTCATTTTTAGATTATTTTACTGAGTTAAAAATTCAACGAATTCACGGTAAAGCCCATTTAGGAATACACGCTTTAAACTCAATAAAACGGTCACAAAAAGAGATTAATTGAAATTTTATGAGTTCAAATATTTAATTATAGGCTTTTAAATATGATTATACAGTTTAATCTCATTTTAGACTATTTTACTCAGTTAAAAATTCAATGGATTGTCGGTACAACCCATTTAGGAGTACACGCTTTAAAACCAATAAAACGGTCCCAAAAAAGAGATTAATTCAAATTTTATAAGTTCAAATATTTAATTAAAGGAGTTTGAATATGATTATACATTTTAATCTCATTTTTAGATTATTTTACTCAGTTAAAAATTCAACGGATTCACGGTAAAGCGTATTTAGATATACACGCTTTAAACACAATAAAACGGTCAAAAAAAAGATTAATTCAAATTTTATGAGTTCAAATTTTTAATTATAGGCTTTTGAATATGATTATACAGTTTAATCCCATTTTTAGATTATTTTACTCAGTTAAAAATTCAACGGTTTCACGGTAAAGCGTATTTAGAAATACACGCTTTAAACCCAATAAAATAATCACAAAAAGAGATTAATTGAAATTTTATGAGTTCAAATATTTAATTAAAGGAGTTTGAATATGATTATACAGTTTAATCTCATTTTTAGATTATTTTACTCAGTTAAAAAATTCAATGGATTGTCGGTACAGCCCATTTAGGAATACACGCTTTAAACCCAACAAAACGATCCAAAAAAAAGAGATTAATTCAAATTTTATGAGTTCAAATTTTTAATTATAGGCTTTTAAATTTGATTATACAATTTAATCTCATTTTTAGATTATTTTACTCAGTTAAAAATTCAACGGTTTCACGGTAAAGCATATTTAGAAATACACGCTTTAAACCCAATAAAACAGTCACAAAAAGAGATTAATTGAAATTTTATGAGTTCAAATAATTAATTATAGGCTTTTGAATATAATTATACAGTTTAATCTCATTTTTAGATTATTTTACTCAGTTAAAAATTCAACGGATTCACGGTAAAGCGTATTTAGGAATACACGCTTTAAACCCAATAAAACGGTCACAAAAAAATATTAATTCAAATATTATGAGTTCAAATATTTAATTATAGGCTTTTGAGTATGATTATACAGTTTAATCTCATTTTTAGATTATTTTTCTCAGTTAAAAATTCCACGGATTCACGGTAAAGCGTATTTAGAAATACAAGCTTTAAACCCAATAAAACGGTCCCAAAAAAGAGATTAATTCAAATTTTATGAGTTCAAATATTTAATTATAGGCTTTTGAACATAATTATACAGTTTATTCTCATTTTTAGATTATTTTACTCAGTTAAAAATTCAACGGATTGTCGGTAAAGCCCATTTAGGAATACACGCTTTAAACTCAATAAAACGGTCACAAAAATAGATTAATTCAAATTTTATGAATTCAAATATTTAATTATAGGCTTTTGAATATGATTATACAGTTTAATCTCATTTTAGATTCTTTTACTTAGTTAAAAATTCAACGGTTTCACGGTAAAGCGTATTTAGAAATACACGCTTTAAACCTAATAAAACAGTCACAAAAAAAGATTAATTGAAATTTTATGAGTTCAAATATGTAATTATAGGCTTTTGAATATAATTATACAGTTTATTCTCATTTTAGATTATTTTACTCAGTTAAAAATTCAACGGATTGTTGGTAAAGCCCATTTAGGAATACACGCTTTAAACTCAATAAAACGGTCACAAAAAGAGATTAATTCAAATCTTTTGAATTCAAATATTTAATTATAGGCTTTTGAATATGATTATACAGTTTAATCTCATTTAAGATTATTTTACTTAGTTAAAAATTCAACGGATTCACGATAAAACCCATTTAGGAATACACGCATTAAACCCAATAAAACGATCCCCAAAAAGAGATTAATTCAAATTTTATGAGTTCAGATATTTAATTAAAGGAGTTCGAATATGATTATACAGTTTAATCTCATTTTAAGATTATTTTACTCAGTTAAAAATTCTACGGATTCGGGGTAAAGCGTATTTAGGATTACACGCTTTAAACCCAATAAAACGGTCCCAAAAAAGAGATTAATTCAAATTTTATAATTTCAAATATTTAATTATAGACTTTTGAATATGATTATACAGTTTAATCTCATTTTTAGAATATTTTATTCAATTAAAAATTCAATGGATTATCGGTACAGCCCATTTAGGAGTACAAGCTTTAAAGCCAACAAAATGGCCCAAAAAAGAGATTAATTCAAATTTGATGAGTTCAAATATATAATTAAAGGAGTTTGAATATGATTATACAGTTTAATCTCATTTTTAGATTATTTTTCTCAGTTAAAAATTCCGCGGATTGTGGGTAGAGCCCATTTAGAAATACACGCTTTAAACCTAGTAAAACGGTCCCAAAAAAAAGATTAATTCAAATTTTATGAGTTCAAATATTTAATTAAAGGAGTTTGAATATGATTATACAGTTTAATCTCATTTTTAGATTATTTTACTCAATAAAAAATTCCACTGATTCACGGTAAAGCGTATTTAGGAATACAGTCTTTAAACCCAATAAAACGGTCCAAAAAAAGAGATTAATTCAAATTTTATAATTTTAAATATTTAATTATAGGCTTTTAAATATGATTATACTGTTAATCTCATTTTTAGATTATTTTACTTAGTTAAAAGTTAAACGGATTCACGGTAAATCCCATTTAGGAATATACACTTTAGACCCAATAAAATGGTCACAAAAAGATATTAATTGAAATTTTATGAGTTCAAATATTTAATTATAGGCTTTTGAATAATATTTTACAGTTTAATCACATTTTTAGATTATTTTACTAAGTTAAAATTTCAACAGATTGTCGGTAAAACCCATTTAGGAATACACGCTTTAAACTCAATAAAACGGTCACAAAAATAGATTAATTCAAATTTTATGAATTCTAATATTTAATTATATGCTTTTGAATATTATTATATAGTTTAATCTCATTTTTAGATTATTTTACTCAGTTAAAAATTCAACGGATTCACGGTAAAGCCCATTTAGGAATATACGCTTTAAACCCAATAAAACGGTCACAAAAAGAGATTAATTGAAATTTTATGAGTCCAAATATTTAATTAATGGAGTTTCAATATGATTATACAGTTTCATCTCATTTTAAGATTATTTTACTCAGTTAAAAATTCTAAGGATTCGGGGTAAAGCGTATTTAGGAATACACGCTTTAAACCCAATAAAACGGTCCCAAAAAAGAGATTAATTCAAATTTTATAATTTCAAATATTTAATTATAGGCTTATGAATATGATTATACAGTTTATTCTCATTTTTAGATTATTTTACCAAGTTAAAAATTCAATGTATTGTCGGTACAGCCCATTTAGGAGTACACGCTTTAAACCCAACAAAACGGTCCAAAAAAAGAGATTAATTCAAATTTTATGAGTTAAAATATATAATTAAAGGAGTTTGAATATGATTATACAATTTAATCTCATTTTTAGATTATTTTTCTCAGTTAAAAATTCTACGATTCACGGTAAAGCGTAATTAGAAATACAAGCTTTAAACCAATAAAACGGTCCCAAAAAAGAGATTAATTGAAATTTTATGAGTTCAAATATTTAATTATAGGCTTTTGAATAATATTTTACAGTTTAATCACATTTTTAGATTATTTTACTAAGTTAAAAATTCAACGGATTCACGGTAAAGCCCATTTAGGAATACACGCTTTAAACTCAATAAAACGGTCACAAAAATAGATTAATTCAAATTTTATGAATTCTAATATTTAATTATAGGCTTTTGAATATTATTATATAGTTTAATCTCATTTTTAGATTATTTTACTCTGTTAAAAATTGAATTGATTCACGTTAAAGCCCATTTAGGAATACACGCTTTAAACCCAATAAAACGGTCCCAAAAAGAGATTAATTAAAATTTTATAATTTCAAATATTTAATTATAGGCTTATGAATATGATTATACAGTTTATTCTCATTTTTAGATTATTTTACCTAGTTAAAAATTCAATGTATTGTCGGTACAGCCCATTTAGGAGTACACGCTTTAAACCCAACAAAACGGTCCAAAAAAAGAGATTAGTTCAAATTTTATGAGTTAAAATATATAATTAAAGGAGTTTGAATATGATTATACAGTTTAATCTCATTTTTAGATTATTTTTCTCAGTTAAAAATTTTACGATTCACGGTAAAGCGTAATTAGAAATACAAGCTTTAAACCCAATAAAACGGTCCCAAAAAAGAGATTAATTGAAATTTATGAGTTCAAATATTTAATTATAGGCTTTTGAGTAATATTTTACAGTTTAATCACATTTTTAGATTATTTTACTAAGTTAAAATTTCAACGTATTGTCGGTAAAGCCCATTTAGGAATACACGCTTTAAACTCAATAAAACGGTCACAAAAATAGATTAATTCAAATTTTATGAATTCTAATATTTAATTATAGGCTTTTGAATATTATTATATAGTTTAATCTCATTTTTAGATTATTTTACTCAGTTAAAAATTCAACGGATTCACGGTAAAGCCCATTTAGGAATATACGCTTTAAACCCAATAAAACGGTCCCAAAAAATAGATTAATTCAAATTGTATGAGTTCAGATATTTAATTAAAGGAGTTTTAATATGATTATACAGTTTCATCTCATTTTAAGATTATTTTACTCAGTTAAAAATTCTAAGGATTCGGGGTAAAGCGTATTTAGGAATACACGCTTTAAACCCAATAAAACGGTCCCAAAAAAGAGATTAATTCAAATTTTATAATTTCAAATATTTAATTATAGGCTTATGAATATGATTATACAGTTTATTCTCATTTTTAGATTATTTTACCTAGTTAAAAATTCAATGTATTGTCGGTACAGCCCATTTAGGAGTACACGCTTTAAACCCAACAAAACGGTCCAAAAAAAGAGATTAATTCAAATTTTATGAGTTAAAATATATAATTAAAGGAGTTTGAATATGATTATACAGTTTAATCTCATTTTTAGATTATTTTTCTCAGTTAAAAATTTTACGATTCACGGTAAAGCGTAATTAGAAATACAAGCTTTAAACCCAATAAAACAGTCCCAAAAAAGAGATTAATTGAAATTTTATGAGTTCAAATATTTAATTATAGGCTTTTGAATAATATT